>OY987213.1:29500604-30100604 GCA_963920805.1 Primula vulgaris
AAAAAACGCAACAAAATGAAAGAACATTGTAGTACTAACAATCAAATTACATTAATAATATCCTTGCGAAATAAGATAAATCTAGATTAGATCAACAAAGCTACCCCCATAATCCCACCCAGGCGGAGCCTCTTTTTCCAACACTATATACATACATCAGTGGCATCATTTTTCGAGTCCCAAAATTCGGAATAACAAAACACATCAAATTAGATAAAAATGAACCCAAGTCACCGTTTTCCCACACAACATGAGAGAACTAAAATATAAACATACTACTAGTAAATACTAAATGGAGTAGTACTTAATAGCCAAATATCCAAAACAAATCATATCTTGTCACCGTCATTAGTAGATAATAATATTCACACCTCAGCAGAAATAACATCAACCCGTGATCCAGTTCGGATCAACCCGTGATCCAGTTCGGATCAACCCGTGATCCAGTTCGGATCAGCCCGACAAAGAGAATTCTCCCTACTCAGCTTAGCATACATCTGAGCCCTCAAAACCCGACCCGACTCAACCCTTTCCATCACTGGCTCCTCCTCAAAACTCTCCTCCCACGCTCCCATTCGGGTCACAGCCTTGGTAGGAGTCGAAGGCAAGCTAAAAAAACCCGCACGAATGTTATCAGGAATGTTCCTTGGGCTACGTGGTGAACCCCCGTAGGGCATCCCCCAACCCGGAGGACTCACACTCGCACTCATACCCATATTCACCCTCATCTTTGCCATCTGGTGTGCGAGCTCACTCATCCCGAGAGGGGAAGGGGATAGAGGGGGGGAGTCTGACCTAGCTGAGGCAGAGTCACAGTCGACTCGGATCTGGTCAGGAGTGTGGGCAAAGAAGCACACTCGACGACGACACATGGTCCCGTCTTTACAAGGCTGAGTGCGGTACCTCGAAGGGTGCAGCCAGACCTCAAACACACCGTGCGCGTACTCGCACCCTTCCCCAGCCCTGCATGTCCCCTTTTTATACTCTGGGCATGGTGTGCCAGAGTACCTGCAGACGCGAAGCCACAACATTAGCCAAAAAACATACCGGCCACTGTTGAAAATCATCACTTGCAGGAAAAAAAAATACAAAACAAAAAAAATTCAGACCGTCACCTAGCTGTAGAAAAATCACGTATTTGTATAATTTTTATTTTAGTAACCGGTAAAAGAATTTCACTCGCTGGAAAAAAATCACCCTTTCATGTAGTTTCTTTTTTTCAAAATAAAAATATTTTCAGCACCTAGCTGAAATATAACTAGACTAATTTCACTAAATTCTTATTAACAATAAAGTAGAAAAAGACTAATATAACAATAAAAATATTTTCAGACCGTCACCTAGATTAATAAAACTAGACTAATTTGACAAAATTTATTTTTTGACTCATTTTTTTATACACTGGAAAAAGGCCACCTCAGAAATATATTTGGACTAATTTGACTAAATATATTTACAAGAAAATGACTATGAAGACTGTACCTGTGCTTGATCGAAAACATTTGGTAATTTTCACACTTGCAGGGGAAAATTCACCCTTCTTTACATTTCATTTTTCAAAATAATTTTATTTCCAGACCGTCATCTAGCTGACCAAGTATTTTGGGAGTAGGTTCTCTCCCAAAAATATTGAATTTTTTTTTTGATAAACTGGAAAAAGACCCACCTCAGAACACTAATTTGACTAAATTTATAAACAATAAAATGACTAAATTTTTTGATAAAGAGTCGGCTCACTAAAAAACATCCGACTTTTTTTTTGTTTTGATAAACTGGAAAAAGACTACCTCAGAAATATAACTAGACTTAACAATAAAATGACTAATTTATATATTCAGACATAAAATGGAAAAAGACCACCTCAAAAATATAACTAGACAAAATATATTAACAATAAAATGACTAATTTAGATATTAAGGCCTAAAGAAGAAAAAGACCACCATTAGAAAACTAATTTAACTAAATATATTAACAAAAAATTGACTAAATTAAATAGCAAGGGATGGACGACAGAACCTGTGCTTGCGGGGGTCCCTACGGCGGGCCTTCTCCCCAGGATGCGCAAAGGGGCACTCGGTCCAGTCATGTGACCTCGCACGCGCACACTTACGGACCTTGAACTCGTACATCCTGAAACTATCGCAGCTGTGTAGGTCGACGGGTACATCATAGTCATCTGTTGTCCACGTGTCAGCCTCACAGCCGTTGGATGGGAGGTATCGGCTAAGAGCGGACAGGATCGAGTCTGCATTCGGGGAGTTGGAGAGGGTATTCGTCGTTGGATCGTCTAGGAAGAGGTCCATATAAGGGGCTTGGACGGTGAGATTTGGGTGTGGGAGATTATTACTATAACTATTGTTGGTGTTCATTGTCAACATTTTTTGTTGTTGTTTTTAATTATTTATCAGTTTAGTGTAGAGTGTAGTGTACTAATCTTTCTTTTTACATAGTTATTGATAAGAGTAAGGGGTGGGTTGGTGTGCTTTATAAACTGTGGATTTAACCGTGGTTAATTTGGACCTGACTATGGTTAACATAAAAAAAAAAGATCGTACTGGCAGCTCTATCTTCGAGTAGGTTAATTTATTACTAAAATCTAACTTTACTTGACGGTGAAGGGAAATGGTCACAGCCCTAATCCATGAGATATGATTTATTAATTAAATATGATGGATAGGATAAAACATGACAATTAAGTCCAAATACTGTGGGAAAACTCCCAAAAATGATGTTTTTGGATATATTGTTTGTTTTGATAAATCTAACACTCGGTATGTTTTCATTTCATTGTCATACATTATTAATCATCCAATTTAGACGGCAAACATCGTAACACCTATTATTTTTTATTTTTTTCCAAGTCTAGCATTTATTATATTTATTATTCAAATTCTAAAAGTTATTTGGATAGAGTAAAATGAACAGAGCACTTGTTAATTTAGAACCGAGGATAATTAAATGGAAACTTACCAAAATGGAACAGATATTAGAAAATATGTTGAGTTTGTTACTATATTTTGTTTAAAGCTGAAAATATAGATCAAATGAGTAATAATAAAAAAAAGATTTTAACATGATCTGATTTCATGACACATTTCATAAAAATATAGAAGAAAGTTGAAGAGTAAGATTAACAACTCACTTATTTCGTGATTAGCTTTTAACACTTTTGTTTTTAATTAATAACTCTCCTAAATAACACCTCCATTTATTTTATTTTAGTAGTCAGAGCTCAACATTGATAGTGTGACATGGTGTGTCACGGCCGGTTGTTTTAGTTTGTCTAGCCAACAGTAAAATGTGGGGACTGATGGAAATTGTGAGGTTTGGACCAATTCCCTTGACCCTTCCCACGGCATATTAACGATTTTATTAAAATTAACATATTTTATATATTTTAATTAATCATTTACATTTATTCAAAATTTCAGTTTTATTATTAATTTTTTTATAATAAAACACATTATTTTTTTTTATTTTTTTATTATCATTTAATAATTGTAACAATATTATAACCACAAAAATGTGCACCCATCATAGTTTCTTAATATTATATTAGTGTAGTAAATCATATACATTATTCAGGTGAATTTTGTGTTTCATTAAATTTAAATAATTTATACGGTTTATGATATATATCAATTTTTATACCATAATCATTAAATTTATAAAAAAAAAATATGTTTTAAGTCTGCCGATGGTTTTATATTTGCATCGAATACCCTGGTGGACACTGGGCACTTGTTTCCATCCAAACCCTCGATAGATTTGCCACCCGGACCCTAACAATACTCAGATCTCAATAATCACTACTTTAAGTAACTTATTTATCAATGCAATTTAATGCAACGATACAACTCACAAGTGTTCCTTTAGCAAAAGGACATGTTAGTTGATACACTTCCAAGTGGGTGGCTCCCAAGTTTGATAGTGTTGTATGACAGTATTGTGACATAGGAGTAAAATATTTGGCAAATAGGGTTAAGCTTTCTAGGTGCCTTCATTTTTATATTGTTTGTGAGCAAATTTAGCAAACTGCATCTTCCGTGCCTTGTTGGAAAACCAATTTTTTTGCAAGTTATTTTTACAGGGTCAGCTTTTAAGTGCCTTCATTTTGTAGGCAAATTAATGTAGCAAATTGTATCTTAGTTCAGGCATATAAGCTTCTAGCTTATTAATAATATTGCCTTCTTGGTTTACATTAATATATATATATATATATATATGCCAAAGGGTTAAGCTTTCTAGGTGCCTTCATTTTTATATTGTTTGTGAGCAAATTTAGCAAACTGCATCTTCCGTGCCTTGTTGGAAAACCAATTTTTTTGCAAGTTATTTTTACAGGGTCAGCTTTTAAGTGCCTTCATTTTGTAGGCAAATTAATGTAGCAAATTGTATCTTAGTTCAGGCATATAAGCTTCTAGCTTATTAATAATATTGCCTTCTTGGTTTACATTAATATATATATATATATATATATATATATATATATATATATATATATATATAATCTCATAAGTTTATCATGAATTCGTTTTTATGACTCCAAATGGAAGGAGACAAATCTTAAAAGTCACCAAAAAAAAACAGTAAATTGATTTGAAAACATAATGGTTATTTTTTCCCTTTTAAGTGACGTTGATGGTGACAATTTAATACCTAATGAGAAAAAGAGAATTACTATGCAAATGAAATCAAAAAAAATATAGAGAATTATAGAGGAATTTGAGAAAATATGAGGCGGGGCACAGGAAGGTGAAAGAAAAAAGACCAAGTTTAAATAAGACAAGTCCCCTTCTTCAAAAATCATATCTACAAGACTACAACTACACGGAGCGTGGTTAGTAGTCATGCGGTTGTTATCCGAGTATATCATGCTCACCGTCAAGGCTTGAACCACGTCGTCTGCGAAGATTCACAGGCTTTACCTCCAAAAAAGGGATAAAAAAAAAATAAAAAAAAACTAGAACCACACAACTACTGGCGAGCTTAATTTTCTTCCTAAACTCGGCTTAATCAATCAATGCGCGTCGGCTCCGTACAAGGATGGTCTGCTTCGGTGACGGGGTCCTTCTCGTGCCTGCACAAGAAACGAACATGGGCCCGGGGTTGGAACCAGGTTTTCCCTCTCCAACGGTCAAGTCAGTATAGTTCGAGACTGAAAGTAAGTATGAAATGAAGGGTGAGGGATCAGACCGGTTACAAATCGTGGTGTCGGATGTCACAGGTTGTGTTTAGGTAGTCCGGGTTGTTTCAGCTTTATCTCTCCTCTCTGTCTTTTTATGTCCCCCACTAAGTAGTATTAGTGGGGGTATTTATAGTATGATCCAGAATCGTAACAGCCCTTGGATCACTGTACTGTCAAGTACTAATCCAACGGCGTTAAGTCATTTATAACTCTGACAAGAGTACAGTCCTTTTCCGGGGCCCACAGGCGATGGTCTGTGATTGGGTCACGTCGATAAAATACTGAGGGGTCCCCTAAGGGAGTAGCATCATTAATTGGGGAGTTGTACTTGACACGCTTCTTTAGGCCGGCCCAAGCACAGCTCGGCCCCCCAAGATCCGGGGTGATGCGTCACCCATGATTGACAGGCCCGGATAGCCTGCTGTGATTGTGGTATTGGCCCGGACGAAAGGATGGTGACATTCCCTCGCCAACTACAACGGTCGGAGCTCGTAATTTATACTTGGATACAAAATGATCCTGTTACCGATACTTTGCTTAATACAAAAAGTGTTCCCATTTTATTTATTTTTGATTCAAATAAAACGTAGCAACGCAAGTACTAAGATAAGTTTAATGGGCCATAATTATTACTCACTTCTGTTACTGTACTCCAATACAGTAACCAACCACAAAAAGTCGGTCCAAAGAATATGGAACACTAGACGACAAGAAAAGAGCCTAAAATCCGTACAAACAAAATATTAAAATATTAATGTATGTACAAAAAATATGAGTGAGAGTTAAAAGAGTAGCGGTCATAAAATACCTCCTCCTTGTCACGTGATCGCAACCATCATACGGTCAATATATGGTTACACGTGTAAGGTCATAGTTGCTCTTACCCGTCTGCGACACGCTATTAGTACACCTATACCTATAAACCCCACCACTTTACACTCCCTCCGTACACGTGGCAACTGTATATTTATGTATAGAAATTATTCATAGTATATATGAACAAAATTATGTACGTACTTAATACCAGTAATCAAAATCATTATGTCATAATTGAAAATGTAAAACAAAATGACGAAATTGCATTTAATTTATTTTAATGTAATTATATCAACGTACGTGAAAAAATATATCCCAAATGTTGTGAGATACGATGAGTGCAATTCAGTTTATTTATATTGTTAGGTCGTTAATTGGACGAAAATCGATTGATTAGTATCTAAATTATTAAAAAATATATTTTAATATCTAAATTGTTAATTAATTATAATACAATAACATATACACCTATTTTACATGTGTAATTATGTACGTACATGTGTATGTCTCGATATCCTCGTGATATCTTGACTTACTTTTAGTTTTCCTTTGTTTTGTTATATTATCTTGACTTGCATTCTACACTATAGCTTTGAAGTTATCCACAAGAAATATTCGTGTGTGGTCGGCACTTGTGGGGAATATTAGGTATGACCACCAGATTTTGACACGTGGAGAAAGCGAAAGATCAAGACCACACAGACAAGGATATGCCTAGATTTTGGATCTCAGTAAATTTTTACTAAGATATATTTTTATTTTTATTTTGGAAGGTTAGATATTTTTAGTCTATATATATCTAACCATTTCATAATATAAACGAATTGTGGCTTATACCTCATTTTTTATGCACCGGAAAAAGACCACCTCAGAAATATTGAGATTAATTTAAAGTTATATCAATTATTCATATTAAGTGTCTGTAAGAATCTCTATAAAAAAAAGTCTCTCCTTATATTATAAGTGTTTTTATAAATCAATTACCTTATATCATTTTACAAAGAATAGTGAATCAATATCAATATCTGGAATTGATACAACCTTTTACTAAAGATTCTCCATTTCTACGTTAAATTTTAATACCTCGACTTTATGTATTTTTTTAGAAACACCTGGTATTATATTTTTTTACTTTACTGTTTGTTGAGCTTACTTGATTTTTATGAATTTTGTAAAAATTTGAAACACCATTTGTCTTAACAGAGGTGGTTTGTGTATATGTTTGAAATTTCATCCTAATAAAACTACAATTGTTTCTAAATTTTTGAAAGAAATCCAGTTTTTAGTTATAAAAAAATTATTTTGGCTCGTATTTATATTTCGTTTTTCTCGTAGAACAAGAAATACTAGGAAATTTATTTTTAAAAGTAGAGGTGTAATAGTTTTATATAACTATAAAAAGTAAAATTACAAAAGTTTCTACCAAAAAACACTTTTCTTTAAAAGTGTACTTTTACACTGTTTACCAAAGAAAATACAAATACTTAAAAGTAAATCCCAAAAGCATGTTTTTATACCTCCTTCGTAATAAGTATACTTTTGTACTTATAATATACAACCACCGAGGCCACTATCATAGAAATGGTTTTAAACAAATCTTAGTTTTTTTATTTTATGGTTTACTTTGTTTTAAAGTTGTTTTTTTATCTATTTTTTCGTATTTTCCCAATGTTTTTTTCTTATCATTTTATAGTGTCTTGTTGGATGGTGGGTAAAAAGTTATAGATGTCGAGTTAAATTGTGGGATTGAGTTTATCAATATTGGGAATTATATAGCCTTTATTATGTAGATTTGAACTAAAGGGATTGAAATGTTAATGTTTCAAACTGTAAGGGCAGCGCCGTCAATCCAGGAAGCAATGGGGCGCAATCTAGTGCTTCGCGCGCAGGACGTAGTCGACACATGCCGTTCTCTGAACAGCGTCGCTGAAATTGACCTTAATTAGTTTCAGTTTTATGTATCAATCGTTAATTGAGTTATAGATAAGGTAACAATCCGAAATTTACCCAAAAAACTAGCGAGAAAGAAGATAAATGTTGTGCTTGCACCTCCTAACGCCTAGTCAAATTATTCAACCTTGATGATTTATAATTAGTTAAGACATTGGGCTCGTTTGTTTAGAGTATTTGAGGGTGAGAATATATTAGAAATACTATGCAACACATAAAAATTTTGTTTGTCTATGCCATTTGAGTTAGTATTAGTATTTAGTAGTACCATTGGTACAAGAAATAACGATGAGAGGGGTTATTTACAATAGCTGGTAAGGATGCTATTGTAAAACTTAATTTCAGCTAATTTTTTCAAGTGGGAATTAATATAAACATATCATATATCTATTATATTAATAAAAACACAAACTCAAAAATTACATTATCAAAAACATATTTTCAATTAATAATTAATAAAAAACAAAAAAGCTCATTCATCAATGGCAATCTATTTATCCCATCTCTCCTTCCCTTCATCTGTCTCTCCTCCTTCTTCCTCCATCCGATCTCTCTCATCCTCATTCTCGCTCTCTCTGATCTCTCGTCATTACTCTTTCTTTCCGATCTCTCTTCTCCTCTTTCTTATTCTCGCTCTCTTCGATCTCTTATAATTTATCTCTCTTTCCGATCTTTTTCTCTTCCTCTCTCTCATTCTCTCTTTTTTCGATGGAAATTGAAACGGAGATATCCGTCGAAATGGACGGCGAATATGTAGAGCGAGGTCGAAAACTCGAGATTGATGTCGACGGAGATACGTTCGTCGAATGAGAGGTCCACGACGGCGATGTGGTAATTCGAGATCGAATGACGGATAAGATTTGAATTTGTTAACTATTGTATAAAGTTGAAAAATAAGTGTATGAATTTCGTGAATTAAGAATATGAAGTTGAAATTTATGGATATGAATTATGTTAGTAAGGATATGAATTATGTAAATTGGGATATGAAATTTGAAAATAAGGGTAAACTCTATGAATTAGTAAATGAACTTTTGAAACAATTGTATGAACTTTTGAAATAACAGTATGAAAATATACAAATTAGGGTATGGACTTTTGAAATAAGTGTATGAACGTTTAAAATAAGGGTATAAAATATACAAATCAGGGTATGAACTTTTGATTATGTTTTTATTAATTATAAATTTTTGGATATGTTTTTGTTAATTTAATTTTAAAAATAGTATGTTTTATTAATTTATCCAATTTTTAATGGTCATACCCATAATTCTTTCAACGTCACATATATGAATATGGTGATTGAGGTGCAATTTTTTGTGTACTTTCTATTTGACAAGTTTACTGTTTTACATTAATAATATATTTTTTTACTTCTTTAATTTTGATCTTTTGTGCATAATACTTTGTATTAGTTATAAATATTACTTCGAACATGATGGGGAGTATCTTAAATATAGTTTACTTTTTGATTTTTTGGAATTATATTAGTTATGAATATTAGTTATAATCTATAATATTATAATCGCTTCTTTAAATACTATATGGAATTATATATATATATATATATATATATATATATATATATATATATATATATATATGTAATTATAATTATATATGAATCTATATATAAATATATGATATATATATAATTATATATTTATGTATTTTGCTAATTACTTGTTATGGGTATAAAGATAAATCTGAAAAAACAGTTCAATCTTAATAAAAACCAAACAAACACTTCATTGATATTTCATATATATACTATTAATCTCGCATTCATTCGTTATTCCGTCATAGTTCGAAGGTACTGATAGTCAACGTATTACTAATATTATAACAAATGAGACCATTAGAAGGTATTAAGGAATTACCTAATCTTTGCCACATATGGTATATATATACACGAGATGACGATGCTGTTTATGATTCCTTAATTGTATCTGTATTATTTTATTACTTCAGTGTGATACATGGGTCTCAAATCACGTTCCTGTGTCCGCAAATGTTGCTTAATAACCAGCACAAATGGAAACAGTAATCGATAAGTTAAATGGATAATGCGTGACTTAGTCTACTCCGGGCTGATTTGGTTGGGAGGGATTGAGGGGATTGAATTTTAAATGCAGGAGTTTCATAAATATCATGTTTGGTGGTTAAATATAAGCGGGATTATTAGTAAAACGAGATTATAAATGACTCAAAAATGGAGTATTTATAATATCATGTGGGATGTGTTATTAGAACTCCCGAAACTATATATGAAGGGTTATTCGTAATTCCGTTTGGATTTATAGTCCGTGACTACGAACACCGTAATCAAATGAGGCTTTAAGTTAATTAATTAAGAATGCAAGTAATTCTATCCATGTTCTATTATGCTTCCTTATCACCAGATTAGTATAATCAATGATTTGCCATGGTCTCATGACTCATGCTCTTAAAGTAACCCCTATACAACAATAAAACCCTATCAAATTGGTAAAAAACGATCAAACCATGAAATTAACAAAAACCCATTGCAAAAATATATTAATAACGCTAGAACCAACACACCGGGTCGAAAAGTGAATTTGTTCTATCCGATTATAGGATAATTTTATACTTAACAATTGATCTCTATTAAAAATCATTTTTAAAATTAAATAATATATAAAAGTAATTTCATTCATGATATTAAGGACCAGAAAACAAAATAAAAGGGAATGCAACTTATTTTACATAGAACTTTTGCTTTTCAAACTTTCCATTTTTTCAACTTGGTCTCAAGCAACTTCCTTTACTGATCATACAATGTCTCGTTATGAAAATGCATCTACTGCGGTTAGAAGAATCAAGTTTTCACTCGATAAAAGCATAAATTAGGGAATTTTCACAATTTAATGATTTATGCCCGTTTTCCAGTTTGTTTACTAAAATTTATGTCTCTTGGATCTCGTTTATAACACTCATTGAAAACCATGTAGGCATAAGCATAATCAAGAAGACACGAACGGTTTTATCTCAACCTGCAATTTTTGAAAGCTAAGGAAATGTACACCTTCTTGGCCCAACATTGCCAATTTGACCCAATTAATGTGATCATCGAGTTTTAACATGTGTCTACAACTGTGAATCAATGATGACCCTTTTGTTAGTTAATCCAACAATAAACACACAAATCGAGTTCTCATCGAACAATACTCACTATTAGTAATATCATTGAATTGGAAAACTTTAGAAGATTAATCTGTTTACTCTCAGTTCAGCCTCACGCCCAATGGAGGAATTAACTGAGTTTTGGTTCGCCTCAAAAACCCGATTTACATCCCACAAAACTGTCTCTATATTTTCCTTTTTGCCTAATAGTACTATACTGCATCGTAAAACTAGAAAGTTGAATCCTGTTTGTGTTTTGTGTAACTTTATATTTTACAACTAGCCAGTGACAATGAATATAGTTTTGTACTTAAAAAAAAAAGTTATATATCAACTACTGCGTTGCCTGTAATTACATTTTACTAAATTAGAAGACCGGAATAAGTAAAAACGACTAATGTTGAACATTGGTTATCTGTAGTACATACTTAGAAAAATTCCCGTATCTATCATTATATATATTATTGGTATATTTTTTCCGATTAGTTATGTTTCCAATATAAAAAATCTTCCCTCATAAGCTAATTAGACGCGCACATAACCCCCATGACACAAAAGAAAAGTATGCAAAAGGTAAAAGATGATTTTGACTAGAGATGACTTGCACTTTAATCTTCATTTGTACTTACCTCAAATGCCACTCTTCAATAAATACGGCGTAACCATGTCAACTAAATTTTACTACTATTTATTATTTCCTATAATCGGTGGGATGACAAATTTCATATGGTTAATGAGATAGTTTAAAAATTGAGAATTGAAAAGGGGAGTACAAAAATATTGCTAAACAAAATTGTACTCAGCAGTACACTTGCTATTCGTTATTTTAGTATACATTTATATATTTCACACCTTACACATGGTCTCATTAGCATTATTTAAAATAAAAATAATACTTAATATTTTACTTGGAGGGAATGATGTATATATATATATCCGCATCTACTAACTCAAAACATAATTTTTTCTAAAATTTGATAATTATGGTATAAAAAATTATATGCATCAGGAGCTCTATAAATTCCCTAAATTTCAGAAAACACAAAATTCAACTTAATTATATACGAGTAATATATATAATTCTATTGGTGAATATAATAGTAATAAACTATAACGGAGTCCACATTTTTGTGGTTATAAATTGTAATATTGTTATGATTATTAAAAGACAATAAACAAATAAAAAGAAACAATATAGAGTTATTATAAGAAAATTAATATGAAAGCTGTAATTTTGTGTATATGTAAATGGTTTCTTAAAAATATAAAATATGTTATATTTAATGAAATAGTTAAATTTGCTGATACGGTTGAATATAAGAAGTATTTTGAACAACTCTTAAGTTTAGGGAATCCTTTAAGTAACATGATGCAATAGTTTTTTTTCCTTCATGAAACCCTATAAACAATGGAATTAGGTTATTTGAGGAATGTGATGCTTATGACATTCCTTCCCCGTTATTTAAGAAGTCTTACAAATTAAAGTCTTCTAAATGCGTCATTATACTTATCATATGTATTTTATATACTACCAATATGTGTGTATACAGTATATATATATATACATTGTAAATGTATATATAGATTACTAAATGACATTTATTTAGTTTCATTTTGAGTGTGAAGGTAACGAGAACACTACTATAAAAGTGAGTATTTGAGGGCTTTTTCTCGAAGGCGCTAGCTAGATAGATCTGTTAGGTAGTACTTATATCACTACAAAATAATGTTTGATTTAGTGAGAGTCAAAATCTGTCACAAGTCTGTCACCAATTTAAAAAACTGTCACAAATCTGTCACAAACTGACTAAACTGTCACAAAATCGTCACAAAAACCGTAGCTAATAAGCTCGTAACAAAAAATACCGTCACTAATTCCGTAGCTATTTTGATATTTTTTGAGTGTATAGACAGTTAATATGTTAGGCCTGATAGGCACTAATTTAACGCTTAGAGCATCTGCAACATTTCTCTTGTTATATTAATTTTTAGTGTCATTGACTTGACACATATCAACTATATACCCACAATGGACCTTTTAACTTGCATGTTAGTTTCACTCATTTGTGTCATAAGTTAAAATCATAACTAACTGTAGCAATTTTTCTAGCAAGTGATTTGACAAATTATCCCCTACTTTGTGTCATTATTTGAAAGGATTTCATAATAACTCCGACTAATAAACTAGTAGGTAAACGTTTTTCAATATAAACTAACTGAATATTATTTCATCCGGTTGCGAATCCGAGTCGTTACGTTCTTCATCCTAGAAAATGCTTGCTAGCTCCACCGTTGCAGTTGCGAGCACTTAGACAATTCAAATTCTTAATAACAATAATTCTAAGAACAAATGAAAGGTACAAAGTAGGCACATATATAGATACTAACTTAACCATAAACCGAAATAGCAGACATATATTAAAGGGCTTTTCGAGATTATTTTTTTATAAATAAAAAGTTTTAATAAAACTTACAAAGTGTAGCTGAGATTTGAGAGGGAGATAGGAAGAGATCCGACAGCGTATGAAACTGTGAGCTGAAGAAGATAATGAAGTAACGTCCGGGAATCAGACGGCGGAGGCGCTATTATGTTTTCAGGTTTGTATAGAATAGAACGGCAGAAGTATTGCAATAGAAGAAAGAAAAAGAAATAATTCAAAGTATTATAATTAAACTTGTATCTATACCCATCTAATGACATATACGTAATTTTTATTAAAATCATAGATATTTTATTATAATCCAACTAAAAATACAGGGGACTTTTAAGCATACACTCGGACTACACTGCATCTATATTTATATATATATATATATAATTTGTAAGAAATAAAGCAACTAAAGAAAAAAATTTGTACTTAAAGATAAAAATACCAATGTGGAGAAAAACATGTTAGCTTCATAGATGAAGTTAATAGGTTACTTTATGCCAATGTGCCAAGTCTTAACATGTGAAATTTACAATCCAACATTCTAGATGCTCTTAATTGTTATTGAAAATGAATAGTATTACTATTACTGAAAATGAATTACTACCAAGGATATAAAGCGGTCATCAAACACATGCTATTTCAAGTGAAAAGGATGGTGGTAAAAACCACGTAATTCCACATATTCGCACACCGATCCTAATAAAAATCTGAAACTTTCAAAAAAAGAGAAGATCCTAAAAAAATCTTAAAAGACCAACTAACACACATCAATTGATTTCTTTTGTTGATTTCTCATTCAATGTCTGTGCACTCTTCACCAATTACTCTTTGACAACTAAATACTAATTCACTATCACACTTTTAACTTTACAGAAATTGCAAAAAATAACCAATTGGGACCTAATTTTATTGTTAAAAGTCAAAAATAACCAAATAACTTAACAAATCCTATTTCTTAGGGTTCCAATTCTCATCCCCAAACCTCACACCCCACACACATAAATACACATACATACACAAGCAATTAAATGAATTATTAATAAATGGCCTAATCCGAAAAACAGTTCTATTTGATGACTGTTTCAATCAATGGCCTCAATTCGCAATCTCCCAATTACTTTCCTAATAATAATAATAACAATCATAACGCTAAACCCTAATAATTATCAAATTTCAGCACAAATCTCCGATCCGCCATTCGATTCAACGATCGAGCTGTTCCACCAGGACTACTCTCCGCCGGCGCCTCCACCTCCACCGCCACACCCGCCGTCGGTGTCATGCGCCGATGATCTGGGTGGGGTGGGATCGTTCGACACCACCTGTCAAATCGTATCGGATTTGAACCTCACGCGTAGCGTTTATGTACATGGGAAGGGGAATTTTATTGTTCTTCCTCGTAGGTCGATTAATTGTTTTGTTGAAGGGTGTGGATTTGTTGTTAATATTACGGGGAATTTTATGTTGAGTGAGAATTCTACTATTCGGGTCGGGTTTTTCGACCTCGCCGCTTTTAATGGTAGTGTTTCTTTTCATTTTATTTGACATTTTGCATTTTTGTTTTTAATTGTTTCTTCATTTATAATTTATTCACTATAAATAATTTCACCAACCTATAAGCTCTTATTAGTTGTAATCACAATTTAACACCAATTTATGTAATATTAAAGAATTGGTGCGCAAACCTATCTTAGTTCTAGTAGACTTATAACGGTGGTGTTTTCTCTCAAAATTCACTGTTATTGGAATATTTGATTTTTGTAGTCTTATCTTTTAATGTTTCCACCTATAAGCTTTTATCAGTTTGTAATATTGTTATTCAGTATCTTTCCATTTTATAGATGATTATATGCCTATTATTTGGGAAAGCGTCGTTTTGACATTAATCTATATGAAATCAAACAATTAGTGCACTAACCTAACAAAGTCCGCAATTTAGGGATCTATCTACAGAGTCTCAAACACTTCGTAGGCGGAAAACTGTAGGTGTAAAATTAAAATAAAAGAAACTTTTTAAGTACAAGTTATGATGTTGGTGTATCAATTGTTAGATAGATGTTATGTGAATTTGTGCCAAGTATAGTAAAGTAATCCAACAGTTTGATTTGATTCGTAACTAGTGTTTTTGAGTCGAAATTGGGACCTTGGTATAGTATTAATATTCTCATTTTGTGTAGATTGCTGTTTAAGTTGTGGATTTTAAGAGTATTCCGTTGTCATTGTTAAAAGCTGCTAAGTTGGTGCGGAAAAGTAATATTTTCCCCTTGTTAGTTGTTTCTTTGACATACTAGTTTCCACCATGTTGTTAATAGATTGAGATTTGAGATGCTGGTATTTTCGTTAAAGGAAAGGGTTTACTAGAGATCTGGAAGTGACATAGTAGTTATTATTTATGCGTTTGCAGGTAGTTTCTTTAATGGGTCGGTGGTAAACACTACTGGATTGGGTGGGACCCCTCCGGACCCGACAAGCGGCACCCCTACGGGGGTGGAAGGGGCTGGCGGGGGACACGGAGGGAGAGGGGCAGCATGTTTGTTGGATGAGGAGAAGCTTCCGGAAGATGTATGGGGTGGAGATACGTATTCGTGGTCGACTTTACAGAGGCCTATGAGTTTCGGGAGTAAAGGGGGGACAACGAGTAAGACGGATGATTACGGCGGGGGAGGGGGAGGGAGAATTAAGATTGAGGTGGCAAAGGGTTTGGAGGTAAATGGTAGCTTGTTGGCGGATGGTGGGGATGGCGGTTTACGAGGTGGTGGTGGTTCAGGTGGGAGCATCTTCATCAAGGCTTATAAAATGTAAAGTTTTCTAGTCCTTTGAATGATTACTTGCATGTTGATGTCCAATTTTTCATACTTTTGCGTGGATGAGATTGAGTGCTAATTGACAATGACTATGAATATCACCTCTTGTTTGATAAGATTCTTTTACACCGAGGCCTAATAATTTGGGCACATGAGCCAGTTTATCTTTACTTCTGGTCTATCAGAGCATCTTCATCAGGGGTTATGTATTATTAAGTTCCTTATTCTTCATTGTGATTTAGAATGGTATTTTTTGGATGAGATTTGGTGCTCTATGAACAAGAGCTTTTTATTTTTGCTTGTTACTGTGATTTAAGTTTACTGATCTATCCTCTGGTCTAATCATTTTAGTTGTATAAGCAGGCAAAGCATTGGGCTCTTAACGTTATTAATTAGATGAACGAGATGTAAATTGATACCTCTTTAGGGAACCATATCTTATTGCTATTTCCTTTGAGGGATTAAAGGGAGGGGTATAATTAGAGGGACTTGTGAGACTAACACCCACTATTTTCCAATTTTATTACCTTTGCATATGCTTTTAGCCTTTGTTATATGAAGGCTTGAATTGCCTCACCTGAAATATAAAAAAAGAGCTGAACGAAGTCGAGGAACGTTTGAAAATCTTTGATCATATTGTCTAATCTCATAGGAGGGATGCTATATCACAGGTATTTGAGAAATTGAAGTTTTACTCTTCCTAATTTGTTACCAATACCCGTGCTAAGCCTTTTGTTCCTTCAATTAACTACTTCTAGTATAAGATTTAGAACATCAACAATGTTATTTTGTTTTGGAGAAAAATACTGAATTAGGTTTATGGGGTCTTCACTGGGAATAAAAGTGCGACTGCTCATATTACGCTACCACTTTCACATTTCAGCATATTAGAGGATAGAAAAAAACTGGTTATCCAGTATGACATAGTTGTTTCGCCTGCATTATCTTTTATCAGTATCAGTTGGCGTACGAAGAGTTGACATCCTTTTTCAATGAGTTTTTTAGCATTAGTTTATACTTATCTAAAAAGAGTTTTAACTTATCTGTTTACTGATATGTTGTTTAACCTATAACTCATTTTTTTAAGCTTACATGTGAATTGTCACTTAGGTTCCTTTTTGCTTGGTATGAACTACATAGCGTGTGAGGGTTATATTTGAGCCAACATCGTTTGATTTATTAAAGTCCAGTTGTCAAGTAAATTTGCTATAATGTGAACGCTCTATGTCTATGACTCTATACTTGTACCTGAACAGGATATGGAGTAGTGTTTCTTAAATTAAGATATTTATTTTGAAGGACAGGACTGGAAGTGGTGCTATAAGTGCTTGTGGGGGAAATGGTTTCGGTGGTGGAGGTGGGGGACGAATTTCTGTTGACGTTTTCAGCAGGCATGATGACCCTCAAATATTTGCCCATGGTGAGATTATTGCAAGTCTTTCTTTAAGCGTGCTCATCTTTGTTCTTATAACTATATTTCATGTCCCATGTATACTTTTTCGTCGCATCTAGTTCTAAATATCATTTAAAAGATTAAGCTGCGGTTTTTTGTGCATGATCCCTTATAAGAGATGTTCTAGTTTATTGTTGAAGCTATTTCACCCAAACTCGAAAGTTTTTTTATGGTATGTGGCTTTAAATGGATGTTTCTTTTCTCTTAGACTTCATTGGTTTCTTGGTGCATGTTGTTTAATTCAGCACCTAGATGCATGTTTTTTTGGAATTGTGGTGAGATGGTATGTAAGTTCATGTGTTTAAACTCTTCTGCTTTACGTTAAAAGTGGTGCTTATCTAAATATATTATTTCATAAGGATTTTTGTTGATTTGGATTATTTCATGAGAATTTTCTTCTGCTTTTTGCTACTTTTTAAATAATCAAGAAGAACTTATGTGTTCAACAAAATATTAAAATTGCTTGTTGTTGCGTCGTCAACAAACTACGCCTTAATCCTAAGAATTTGAAGTCGGTAAAAACTATTGGGTGTTTGCATCTTAAAAAAACATCACAATCATTTAGATTTTAGATACATCAATGATTCTTTCAAAGTCATGAGCAGATTTTATCTTACCACATGTATTCTTATGGTATTTACAGGAGGGAGTAGTTATGGATGCACAAAAAATTCTGGTGCAGCAGGGACATTTTATGACACTGTACCTCGAAGCCTTACTGTTAACAACTATAACATGTCCTCAGATACAGTAACACTTCTTCTCGAATTTCCTAACCAGCCACTTATGACAAATATATTCATTAAAAATCAGGCCAAGGCCATGGTTCCCCTGCTTTATGGTCGTGTACAGGTTAGTTTTATTACTTACCTAAAAAAAACTATAAATCGTACAGATGGGCGTGGTTGCCTAGGTTGGAAGGAGGATCAGATGAGTTTTTGTTATTCCTTAACCTTTGACCTGCTTTATCGATTAGCGTGAAGGTCTAAATTGCCATTTATATTTAGTACTCGATAGTGTGATATTGCATAATGTTATGAGTAATGTTTTCTGTGTATTTTGAAGATGTTTATCTCTTTAAAGGAAGATATTTTTGGTGAGCTGTTCTAGTCAAATGCATGTTTATCATATGTTGCAAGATGTTCTATAGATCATTTTTTTTTACAAATCTGAAAAAATTAGACTGACTAATTGTTTGAATTTGCAGTAATGCCCTTTGAACTGCTTTACATGCAACAATTAGTTGGTCTGATGTGTCACTTGATATGTGGTCGTGGTTTATTGATTATATTAGTACTTTTTACTGTGTATGATATCTTCGAGCTGGTTTTTTAATTTCTCGGTGTTTTTGAAATGCCTACTGCCTTGCAATAAAAGTAGTTTCACGTGGCTACATTATAGATTACTTTGAATTTAGGGTTTACAATCAACTTAGCCCTATTAATTTGAGGTTAGATTTGACTATTGATCCACTGGTAAAGTGCGTTACTCATATCGTTGTCAAAAATAATTTTGTCAAATAAATATTTTATCATCCATCATTGCTTTGTAGGTTGTCAGTTTAGAGTCAGTTGCGATATTTTCTTTTTGTTTTGTATATCTTATGTACTTTGAAAAGTTCGACTGTATCTATCCCACCTTTTTGATTATTTATTCAGGTTCAAGGACAAATCAGTTTATTGTGTGGTGGAGTGTTGAGTTTTGGGCTTTCCCATTACGTTTTATCTGAATTTGAACTAATGGCAGAAGAACTGTTGATGAGTGAGTCCGTGATAAAGGTAACTACTATTTTTGTCTTCCATTTTCTTGTTAATTCTATCTTTGATATCAAGGTGTCTGTCTGAGTTCGTGGAAACATTGAAACGCACTTCTACATCTTGATAATTTAGGTATACGGAGCATTACGTATGTCTGTAAAAATGTTCTTGATGTGGAATTCAACAATGACGATAGATGGTGGTGGGGATGCAAATCTGGAGACGTCTTTGCTTGATGCTAGCAATCTAGTCGTTCTTAGGGTAAACTGGGTTAACACTTTTTTTTAATATCATATAACCTGTAATTTCCTGCTGATTGACTTTTTCCTCCACCTTCTATAGGAATCGTCGGTCATAAAGTCTACAGCTAACTTGGGAGTTCATGGACAGGGTTTGCTAAACCTAACAGGAACAGGGGATAGAATTGAGGCCCAACGTTTAGTTTTGTCTCTGTTTTATAGTGTCAATGTAAGTTGGCTCTTTATTTTACTTGTACTCTTAATCTAAGGACTTCAAAATATTTTCTTGTTTTTTCTTAGCATATGTATATTTTCAAATAAAAAATTTCTCCCTGCCTTTTCTTTTGTCTGAGAATACTTGCCTTTTGTTGAGATCTTTGAAAAGCTGTGAATGAACTACTTATTAATATCTACGGAGTAGTTTGTAAGTTTGTCCTTGTGCAGTCAAGATATTGTTCTACCTTGTACTTTTCTTGGAAATAAAACAAGGTGTTAGGTTATGTACTTTCTACTTTTACTATCTGAAGCTAATTGATAAAACATCTTTATAGTCCACACGAGTTGCTCTTTAAATCTCTTTTTCCCACTGGCGTTTGTTTATCGATTCATAATTTTCTTAACTTTGCTGTCTATTTCACCTCTTCTTCAATATAGATTGGTCCTGGATCTGTCCTGCAAGGTCCTCTCGAAAATGCAACCTCTGACATGATGTGAGTTTAGAGTTTTATTTTATATTTCAGTTTGTTTCTTTTCTAGATGAATTTTCTTATATTTCTGTGTGGATGTAGGTCACCAAAACTTAACTGTGAAGATCAAAGCTGTCCTTTCGAACTACTTTATCCACCTGAGGATTGCAATGTTAATTCTTCATTGTCATTCACTTTACAGGTAAAATCCCAATAAAAAAATTTGTTTGGGGTGCTATTTTTTCTTTCCTTTCGTGATTTATTAATTATTATCTGGTCATTAGATCTGCCGAGTAGAGGATATCCTTGTTGAAGGGCTTATCAAAGGATCTGTTGTTCAGTTCCATAGGGCCAGAACCATAGTTGTTGAGTCCTCTGGGACAATTAGTGCATCTGGGATGGGTATGTGCCATGTGTTCTCTTCCAGTTTTGCACAATTTTCTTCTTCTTTTTACTGTTTTTGTTTGCATTTTTTTGCTTATTACACCATTTGTGTATACGAATCACCTTCTTCCTTGTTACATGGGTTTTCAATTTGTATTCATTGGTACGGGGAGTACTTCAAGTTAATTAGCATATTTTAGTGGTCATAAAATTTTATTAGATCTTTCTATTTCTGCAGTTTCTTTTTGGTAATTCATTACCACAAATTTTTTTGCCGTAGAAGTTGTAAAGCGAGTTATCAAATTGTATTCACTGGCATGGAGATTACATAATTGCTTGTTAATTACCATTGTCCGGTGGTCAATTTATGAACACGATTAGATGTTTTTGCTCTTTCTTTGGAAGTTATTATGGCATTTTAGTTGGCACCCATGGTACATAAATTGCATACAACTTAGCATTATCCAGCGGTCAACATAAGAAAGTATTCGATGCTTATAATCCGTATCTTTTTGCAATTACTTGTTGTACTTTGTTGTTATACCAGTTGCATTAATGGTGTTGGTAGAAGCTTTTTTTATTACTGTTGTGGCATTTTCTGAACACTATTTCAGATTATTTATAGATTTCAATGCCGTGTTTATTTGGCAGGCTGCACTGGTGGTTTGGGTAGAGGGGAAGTATTAAGTAATGGTCTTAGTAGTGGGGCGGGACATGGTGGTAAAGGTGGAATAGGGTGTTATAATGACACGTGTATTGAAGGTGGTGACATATATGGGGATTCTAACTTTCCTTGTGAGCTTGGCAGTGGAAGTGGCAATGACAGCTCAATCGGAACAACTGCTGGTGGTGGAATTCTAGGTGAACTTGATTTATTTTGGTTTCAGCTTTTACAATTTTTTTAAAGGTGCATGTACTTTGATTCTGTCATTTCCTTTCATCTCTTAGGTTTTATTTTTATTTTTTATGTGATGTTTGAAATTGACATTGTACAAAGGTGTATGCTCGGTGCCTCTTGGATTGTATAACCTTATAATCATATATAACCTACCGTAGCTATATTGACTTTCTTCATTATTTGAGAGGACATGTAGTGTTGGAAGCAGTTTGATTTTCTCTTTTACAGTTTAATATGCCACCTTTCTACTTATTTACTGTTATTCTATTTGTATTCAATATATATATTTTTACTAGAAGGTCTCCATAACGGAATACTTTACTGGTTGATACTACTTTGCAACATATGTTTTCAAGAAAAATGTTGCTCTGTAGTCAATTTTGCAACCAAATTTTGTAGGTAAGCAGCTCTAAATATAAATTCCGTTTTAAAAGCGGTCTTTTGTACTTATTGGCTCCATGCCCTGCTACACATCATATGAATGCGACTTCATTGCTGCATATCATTAACTTTATACGGTTAGGCTTGTAACAACCCTTTTGTTTTAAATTTGTGCTGTGTTGCTATTTATATAAAGTTTAATCTTTATCTTCTTGAGACTTCACGTGTGTCGGAAGGTCAATACTTTTTGCACCATGGTTTTAACTTCTTGAGACGTCACGTGTGTTGGAAGGTCAATAATTTTTTGCACTATCGTTTTAAGTTCTGTATCTGCCTTGATATAGATACCAGATTTCGTAATTTGCTTCTTGAGAATTTAAGTGTGTTGGAAGGTCAATAATCAACTTTGAAAAGAGTGCTCCAGATTTGTTTAAAAAATTGCAGAACTCACCGCTTGTACTTTAGTTCTATTTGTATTTATTTATTCAAAATTTAGTAATTTACATACATCTATTACTTAGTTATATCGATATAACTGTCTTTGAATTTAGCCAACCCCTTGATATGATGTTTTAGTCCTCAATTTTGTTGGCCAGTATTTAAATTGGCTGTCAGATTCAAAATCTTGGCTGCACAGTATGCTCAATATTTGTATTGGTGCCAACATTTTGTTTTATTTTTTGTTAGTGGGGTTGATTTGTTTTTCATGTTTAAATTTGATCATTTAGTGTATATATGCATGCCAAATCATTCTTTCCAATAGTACTTACTAGTATTGTTGTGTTTTAGCAAGTTTGTTTCTTTTCCTCTTAGATATTATTATGTGTGTTTCTTTTCGGTTGTTACTAGTAAGTAATTATGTTCTACCTATTCCTAATTGTGAATGCATTTGTGATTGTTTTGATATATTTCTTTCTTTCTTTTTGAGCATTTATCATCTTCTTTTATGCAGTTATGGGGTCAAGGAGACATCCTTTGTCAACCTTATCCGTCGGCGGTTTAGTCGCATCTGATGGTGAAAGTTTTGAAGAAAATAATAATATTGGAAAAAGAAGCGCAAATATCTCTAGTACAGGTCTTGGTGGTGGATCTGGTGGAACAATTCTCGTGTTTTTAAGCTCACTCGATGTTACTGAATCTGGAATTTTTTCAAGTGCTGGCGGCAGTGGTAACGGTAATGCTGGTGGCGGAGGTGGTGGAAGGATTCACTTCCACTGGTCAGACATCCCCACCGGAGATGTATATATGCCAATAGCTAGTGTGGGAGGAATTATACATTCAAGGTTCGTAGATATTGACTATCTTTGGACTATATCTTTCTATCATTTATGATTATTACTTTCATTATATTGATTTTCTGTCTTTCGTGTCTGCTGTTTATCGCTTGCTTTTACATTCTTGAATGTAGTGGATTTGATGAGTAAGTCATAGACTTCTTTAATTTAGTTATTTGCCAATAGCTGTTCGTTATTGAGTTTAAGCAAGTAAATAATATAAAATGTTGTAGAAATTAGAGATTTTACAATGAGGATTTTCTTTATTCTAGTCCAACATGAGTTTTAATTACAGCAAAGCATACTAACCTAATGGACACAATTTTTGGACTCCAAGAGTTTCCACCTTTTTTAAAGACATCAAAAGGTACAACCTCTAAATCAAATACAAAAGAATGAGAAGCAGATATTTTAAGTAAACCAGATGATTAACAACCTGTATCACTACCGGATTTCAGCTCAGTAATTATATTATATCTGGTGTGTGTGTTCCCTATGTGATGCAACCACAGAATTTTTACGCTGAACGGCCGAATCTCATGTAAGGAGGAATTTTTATAACAGCTTGTATGTCATTCCATATGTTTTCTTTTTTGCATCCTCAATGATTTGAGGAAATTCTATAAGATCTCCTATGGTAATCTATTGATTATCTTTTTCCATCGTTGATCTGTTGATTTTACTTTGAAATGTTGGTTGTGTTACTGGATTAGTCACTACATGCATATGCTGAGGAATTATTAGGAGTGTTTTAAGTAACTGTGGTTACTACCATTGTCATTATCTTAGAGGCATATATGAACTTAAAGTTTTCTTTTACAACTAATTGTGTATAGACAATCTTCTCTCTGAAATAACTTGTTCTCATTGGGAAGGAAAAAAGTATTATATTAGTCTGTTACAGTTCTGTAATGATTTGTTTCTCTTTCTACTGTAGGGGAGGACTAGGTAAAGGCCAAGGTGGTTCAGGGGAAAATGGAACACTGACTGGACGAGATTGTCCTACAGGACTATATGGCACATTCTGCAAAGTGAGAATCTGCTTTATAATTTTGTTAGCACAAAATTAACAAATGTTTCGTCTTCATGCCATTTAAATACTTTTATTTTACACGTCTATTTAGTTTTGTTCTTGGCAGCTCGCAGGAAGACACTTATTGCGGTTCAGGCATTATATGCAATTTTACATGTTTGAGAATGACATTTTTCATCATTAGGACGGAGACCTATTATTTGCTCCATTGGATTAGTTATTGCTATATCAGTTTCAGCTAAGTGAACTTTTCTTCAAATTTTTATCTCATTATGCATGTATGTATATCTGCAGGAGTGTCCAGTTGGAACGTATAAGAATGAAACTGGATCTGATAATTCTCTTTGTCGTCAGTGTCCAGTTTCTGAACTTCCTCATCGTGCTGTTTATATTCCTGTTCGAGGTATCTGAGATCGTGTTCCATTTTTTGTTTTAATTGTGCCTTGAGCAATTTTTTGACGTACACGTTAGCCTTTTCTTTGCTTGCACAATTCTTATGATTTGCTTGTTTTTTTCATCTTTTGCACCAATGTACATACCTTTACCTTGTGATTGATAGTTCTTTGTTTATTAAACCTTGTTTTGTTGTAGTTTTAAGCTCCTGTTTTCTTTATAATAAAAGTACACTTCGTTACCAGCTTAAAAGCGGAGTGTTTCTGATTTGTTGGCCTGGAAAGCTAGAGTCTATAAACTAGATAAATCCAGCTTATTTTTCTAACCAAATAAATCCAATATTATTCAAAATTAAAAAAAACCAGCTCTTACTTAAAAGCTGCAGTCGAACAAGCCCTTAGTTAAATAACAGTTTTACTCTTGCTCAAGAGAAGTTGAACATTATGTGATGGGCACATTGCAGCTGAGAAACTTTTAGGTGGACCTGGTCTACCCTTGAACTTTGTAAACCTAACCAATAGGAACTTAGTGTTTTAATCTTTTTAATTTAAGGCTGGCCCAGGGTTCCCCATTTTTCTCTTGGGTCTTAATTGGTTAGCTAGCCTCCCTAATTTAGTAAACGCAACCTACCAAAAAGTTCACTCATTTAGCCTATTGTTTCTTTCCTGCATACTGATTTATATTATATAAGATCTGCTTTTCCTATAAATTTAAAATTCTTGCGGCTGCTTATAACAGGTGGTAATTCCGAAACACCTTGCCCTTTCAGCTGTGTTTCAGACAGATATCACAAGCCACACTGTTATACAGCTTTAGAAGAGTTGGTATACACGTTTGGTGGGCCTTGGTTATTTGGGTTTCTTCTCGTGGGCCTTCTAATACTCTTAGCATTAGTTCTTAGTGTCGCACGTATGAAATTTGTTAGCGCTGACGAATTACCTGGCCCAGCGCACCCACATCATGGTTCTCATATAGACCACTCTTTCCCTTTCCTCGAGTCCTTGAATGAGGTACGGATCAAATTCTGTTGCACAACCTCCATGCCCATCTTTCAAAAGGCATAACTTTGTTCTCATTGGCATATCTTGAAGAAATCTTTGTTTGATGTGTATTCTGCCACTGCCTACTCATGTTAAATAATGGTTGAGGACAAAAAGTTGTTTGGAGCTGTTTTACACATAAGAAGTTATATTAATGTGAAAAACTGTTTTTTTCCATACAAATTTTCTTTTATGACCCGCATTCCACAGATGTTAAGAAACTACAATGAATTAAAGAAAATTTAGCCAAAACAAACAAATGAGTTTTAAGTTATGTCATTCTAATATTGCACATGGGGGGTCTTTTGCAAAGTTGTACGAGTACATTGGGGTTGAATGCAAAAAAGCCAAATTACGTGGGAGTTATTTGTAAATCACGTGTAATTCATTGAGGTTTTTTCCTTTTTATCTTTTGATTATTCACAGAATTTAGTTTAGTTAGTTTATTATTGGGATTAGCTGGCTTTATTTGACCCCAATTGGACCTCCTCTTCTAGGCATCTTTTTCTGTGTTTTTTCTTTTACTTATATTTCATGGTGTGTCTGAAAACTAATGATTATGGGTATTCAGGTTTTGGAAACAAACAGAAATGAAGAGTCACAAAGTCACGTTCATAGGATGTATTTTATGGGGCCAAATACATTTAGTCAACCATGGCATCTTCCTCATACTCCTCCTGACCAAGTTAAAGAAATTGTGTAAGTCACCCGTTCTACCTCCGACTACTTTAAATCTTTCTCAGTGGCCTGCTCATCGGTTTGTTGATAAGCAAGCTTGTATAAGTAATAAGGAGCTCCTTTTTCGAAACCCAAAATAGCTGTTTAAGATAATAAATCATTGAACCTGGACCATAAGTTTACTGTGTTTGCTTTTTCTCTCATATTTTGTAAAACAACAAGCACATAAGATGAGGAGATCTAATATCAATCAAAGTCAACAAGTCACTATCCAAAAGGAAGGGACGTTTACTAGTTAAAGATTGGAAACACCCATATTTAACGAAACTGCAAAGTTTGTATTTTTAATTTTAAAAGCACATTATCTGGAATTATATTGGGCTTAGTTTTTAGTAAAATTAACTCCATTTAATTTATGTCATTATCTGGTTAAAAGACAGTTTGTTAGTTCTAAAAACACATTATCTGGTTATCTAAAAGCATGTCTTTAGTAAAGTTAACTTTTAATTTAATTAACTTGATTCTAGTTTTTTCACTATTTGGCCAAGTTTTTGATATTGAAAGTACAATATCTGGATTTCTACATGCATACGTTTTGTAAATTTTACTTCAAACTAGTTAGAAATGTCAATGTTTGGCAAAATCCGTAGTTTTTGATTAGAAAAACACATAATCTGAATTTCGTAACCATAGATTATGTAAAATTAACCTGAGATTGTTCATAACTCGTAAAATTACGTAATTCAGGATTTTTTAAAGATATTAACTTCCCCTTCTATGTCTTTCCGTATAATAGTGGATTTATTTAATAAGATGTTGAATGGGCAGGTATGAGGGTGAATACAACAGATTCGTAGATGAGATGAATGCTATTGCAGCTTACCAATGGTGGGAAGGATCATTATTTAATATTCTTTGTATTCTGGGATATCCACTTGCTTGGTCATGGCTACAATGGCGAAGAAGGGTCAAGCTACAACATCTGCGCGAGTTTGTGAGATCAGAATATGATCACGCGTGTTTACGTTCTTGTCGCTCACGTGCCCTTTATGAAGGGCTCAAGGTTTGTTGTTTTAGTTTTTATGTGAATTTTCTTTCAAGTAATCAATAGGTTGGTTTACTCATCGTTTGATGTTGTATAGATCGGTATCTAAATTGTGAATTTTGACTAATTGTTTGATTTTCTGTAGGTTAGTGTCTATTTGTGGATTTTGTCAAATTGTATGCTAATTATTAGAATTTAGAAGTTGATAGTTTTAGTGTACATATATTTTCCCTATCATGTAAAATTGCCGCTTTATGCGGTTTTATGTGCTTAGTGTTTGATTTTGTGTAGGTTAGTGCCTTTTTTATGCTTGTTAAATTTGTATGCACAATGTTCGAAGTTGATAGTTTGGTGTACAAAAAAGTATTTTTCCCTATCTATGCTGTCAAATTTCTCCTTTGTCGATTTTCGTTGTTCGTTATCGTTTTTATTTTCTTAACCTCATTTTCTTGTGAGGAATTGGTAACTTTATATCAGTTTGTTTAGAAAATTCGCCTGCAGTCACCATCTCCCCCGCTGCCTCGCGAAACATATGAGGAAACAGAAAATGTGTCTAAGGAGTCTTTTTTGTCATTGATTGCATTGCTATCTTTTACTGGTCGTATTTGGGAGTGAGTTGTGTTGTTCTTTCCAGTTGTATTATGACTTGTTAGTTTCCATATAACAGAATTGTATTACTCGATAGATGTCTCAATCTGTGTCTTGGAAAACTAAGTATTATATTAGTGTTTTGGTACAGGTCGTTCTTATATTTTTATTGTCTCTAACCCATTGAAATCTGTTGGGACTTGTTTGAACACGTAGCTCTTTCACTTAGAAACTGTGCTGCAACTTCAAATGAGCAAAACTGTGCTGTGATTTGGGGAGCTGCGATTAATGTTCGCCCTTGAATTTCGAAAAGAACTTGTATTATTGGGTATATTTTATGTGAAGAAGAACCACTGTGGTTCTTGGTCACGCATATTAACAGTGACCACTGGAAATTAATATTTTTCATCTCATGTGACCTTTTTAATACACATGTTACCATATAATATTTGACTACACTTAAAATTTTGTTTTTTACTCTCCCATCTCACTAAGATGGCTTTGTAGGTATTTTCACAGTATTAAGAAAAATTTAATTGAAACAGTAAATATGCCTACGTTTTTATCAATATACCCTCATAATAATTGTACTGTAGTTGTTTGTAATTGTAGACATGAATGCACAGTAAATATGTCATTAAAGTAAACCAAGCAGCAACTGCTAGATGAAAAAGAAATTTAGAATGGATGGAAAGAAAAAATAAAAATTGCCACCATGTAATTAGTTTGTCTTTGTCTCAGTTTGCAATTCTTTTCCACCTAATATCTCAAGTTTGAAGATCTTGACTTGCATGCTTGTAGGTTGCTGCAACATCTGACTTAATGTTAGCATACGTGGACTTTTTTCTCGGTGGAGATGAGAAAAGAACCGATCTCCCAACTCGTCTCCATCAAAGGTTTCCAATCTCCTTGATTTTTGGAGGGGATGGTAGTTACATGGCTCCTTTCTCTCTCAACAGCGATAATATTATTACTAGTCTCATGAGTCAGGTTCGTTTTTTTGATTATTGAATTTGCAACGTTCTTCTTATAAATTATCGATATCACATATAAGTTGATAAGTGTTCTGTTTGGGTTTTCCCAAAATATCTGGAGCTTTCTTAAGTTAGGCCTTCAATTGGTGAAAGCGTTTTAAGTGTGACTTTTTTGCCTTTTTGCTTGGTAGCTGCATTGCATTTGTTTGATCATAACAAAAGCTGAGGTTTTCTAGTACCTAAGCCTGAAATAGCTAGAATCTTTAGCTGAATGAACCCAACTTTTTTATCAATCACAAAAAAATACATCTTATTTGCTTAAAAGTTGCAACCAAGCAAACCTTTTCTGTTTCATATAAAGTGACTTAAGGATTAAGTACATTACATACAACTGTATACGACAAAAACCGAAGTTCCATTCAAGTTTATTTGGGACCTTTGGGTAGTTTCTGTAAATTAAGTGAAACTAATGAAAATGCTCAAACATTTTATTTCTGTTAATTCCAACTATTTAGGGATGGAGGGAGAAGTAACTTGGTCTGTGCTATATAATCATATTAATTGGCATTATTATTTAATTTCAGTCTGTGCCGCCATCTACTTGGTATCGGTTCGTGGCTGGATTAAACGCGCAATTGCGGTTGGTACGAAAAGGACGGCTTAAAGTAATGTTCCAACCTGTGATTAAATGGATTGACATTTACGCCAATCCCGCTTTGAGGGTATATGGTATAAGTGTTGATCTAGCCTGGTTTCAGGCTACAACTAGTGGTTATTTTCAGTATGGATTATTAGTTTATGCTGCTGAAGAAGATTTAGAGACATCATTTGAAAGGGGTATTGAAGTGGCAAGAATAGACGAACTCTCACGGTAATTGTTGCAAACGTTCTGTATTTTTCGAATATGCATGCCAGGCATTTATTACTAATGGATCCATGTTATATATGTATTGTCGCTTTCATTACTCTTTTTTTCCTTTCTATTTTTGGTCTCTTTTTATGTTATTAAGACCCAAAAGATGCCTGCAATTATTAGTAAAGATTCGGTGATTGTTAACCTAAATTGTTGGTTTTGTGATCTGTTAGGTTGGTTGATTTTCCTTTTAATTAAAGTTTAAAACTGAATTTAATTATTTAAAGTGCCATTTTTTTAGGCAAACAAAATAGAAAAAAATAAGGGTTAGAGTCTGTGTACCAGCCTTTTGCATTTGCTGTGTTCTTGACGAATCTCCGTAAAACTAGTATTTATTTTACGGACCTTTTTACCAGTATAGGAAGCTATAAAAAATGTTTCGTAAAGGACGTGCCACCTCATATAATAGGAAGTTAATTTTTATTTGTATTTTGTTTTTTTGGAAAGAAGGTAAATATATGGATAGAAAACAAGCCATTGTTTGGGTTTCAAACCTCACTATATCTATATGTAGTCGGCCAAAACTGTTTTATCCTGCTATAGATAGTTGGAATACTTTCTAATGACGTTTGTCCCCGGTTGGTGTTTTGACCCAAGAAGAAAGATGAAAATGACAGTATTTCTTATTGCTATCGGATAATTTTTTTTGTTCATCTCAACCAAAGTTCATTCTTGGAAGATACCATCTGCTGAGTTATGTGTTTTAGCTTTTAAAGACCAAAGGTTATGCTTGGAATATACAGTACACCTAGTTATGTGGCTTCACTTGATTTAGGATTGTGAATGCCAAACGTGTTATGAACCTCTTCTTGATAATGTTTATACCTTTTGGTAGTTCAAGCAACACTCAAAAAGATTCCGAAGATTATCCAAGTGGAGAGACGCTTTCAGGCCAGAGTGAGAGTAGCAGTGAAAATCTTTTGAGGAGGAAGAAACCTTATGGTGGTATTATAGATACCAACAGCTTGGAGAAGATAAAGGAGGGCAGGGATCTATTCTACCTTCTCTCTTTTATAATTCATAACACTAAACCTGTTGGACATCAGGTGATTTTCAACTCAACTGTGTTTGATGTGTATATTTGCTTCTCGTGGATAATAAGCCCCACTTTATTTTTAATTTAATTGTTTTAATTTTATGCTTTCAGATTTAATGGCTCGCATACTTACATATTTTATATGGTAAATTGCAAAAATCCCCCATGTACTTTGGCAAATTGCAAATCAGAAACATGTGCTTTGTGGCCTACATTTTTCTGCTAGATATTTCGAATGTGTCCCAATCAACTCCCATATCCATCTTTGAAATTGCATAACTTATCCCTTGAAGGACCGGCTGGATTTATTTTTTAAGTTCTCGTAGTTTTCATGATATCTATGTGTTTGAAGCAGAAAAATGCAAGTTGACACCAATTTATTGTAAATAAAGTGCAGCTTTCCGCCTGGATACAATAGTCTTAAAATTACATAGCAGACTTCACAAAATGCATGTATTATAACAACTTTTTTCTCCAAAACAGGACATTGAACCCAAAGTTGCACATATTAAAATTTTGTTTGTGGAGGTTTGTCTGCAAAATTAAAGAGTATGTGAGGGTTAATCGCTAGTAATTTGAGTACATGGGGGTAATTTACAAAACACCATACAATGTAGGGATTTTTGCATCTACCCTTTTTTTTTCCTTGTTGTCTAAAATATGCTAGCAGGAAATTAGTTATTTTTTTATTTTTGATTTGAATAAAATTTGGCTTGTTGCAGGATCTTGTTGGACTGGTCATCTCAATTCTGCTTCTGGCTGACTTCAGTTTAGTTTTGCTGACTTTTCTGCAATTATATTCAGTTTCATTGGCGATTGTGTTCCTAGTGTTATTTATTCTACCACTTGGGATTTTACTTCCTTTCCCTGCTGGGATAAATGCTCTTTTTAGTCATGGACCTAGACGTTCTGCTGGTCTGGCACGGGTTTACGCTTTGTGGAACATTACATCCTTGGTTAATGTTGTAAGTTCTACTTCTTGGTCTAGATAAATGCTGCTATTAATTTTCTGTTTCAACAGAAATTTACAGTCTTTTTTTTTGTGCTTCTACATTCTCTCTACTTCCCATGCCTTGTGCTTGTTTCTAAACTTTAGTCCCTTTAACAGAATAGTTTCATCAAACAGTGTGATTGCCCTCACTTTATCTTTAAGTGAACGAACTAGTATGAGAAAAGAAGATAGCTTTTAGTAAGCACTTAGCGAGCATATAATTGATCAGGGATTAGAAACTTTTAACACTTTCTCTCACTTATTGTTCGGTTCATCAAAGATCAGTAGGTGGATATGACAAACCAGTAGGAAGTATAACTTGGGTTTAGGAATTAGAGCATAAACCGTACTAAATGGTCATATTGGAAGAAACAGAGATGTTTATGACTCTAGTACATGTACAGGCAAATTGTAATAGATGATGTAGTGTAACAACAAAATTCTACAATTTAACTATATGCATAAATGCAAAAAAAAGGATTTTTTTCCCATCGTTGTTTAATATTTCGTGGGTTGAGTTAATAAATGTGGGCTATGACCATTTTAATAGCGACTGGCTTTAGCGTCTTTCTCTTGCCACCTTTCAATTTTGTCAGCCTTTTCTCTGTTGGAGCAAAGATAACCTAGAAGTCTGTACTATGACCATGTTTACTTTATGCTCGATTTCGTAAGAAAAGTAACTAATTACTTAATGATTGTTGAGTTGATGCATAAAATGTTTTGAGGTTGCACCATATTCAGTTGATCTTTTCGTTTGTTTTGCGATTTCATCAGAGTAATCTCGACTAGTACTGTGGTTTAGAATTAGCAATTGTCGTCTTTTGTGCACTAATTCTGTTGTGGTATCTGTCTTGTCATCAGATGGTTGCTTTTATTTGCGGTTACACTCACTTCAACGGCCATACTGGCAAGAAAAGTTCAAGCTCTCAGCCATGGAATTTTAACATGTAAGAGTGTTTTTTTTTTTTTTTGGGTGGGTATAAACTGAATATCAGTTTTCTGTATTGAATTTTCCTGTTCCCCGGTTTTATTATGCAGGGATGAAAGCGAATGGTGGATATTTCCGGTCAGCCTGGTTCTGTGCAAGTGCGTTCAATCTCGTCTTATTAATTGGCATGTTGCAAATTTGGAGATCCAAGATCGTTCGTTGTATAGTACTAATTTTGACTTGTTTTGGCAATCGTGACTTCTCTAAACCAAAGATCTTCACAGGTTTAGGTGTAACACCGTTAATTTTATTGCGGGTTTTTGTTTTTGTAAACCCTTGTAAGGTTAGGTGAATGAGTTTCCAATTGCAAAGATTTGGGGAGAATAGAAAGAAAAAGAAAAACTAGATAGATAAAAGAAAGGTGTTGCTTATGTAAGCTCGACGATGCCAACTAATCCAATTTTTGGTATGTTGTAAATAACTAGATCGATATAACAATGCTATTGAGTTCACTGTCTTCTATGTTTTACTTAAATATATTTTCTTACTTCTACAAACTTTGAATAAGTATGATTATGATTGGACACGTTTGGGTTACAAGAGATGTTGGCTTTCAGAACAGTCCTCCAGATATTTTATCTGATTTTGGATGCAAGTAAAATAAACTTTTATTGATGGTATATTTGTAATTTTTTAAATTTTAAGGGTATTTTTGAAACTCTCAAAAGGCTGCCTAAGGTGTACTTCAGTTATATAATAGTATATATATTATGTAGAATGCTTCTAAATACATCCAGATAGGGTTGCAAATGAAATCAAACCGTTCACATATCGTGTTTGGTATGTTATCCACTCGGTTCATATTCGTTTGTTAAATAAACAAACCGAAAATGAACAAAAAATTAACTTTGGTCAAGTAAACAAACCAAACATGAACAAGACATCGCTTGTTCATTAAGAGCTCGGTTTGTTCAATATGAGTAGTTTCCACAGACGAACGATGTCTACAAAGGACGAGTGTCATTTAGAAACTAAGTCCAAAATTTGAAATATTTCACACGTGCAGACACAGGTAAATTGATGTTGTGTCAATTATATGTACAACTTTGTAGCTGATTATAAATTCAGTTGCTAAAATTTATGTGAACCAATAATGTTTTGCTCGTCAATCGATTGACTCGTGTTCGTTTGCTTATACCGAAACATGAAGCAAACATAAATAAACATATCGAGTTAACGAAGAATATGGATTAGGCCGGTTTTTATCCGGGTTGGACTTGATTGAACCGGTTTTAATTGAATTGGTTAATTAAATATGTAAACCTATGTTTTTTTTCCTACACAGCAGTAAAACCTCTTTATATAATAATACTCTATATAATAATAATCTCTGAAAAATTCCGACCAGTTATAAATAAGAATAAACTCTCTATTGTCACGTAAATTTTTTGGGTTCCGTTAGTTATAAATCTACCTCCTTATAGTAATAAATTGATATTTCATATTAAAAATATATATTTATATATATACATACAAATCTATTGTTTCATTAGGTTTAAGATGATTTAAAATACTTATGTTAAATTATTTGTGACGATAATTTTATGTTTTTGTTACTATGATATATTATAACATGCACATACGTAATAACTCGCACACATACACACTTTTTGCTACTCAATACTGATATTTATAAGCTTGTTCGTATGAAATATTTTATTTCTATACTATCATCTTTTGGATTCATTTGCATGGTTACAATTCTTATATACATTTATTTGTTTTCTAAGAATTTTAAAACTAAAATTTTGTACATTACATTTACATGTATGTTTTTATTAATTTTGCACAATTCTAGGCTAGAACCCTAGTTGTATACTTGTATATACTATGACATCTGGTCCCCCTATGAATCGAGAGTTCTGTAGGAATATTTTTCTGGTCCCCCTATGAATCGAGAGTTCTGTAGGAATATTTTATTGGTTTTGATGTACGTAAAATCAATAATTTAAAGTGAAAGGACTTAAAAAAAAGAATTTTATTTCTATTAAACGGAATGCGACTCTATTACAATATTCTGACACTTGCAGAATGTAAATGCAATTAAATAAAATTCCAGACAGAATAATATAAGTTATTAAACTGCTGGACTGGTTTGTAATTAAACGAAACTGTCAGACAGAATAGTATAAAACTAAACTGCTGAACTATTTGTTAATTAAAAAAAAACTGTCAGACAGAATAGTATAATTAGTAAACTGCTGGACTGTTTCTGTAAATAAAGAAAATTACAGAATTGAAAAGTAAATTATAGAACATAATAGAAATTACAGAAATGAAAGTCAGAATTGAAATTACAGAAAGTAAATTGTTGAAATTAAAATATAGAAAATAAAAATACTGAAATTAAATTACAGAAAAGAAAAGTACTGAAATTAAATTACAGAAAATAAATTGCTGAATTAAAATACAGAAAAGAAAAGTACTGAAATTAAATTAATAAATAAATAAAACCTGAAATGAGAACATAATTAAAAAAGACGATGCGACTGTTAAACAATCTGTCGTTAACCGATATTCGCCCGACCACCTTTAAGGTTTCTGGTCGTGTTGGCGCTTCGATCTCATGTTACAACATCTCAGATAACTTGTCGGAAATTGACGACAAATCAATGTCGAGTTGTTGGTGGTTGGCTCTCTCTTACTAAAATGTAATGATTTTTGAGAGATTATATGTTGTATGAAATGATGTCGGGGAGATGCTTATTTATAAGCTTAGCTTGTAAAATGTCTTCACATTTTTTCAATGTGGGATGATTAAAAGAGAAAACCCTCATCATTTAATCTACTTCTTATCATTTTCCAGTATTTTAGATTTTGCCATCTCCAAGACCAAACCTTTGAAGTCAATTTCCATTCACACTCATTCTCCGAATAGGTCATGCAACATACCGTTACGAAGCTCATTACACGAGCTACTCAACTATCTTGAGTATGGCGTCAAAAGACAAAGGTTGTCGCATGGAATCTTGACTCAAATTTGGTCATGTGACCATTCGAAAACAACCATGTTTTTTACATGTTTTCCAACAATCCCCCACATGAATGCAATTGGCTTAAAAGCTCATGTCCTAAAATTCAAAAAGGAGAAACACAAGAGTTCACTGCCTAAGGTCAGGTAGCGCGCGCCTTGAACCTGCCGTAGCGGAGTACCACCCAGAATACTGCTATTAGGTAGCTGTAAAGCCTTGAACCATTAAGCTTTGTGTATCCCAGAATGACACCCGCACAGTGCCCTCTCTACCCACGTACTAAGCCCTTTAGTTGTTGTCCATATTTGGCCTGGACTGCCTTGGCACGTTCAACTGAGTGATTTAGTGATTTAGCCCACGCTCATCACATGGTATCGGCCTTACACACTAGTTATAGGTGTTTCCAAGTAGAAGGTGTCCTGACTCACCTTACTCGACATTCGAAATACATGGATCATTAAGAGCCTCATGCTCACCCTTACTATGGTACATATCTATCACTCTGTCATAGCGAAAATGGGCTGGGAACTACAGGTTTCCGAGTGCTTTGTTCGGCTGCCCCCACCGTTCAGTTTTCCTTTAAACCCAGCAGGTGAATCCCATCTGGGTTGGGTTGCATATGGGGAGGCTACCAATTTAATGGGCTTCAATCCCATTCCGTTCGATGACGCTTCGACTCTCTCTTGAGTCAAGCTCTTTGTAACTGGATCCGCAATTTTATCATTTGATCTCACAAAATCTTAGGATACAACACCGTTAGCTAACAATTCTCTTACGGATTTATGTCTCCGATGTATATGTCGAGACTTTCCATTATGCTCGCGCAATAGATGATTGACTATCGCAATACATACTTATTGCGGGAACAGGTTTTGGCCACATTGGAATGATTTCCAAGAAGCTTCTCAGCCAGTCTGCCTCTTTAGTCGCCAGGTCCAACGATATGAATTCTGATTCCATAGTTGACCTTGCGATGCAAGTTTGTTTGGAGGATCTCCAAGACACGGCAGCACCTCCCATTACAAACACATATCCACTCGTGGATCTTGTGATGTTGGAGTCCGATATCCAATTGACATTTGAATACCCTTACAACACTGCTGGATATATGGTATAGTGCAGCCCATAATCGGCTGTATATCTCATATATCTGAGAAGATTTATGATGACCTTCTAGTGTTTCTCATTTGGATTACTGGTATACCTGCTCAGTCTACTTACTGAGTTGGCTATATCAGGCCTAGTACAGTTCATCACATACATGAGACTGCTTATGATCCTAGAGAATTCCAATTGTCTCACACTTTTGTCGAAATTCTTTTTCAGGCTACAGTTGAACTCAATTGGAGTTCTTGACATTGGCTTACTACCACTGTCAAATTTGTCAAGTGTTTGTCTAACATAATGACCTTGCGATAGGGCATACCCCTCTGACGTCTTGGTGATTTTCATACCAAGTATAATGTCAGCTATACCCAGGTCTTTCATATCGAAATGTTGTGACAACAATTTCTTAGTAGAGTTGATTTTATTAGTGCTCCCTATTATAATCATGTCGTCCACATAAAGGCAGACTACTACACAGTCCTTTTCACTTCCTTTCATGTAGACACATTTGTCACACTCATTTATGCGAAAGCCATTTGATAGCATGATTCTATCAAATTTCTCATGCCATTGTTTGGGTGTTTGTTTAAGTCCATACAGAGACTTTACAAGTTTGCACACCATGTGCTCTTTCCCTGAAACCACAAACCATTCAGGTTGTTCCATATAAATTTTCTCTTCTAATTCTCCATTTAGAAAAGCCGTCTTTACATCCATCTGATGTATTTCTAGATCAAACAATGCCGCAAGAACAATGACGATCTGAATCGATGTTTTCCTGAAGACATGAGCGTACGTGTCGAAATAATCGACACTTTCAGTTTGCCTGATGCCTTTGACTACAAGTCTTGCCTTGTACTTCTCGATCGTGCCATCAACCTTTAACTTCCTCTTGAAGATCCACTTGTGCTCTAGGGGCTTGCATCCTTGAGGAAGATCCATTAGTTCCCAAGTGTGGTTTTGCATAATCGATTCAATTTCATTATGGATTGCTTCTTCCCAATATTGGAAATCCGGTGTTGACATAGCCTGTTGATATGTCACCGGTTCACCTTCTATCATGAAGGTTACGAAATCAGGCCCATAAGAAGTTTCCTTCCTTGCCCTCTTGCTTCGTCGAGGCTCTTCCTCTTCTTCTTTCCTTGACGGTTCACTTGCCCCCACATTTCCATCGCTGTTAAACTCTTGAGTCTGTACATGTGTTGGCATTCTGCAAGGAAAGATATACTCAAAGAAAGAAGCCTCTCGACTTTCAATTATCGTATCTACGTGCACATCGGGGTTTTCCGACTTGTGTACGAGAAACCGATACGCACTGCTATTTTGTGCATATCCAATGAACACGCAGTCCACCGTTTTTGGACCAATTCTCATCCTTTTAGGAGCGGAGATTAGGACCTTAGCGAGACATCCCAAACCCTCAGGTTCTTATAGCTAGGTTGATGACCTTTCCATAGTTCGTATGGTGGTTTGTATCGCTTCTTATGTGGTAACTTGTGTAAAATATAGTTAGCGGAAAGCAACGCTTCCCCCCACATGTTCTGGGGTAACCCAGAACTTATTAACATCGCATTCATCATTTCCTTGAGCGTTCTATTTTTTACGCTCCGCAACTCCATTTTGCTCCGGAGAGTATGGAGTTGTGGTTTGATGAATGATGCCACTCTCCGTACATATTTGTGCGAACGGCGCTTCATATTCTTCGCCTCTATCACTCCTCAATATTTTAATCTTTTTATTGAGTTGATCTCTACTTCAGTTTTATATAGAGTGAACATATCTACTGCATCGCTTTTACTTTTCATTAAGTAAACGTAACAATATCTAGTACAATCATCTATAAAAGTTATGAAGTATCTTTTACTTCCTCTTGTTTGAATAAATTTAAAATCATACACATCTGTGTGAATTAAACCAAGAGGTTCAATATGTCGTTCAACATGTTGAAACGATGATTTGGTTAACTTTGCTTCTACACATATTTCACATTTATGTTGTTTATTAAAGACAAAGTTTGGTATTAGTTGAAGTGATATTAATTTCTTCATAGAATTAAAATTCACATGTCCTAATCTACCATGCCACAAATGAAATGACTCAAAAATATAAGTAGAATCTAAAATATTATTGGCCAACTTGGCAACAGTCATTACATTACTTGTACTGGCCTCAGCCTTAGCACCTTTATTAGCGAACTCAGCCTTACAAGCTAGAGTTCCTACATTTAACTTAAACATGTCGTTGGTCATATAGTTACGACCTACATAAATACCATTCTTGGTGATTACAACTTTATCGGATTGAAAAAATAGTTTAAAACCCTTCTTCACCATAACCGATCCTGAAACCAGATTATTTCGAATATCTGGTACATGGAGCACCCCAGTCAGCATGAGCTCTTTTTCTGAGTTCAGGTTCATCACTATTGTCCCCTTTCCTTCCACTTTGAAAGTAGCAGAATTTCCCATAAAGTAGGTCTCACCAACCACCGCCTCGTAGGTCTTGAACATCCACTTATTGGAGCAGATGTGGCTCGTGGTGCCGGTATCTAGCCACCATTCATTGGGGTTGCTTCCCACAAGGTTCACTTCGGAGACCACTGCAAAGAGATGCATGCCATCCTCTACTCCCTCCGCCACATTGACCTGAGCTGGAGCCCTCATCTTCCCATTGCCCTTAAAGTTCTTCGGCGAGGGTTAGGGCTTAGCAATGAGTTTATTGTCATAACAGTCCGCGGCACGATGACCGGTCATGTTACACACAAAACAGGTTCCCGAAAATTTATTTACAGCAATAACACTGCCCGCGTTGTCAGGGCGTTTCTGCTTGACATGCGCGGCCTCAATCACATGGGCTTTTGCCACCGAGCTACTAGAAATACCGTCTTTCTTTCCAGAATGGCAATTGCTTTGCTCGATATTCAAACTCTCTATGAGCCCCTCCAGACTCATTGTCTTCCGCTTGTGCTTCAGTTAGTTCTGAAACTCCTTCCATGACGGTGGCAGTTTCTCAATCATGAGAGCCACCTGGAAGGGTTCATTGATAACTAGCCCTTCAGCATCAAGCCGATGGTATATGAGCTGTAGCTTCTCAACCTTCTCAGTGACACTACTATTATTAATCATCATGTACTCGTGAAAGTCCGTGATGACAAATTTCTTTGCGCCAGCGTTATTCACCCTGTACTTCTTTTCGAGAGTTTCCCAAAGCTCCTTTGCAGTTGCTTTGGGCTCAAATACACTAAATAGGGTGTCATATAGAGCACACATGATATAGTTCCGGCATATGTAGTCGGCATGTCTCCATGCCTCAACCGCCGAGAACGACTTCTCGTCCAGATCGTCCTCCCTTAGGACGGGAGCAGTCTACTTAATAAACAGGGTCAAGTACAGGATGGTTAAATAAAACAGCATTTTTTGTTGTCGCAGCTGCAGCTTTGGCCGTAACATCAGCTTGGACCACAGCCGCAGCGGCCGCAGCGGCCGTAGCATGCGGCTGAGTGTCAGCCCCCACATCTGCATACCCGTAATGTTATGGACATTCCCACCAACCACTACGTCATGAAAACTTTCCGAAAGGATAATAGGGTCAGAGACATTTCCGTTCGTCATCTTTCAGTTTCTAAACAGATAACCAAAAGAATATCAGATACACGTATATAAATATTCTTGAACAAAACACCAAGTATAGAAAACTTGGGTTTCCGTGAAAGAATTTGAAATAAAAAATTATTCAAGCTAATACCAAACTGGTTGGTATTTTCTCGAGAACGGTACAAATACCAACAATAGAATAAAACAATTCTAGAAATTTTTCTTTGCTACAAATATTCTAAAACTAGAATTGTAGCGGAAGAATCATTATTCCTTTTAATTTAAAATTAAAATTAAAGCAGTACACAAACCAAAATTGATATCGGTTAAGATTGTTGGTTTTGGTGTACGTAAAAGAAATAATTTAAAGTGCAAGGAGTAAAAAGAAATAAACAATTTTATTTCTATTCAACGGAATGTGACTCTATTACAATATTCCGACACTTGCAGAATGTAAATGCAATTAAATAAAATTCCAGACAGAATAATATAAGTTATTAAATTGCTGGACTGGTTTGTAATTAAACAAAACTGTCAGACAGAATAGTATAAAACTAAACTGCCGAACTATTTGTTAATTAAAAGAAACTGCCAGACAGAATAGTATAATTACAAAACTGCTGAACTATTTATGTAAATAAAAGAAATTACAGAAATGAAAAATAAATTACAGAACAGAATAGAAATTATAGAAGTGAAAGACAGAATTGAAATTACAGAAAGTAAATTGCTGGAATTAAAATACAAAAAATAAAAATACTAAAATTAAATTACAGAAAAGAAAAGTACTGAAATTAAATTACAGAAAATAAATTTCTAGAATTAAAATACAGAAAAGAAAAGTACCTAAATTAAATTAATAAATAAATAAAACCTGAAATGAGAACATAATTAAAAAAGACGATGCGACTGTTAAACAGTCTGCCGTTAACCGATATTCGCCCGACCAGCTTTAAAGTTTCTAGTCGTGTTGACACTTTGATTTCAATTTACAACGTCTCGGATAACTTGTCGGAAACTGGCGACAAGTCAATGTCAAGCTGTTGGTGGGTGGCTCTCTCTTACTAAAATGTAATGATTTTTGAGAGATTATATGTTGTATGAAATGATGTGGGGGAGCTGCTTATTTATAAGCTTAGCTTGTAAAATGTCTTCATATTTTTTCAATGTGGGATGATTAAAAGAGGAAACCCTCATCATTTAATCTACTTCCTATCATTTTCCAGCATTTCGGATTTTGCCTATTTCGAGACCCAACATTTGAAGCCAATTTCCATTTATACTCATTCCCCGAATAGATCATGCGACATACCGTTACGAAACTCATTACACGAGCTACTCAACCATCTTGAGTATGGCATAAAAAGCCAAAGGTTTTCGCATGGAATCTTGACTCAAAGTTGGTCTTGTAACCATTCAGATTTTGCCTCCTTCGAGACCCAACTTTTGAAGCCAATTTCCATTCACAAGCATTTTCCGAATAGGTCATGCGACATACCGTTACGAATCACATTACACGAGCTACTCAACCATCTTGAGTATGACATCAAAAGCCAAAGGTTGTCGCATGAAATCTTGACTCAAAGTTGATCATGTGACCATTCGGAAATAAGCATGTTTTTTACATGTTTTCCAACATATTTTAATAAAACACATATCTTTAGTCATCTGAGCTCATAATGTTGGTAGCAAGCTTTGAGTAATGTTTGTAGTTTTTTCCGGGTAGGTATTATTTTGCGGTAGCATATTTCTGTACACACAAGTTCCCATCACTTTGCACACTAGTGATGAAAGAGGAGAATGGACCTCATTGCTACAACACGTAACTAATGTACCCTATCTCACAATATAGTGCGAGATAGTGTAGATAGCTTGATTTTTTTGGGTTTTTAGATTATAGCAGATATGTGGTTAGTTTTGTGTTAGAATTCCTGGTGTTGATTATAAATGTAGGAGATTTTATCTTGCTTCGGTGTAATTACATGTATTATGTGGTTTTTGTGCATTGTCGAAGGAACATAAAGACAGAAAACAATATTCTTTCATAAGCTTACGTTTTAGAAACCACTGCTTTTGGTTTCTTATGTTTCAAAGAGCTGCGGTACTTATATTACAATATTGGTACGAAGTCTCGACAGGCGGTGTTGCTATAGCTTTCCTTTGCCGCACCTTCAAAATATTTGTATACCTAGCTAGGCCGTACGTAAATTTTCTCAGCTACCAGAAATTTAACTCATTTAACTGTCAAATTTCTATTGTGCATGCTTCGTGAAGTCACGCTCGTCTTTTCTATTGTAAGGACATTGATGTTCTTGCAATATTAATTGGTATAGATCAAAGTGTAGATTAATTGGTAGAGAAGTGTAGGTTTATATTATTTAGTTGATGGTTTCCCTCCTGTCCTTGTCTTTTTTTTAAGGAGGTGTTAGATTTATCCACTTGTTCACCTTATCATGTTAACGGCATATTAAGAAAAATAAAAAGAAAAGTAGACAAAGTTATATGAAGTTGGCGGATATCTCGTTTATGAAAGTCGGATTTTGAGAGAAAGAAATAATAGGATGATTGGGAATGTAAAGTCGAGTCTCGGCAATACTTTTCGTTTGATTGAATTTTTTGTAATGAATTGTATGAATATATATGGAAAATTTAGCAGTTCTTGTCGAGATATGTTTTTGATTAGAGTGTGGAGACTAAGCCCCAAACTTGTTGTAAGCTAGCTTCAATTTTTCTCATGGTCGTGTAATCGCTTCGCCTCCGGACAAGACACCCTTTTTTATTATTAATATAATTGATCCGTTTAATTTATATAAAAAAAAGCTTTTAAGGGCATATGTGGTAATGGTACAATTTGTATGGAGGCCCTTTTACTCCTCATCTCTTATTTCTGTTGCTGGCAAATTTGTATGTACTATTTTGAAGTTAAACTTGGATAAGAAAGGTGTTTAATTTTATTTCTGAAAGTTCTTTAGCCCCGAACAGGAAAAGTATTTCATGCATGGTTGGCTAAACAATCTTAAGTATTTTTTTTACAAACTTATCCTCAAAAGTCAAAACATCCTAACATAAAGCTATTCCAGTTGATGCTAATTGTTTTTTTTTATATGAACGTTGAAAACTTTAAAGCAATGGGATTTTCAGGTTTCCTAAAATTTAGTCTCAAAATCGTGAAAACATAATGAGAACTAAAATTTATTGTTGTGTGTCTAGCATCACCCTATTGTATTATTGACCACCGGGAGCCATGCCTAGTGTTATTACTTATTATTTCACATAAAAGTATTAATGATTTCAAAATTTTAAAACAACAGGATTTGCAAACCCTTATATATACATCCGTTCTCAGAATTTTTAATATTACGTATGTGAACCAAAACCAATTCTGGCGCGATTTTCACTTATTTAACAATTATACTATATTGAACATTTGGAACTGATAAATATCTCTGGTTCATTTTCAGATGTTTAGCATGTCAAAAACTGTTGCAGAAAGAAGTTCTTCAGTTACCACAGAAGTTGAAAGTTCGCTGCCCCTTCGCATTGTTGTCTCTGACTAGTTTATAGTATGTTAGAGCCTTAGAGGCTGCAGAAGATATTCTCCTATATGAAAGCTACTAAATTTACCCGAGTAGTAATATATATTTGTAAGACAGTTTTCTTAAGATTTTTGATGTGAATGGGTTCTTCTTAAACAAGTGGTGTTTAGATTCTAGTGTTTAAACCATTTGTGTTTCCGATCGTCTAACCTCCAACTGAATGAGAAAGAAAAACAAATGAAACAAAGCACTAACCCTTTTTTTTGTTTCAAAAATAAAGTTCATACATTTGTTTAATTTTTATTTTAATCATTATTATGAATCAATGATGAGAAGATATATACTATGATTAATGTTGACAGAATTTAATCCGTAAGATTGAAGATACGACTGTGGAAACCCGAGTGTTTCAAGTGATATACTATGATTGATATTGACAAAATTCAATCCGTGTCTCTTTGTTTAGTACTCTTATAAATACAGAAGAATAACAGCAATTAAACTAACTTTATGCATGAAAAATACATTCACACGAACCAGATTATATAATGTGTATATCATCAACGATTACATAAACCGCAATTCAACTTTTGAGAGAGCACTGAAATATAGGATTGTCACGTACCAATAATAATGGGATAAAATAGTAGTATAGATAAGAGGAAATTGGAGCAGAGGAGAAACTAGAGTAGTAGTGGAAAAGGGACTATGTACATCTTCATACTATAAAAACGTTTCGTTTATTATGTATTTTTTTAATTATCGATTTTGGCGTTTCAACACCTATACTTAAAAAAAAAAAAATATAGTTCTACACTTGTACTTCGGTCAACGAATGGTGGAACAAAAGGAAAGAAAGGAGAAGTTAGAAAACATGTTAAGAGAGGAACAATTAAAATCCAACAGTGGTTTTTGATTACGGAGAAACAAATTGACCCCAGTAGACCTTGATCAGTCATAAAGCGAAACTTGATCAAACCCTATTTTCTTATATGTTTGAAGGGGGGAAAGACTGACTAGCTAGACGTCTCGTATTTTGAAACTACGACTTAATTAAGCATACTATGGCACACCCTGATCATGTTAAAAGAACAGTAAGGAATAACAGTCATCAATACTAAAGTACTAAACCAATACAAGAGAGAGTATGATGATCATTAAAATAACAGAAAAAATCTTAAGTCGCTAGCTAGGTAAATAGGTGAAGGAAAGCACAGGTTAATAATACTAAACTTTCATAGATACCCAACCAATAATCAATGTAGCTAACCTAATCATAAACAATGTCTTTAACAAAAAACATAGCATTCTCTTATTTAACAAAAAACATAACATTCTCTGCTCATGACTATGTAATGTCATGGTAAACATTAATATTCACTAGTAATAACCATAACCTATACCCTCAGAACGGCAAAGTACAGATGCGAGTCCTCTCTAAACGAGTAAAGCTCAATAGGCGTATTTTCACGTAAATTATTTCTCGCCACAACTTTTTTCCACGAACCGAACATATTAAACACGGAACTTGAGCGCATCTTCCACCTTGCCAACTTAATTTCGCATTCTTCTCCACACGGTTCGATTAATTTTGCATATAGGTGTGGGACCGCTTCCCCCTCTTTATAAGTTAGGCCTGTACGCTCTTCCTCTGTTAGAAAGTTTAGATTTTTTAAATGGCTTTCCGGAATCGAGAGTCGCTGATTATTTTCTGCAACGTCTGTCTTTGTGAGATTTTTCCTGATCACCAAAACTGCTTTATTGTTTAGCAAACGAGCCTTTAAGTTAGCACTGATATTAGTATTATTTTCCAGCATATAAATAGGCTCCACTGGATGCTGAAGTTGTTCAGTTCTGATTTTCTTTATAGCCCGAGCACAAGTGTCTTCATATTTTTCTTGGGAACACTTTTCCGGCAGGGGCTTTTCTGAGATAATGCTAACGTCATTGTTGCTTTTCTGGATGGAAAATAAATTATTTTCTCCCTGCTTAAAAGTTGGGCTAAAATCTAATTGTGTTGAAGATGGTAAAATCTCTCGTTTTTCTGGTGTTTTTTCAGTACAACTTTGGTTTTTCTGGTTTATGACAACGGGGTTCGGAACTCTAGCAGTAGTCCTCTTGCTCTTCGGAAAATTATCCTGTTTCTTGATCGGCTCTTTTTCTGATTCTCTCCTTTGTTTTTTCCATTCGGCTAAAACGGAACAAGCAACGAAAACCTCATTCGAAAGACTGCAAGAACCCAACATTCCACTTGAATACAATTCAGTATCATTAAAAAGCCGGTCTCGAGTGTTCCTTTGAACAATACCCTTCCTTTCTTCCTCCGTCATCGTCGCAGTTCTTGTTGTTTTTTAGAATATTCTAAGGTTTTTCTTCTGATATGAAATCGAGACTTGGGAATTGGATTGTAAAGCTGTGGTAAGTTTTAGTTGGTATGGGAAACTCCGAGCATATAGTATATATACACATTTATATGTATATATAAGAGGCGAGGAGTAATTTGATGTGGATTAGGAGTTTAGAAGTAGAAGAAGTTGAGTTCCAAGTAGTTTAGAATTAGGGTTAGTTTAATTAAATTTCAGAATCCGGATACAATTATAACACATGTTTTAGCGCTTTGACTAACAAAACCGTTGTAGTAGCCCTATATTCGCTCTATTTGATACTTCTATAATATTGGGTCCTATATTTTCGCACGTCACTTTCGTTTGCTATCTGTTAGTTATGTCTAAGACTCTAAATAGTCCCTCCCTCCCAATTTATTATTGTCAATATTAATTTTTTTATCTGTTTTAATTTATTAGAATTAAAATTATTTAGAGTTCATAATATACTCAAATCTTTTAGATTTTCATCTAACGCATGAAATTAATAAAATACAATGGTCTACATTTATGCGTGCCTTTTTTAATTTTCTTTTTATATAATTTTAATATATAAAATACAAATTTTGATTTTGTAAATAGTAAAAAAGATTAGAGATTTTAATATATCTTATTTTATATATTAAAATTAGGGACAATTAACAAAAACATACCCTATCCCTATTATATTACCAAAAACATACCCTCAAAAGTTAAATTAACAAAAACATACCTATATATACTTATTATTTTTCTAATTCTAATAAAACTATAATCTAACATATCTATCTCTAACCGCAACTCTCTCTCTCTAATTGCACCTCTATTTCTAACACACGATAATCGCACATCTTTCTAACACATGCTAATCACCCATCTCTCTCTAAAAATGATTAAAAACTCACAAAATATGCATATGCTAATTATAAAACGTCATACTTTAATTTTAAAACTTCATACCATAATTTTAAAAATTCATACTCTGATTTCAAAAACTTAATACCCTAATTTCAAAACTTTATACTCTAATTTTAAAACTTCATATCATAATTTCAAAACTTCATACCATAATTTCAAAACTTCATACCATAATTTCAAAACTTCATACCCTACATATGAATTTCTCTTTGTACATATGGATTCTTCTCTTTCAACTTGAAACCCACAATGTTTACAATAGTCTTAAAACTCAATAAATAGAAAACAATCTCACTAATTCCATATATTTTTCATATATTACGGGGTATCAAATAGTGTAATATTTGTGTATTACGTATGTATATATTTGTATTTATATGTATATGAATATCTATATAATCTAGATGGTGTTCGGTAATTAGAGACGGGTTTTCGTGGTGGAGGAAGGGAGTAGAGTGGTATATTAAAGAAAAATACATAAAAGAATGGATGAGAGAGACAGTAATATCAGAGAGAGATAAAAGAGAAAAATTGGTGAGAGAGAAGAATGAAAAGATAATAGAATAATTGGTGAGAAAGAAGAATCGATGAAAAAGAGACTAAGATGAGAGACAGATAAAGAAAGAATAAACAACATTAAATTTAAATTTGTTTGGTATGTTTTTGATAGTTAAAGTTTTAAGGGTATGTTTTTGGTAATTTAGTTTCAAAAGTAGTATGTTTTGTTAATTTATCCTTAAAAGTATATAAAAATAAAATTACAAAAATTTATGCATAAATCTAGACCATTGAATTGTTTTAATTTCATCCGTTAGATGAAACTCTAGACAATGTGAGTGCACTATGAACTATAGAGAATTTGAATACAATTTATTGGAATACTTTACTAAAATACAAACCAACTTTTTTGTTAAATTACGCTTTTATTATTTTTTTCAACATAACATAAGAGTGTGAAATAATAAATAAGGACAAAAAAGTCAATTTAAATAAAAAAACAACACAATCATTGTGTTTCCTTAATTTTTGTTATTCCCGTAATACCCCAATAAAATTATGATGCTAAATAAAGATTTATGTTGCTAAAATTGATTTAGTGACAAAATAGCAGCATAAGAATTTATGTGAAGTGGTTGTGACTAAATTCAGCAACATAGATACTAACAAAGAAAAAAAATAACAACATAAATTGATGTCGGAAAATTCTCAATTTTGACCTTCAAAAGTGACACATTTGCAACATAAAGTTTAGTGTTGCTATGGTATTGCTATAATTATATAAATGTTTTCGATTCTATTTTCTATTTTATGTTGCTCATATGTTGGTAAATATGATATTATATTTGATTTTATTATAATCAATTACTAATAAAAAATACATTTTTCACACAATTGTATCGAAAAACAGTATTTCAAATAAAATAAATTTAGAATAATGAACAAACATTTAACTTAACTTGAACAATAACAGTTTAAAGAGTCGATTAATCATCACCAAATACATACATACTTCTTCACAGACTATATACTACCCAGAATATTACCTAAGTTACATACCATACATTCAAGTCACTTTACCAAGCACTGGGTGCGCCAAAATATAATACCAACAATAGCCGTTGCACTAAAATACTACCAAATATCCAAAAAAAAAGATTACTTTTTCTCTAATCATCTTCTAAACATTCTCGTCCCCTGTATTTCGATCTAAATCTGTAGCCTCAGGCATTGTTGGAAAGTACGTAAGCAAGTCTTGCATACAGAGAAGAATACCATGTAGATGAGTCAATAGAGGCTCGACCTCTTTCCTGATTTTTTGTCCCATGCTTTCGTTACTCTTCATAATTAGCACAAAACCATGGGACTATTTCTTGTACTGTATTTGAAGTAATTCTTTCCGAGTTTTCTTCAGCTGATGCATACGAACCTGAGTTGACAACATCCGAGTTTGTGAGCCAATACAGACCATTATCCTTGGTTTTGTCGCCTACAATCTCCAAATAAATTCCAAACTCGTTAGATATTAAGTACACATAAAATTATTGCAAGAGTTTAATCTTTCTCGCCTTAAAAGCAATTGACCAAGTATACTGAAAAAATTATATTGAAAAGACTTAACTTATTAGCTGCAATCTTTCTCAACTCCACTATATTACTAAGTCACTACTCCCACTAGGAATTAATAGCTGCAAGAGCTTAACGTATGACATCATCCTATAAATAAATGACTCATTTAGTATTTCTTACCTCGACATTGTATATGTTTAAGAAATCAAATAGGTCATAGAATCAGAAAATCTTAGGTTAAAGCTAGTCTAACAAGTACAATTTAATTTTTTAAGCGTAATATCAAAAAGATTGTCTAAAAGTTGAAAGTTGCAACTAACCAAGGGTAAAGCTTAGATGGCAACATACCAAGTTACTACCTTCAAATACTACATAGTTGTCATCGACTCGTACTGAGTGGAACCCTTTCGAACAAAGGAAGAACATCTGCACACATTAAAACCCACTTTTACATAACAGCTTTTAAAAGGCTGAAAGACACTACAGAGCCATGCGATCCATAACAAATGATTAATTAATTTACAAGTAATCTCGTTTGAAGGACACTCTATCAACTAAAGTCTGAAAAGAACTGAAAAATGTTAACCTTTTTTTGCAAATTTCAAGTTTTAGATAAAACCCTCACACAATCCACGTCTTCAAACATCAATGTGTTCAAAACCAAACCCACCTAAACCAACAAAATTTATAAAAAGCAAAAACAAATTAGATCATACAAATATCAAACACCGTTAATCTACTAATCACTTACTGGATTCGCCGATAACAACAAAAACCACTTAAACCAAAAAAGTTATAAAAAATAGATTATACAAATAGCAGAGCACCTCTACTTTGCTTAACCATCTACTGGAGTTTTAAATTAGAACCAAATTCACCTAAACAAAAAAAATAAAAAAAATAAAAAGAGAGATCGTACAAATGACAAAACACTTTATTTTTCTTCACCATGTACTGGGTTCTCAGGTATGAACTAAACCCACCTACAGCAGGGATTCTTTTTATAAAAAAAAGCTCATAATAAAAAGAGAAAATCAAACAAATATGAAAACACTTGGAACTTGCTTCACGATATGATGGGTCCTCAACCCCCAGTTCAGTACCTTAACTGGAGTCGTATTTGTAGAGGAAAAAACACATAATTTAGAAATGAAGAATGAAATTAATATTCAAGCAATTAATCAATCTGAAGTAATAGGAAAGCAAAACCGAAACCTTAGAGGGAGAAAACGATCATCGAAGCAATACCCCAGACTTATAAAAAAACGTAATTAATCTGAACCACTAATCCAATAACTCTATTTTATACTCATTATATGTTACCAAACAAACCATCAATTCAATAACTTCATAGTAAGAATGAGAAAATTACATGTGAAAAAAGTTTAAAACTTTTTTAGGATTAGGGAAATCAGTAAGACAGAGCGGGTTAGAATGAAAATTCCAAACACACTAAAGACTAATTTATCTAATCAAAAGATACAAATAAAACTAACTATCATTCTAAAACATAAAAATATAATGAAGTGAAGAATAAATATATTAATAGAAGTAGTAGAGTACAAAATAGTATGTGACCAATTAAAAAGAGAGATATAACAACCAACCTGAAGGGGAAGATGATTGTTGAAGAATATATATGAGTTTAAGATGGTGAATTGGGAGAGCGAATTAGAGATGTGTTTGCCGTTTGGTTTCAAGAGAGAGAGAGAAGAGGCTATGGTTTCATTAAGTGTTTTGGGGAAAATAACTCTAATACATTACATTGGAGCCAAAATATAATTCGGCAAAAACATTGCGCAACTTTTAAGTTTTTTGCAAAATAAATAAGATGGGAGTGAAGATATTTAACACTCATTGCTTTCGAGCCAAATATTTGGGCCAAAAAGAACGGAATTTGTAATTTTTTGACAAAGGGTTGAAAATAATGGCATAAAATTAAAATTTATCATAAAACAACAAAATATATTGAACACATTTATAAACTAAACATAATATTAACATACTTATAAACTAAATATGATTTTAAAATATTTATAAACTAAACATAAGTAGCACATATTCTTATAAAAAAGGGATCTCGGGCTTTTACACCTCCCCGTATCGATGCTTCATCACGAAACTAACCCATTTCGTTTTCGCTCTCATCATTGTCACACCACTTGTCATTCAAGTCAATATATGTAGAACATTATGAATAATTTTGTATTTATTATTGTTTGTTTTCACCATGTATATATGTTTATCAAATCATATTTGGGGTTAGGGATCAATTAAGAAACCATGATTAATGTGCGTGCTATTAATTCCATGTTCGATTACTTCTTCATCTTATAATTTTGCGGCTTGTTCTGGCATATAAACTCGAAAGGCGAGTGAAACGTGATGTTTTTTTTTAAAAAACTTCAAACCACCCACGAGTCTTTAATTATATGTCCTCATATTGCTATGTTTTTTCATCGCGGCTCATCAATTGATACTATTTTGTTGTTCTCGGGTATGACACATATTGCAGCTTCATTGTTTGCATAGCAAGTATAAATTGATCATGCTTTGGATATCGAGGTTTTATGTTAATATCAACGAGATTATACTGCTTATAAACCTTATTACCTTTTTAAACCTTATTACCTTTTGAACTTGGTCTTTTAATAGATTCTTGATGATACACTGATTCAATGATATATATTAAAATGTTGTAATAGTCATTCGATGATGAATGATCAAATTACGTCGGTGAACTCTTAAATACGAACACCATTATTATTTGCTACTTTTTTGAATTCATACTGGCCTCGTTTGGTCGCGTCTTTTATATTCAAAAGTATATTTTTTGTAAGTGGGTTGAAAAGTATACTTTTTATGTTTACTTTTTAATAAGTAAATGCTGTTTGGTGAACACGTAAAAGTATACTTTTCATTAAAAATGTTGTTTGGTAAAATATGTTTACTTTTACTTTTTGAGTGAAAATGAATTGTTTATTCAAATAATGCACGATAGATACCACTTTTGAACTTATATTACTCATATGTACCTCCATAAGTTCGTATTCACAAAAAATGAAAAAAAAAAATGAAAAAAAAATCACAAAATTATAAAAAAATTACAAAAAAATTATAAAAAATCACAAAAATCACAAAATATTAAAATAAATAAAAAAATTTATAAAAAATGAAAAAAATCACAAAAATGAAAAAAAAATCACAAAAAAATCACAAAAAATTATAAAAAAGGAAAAAATCACAAAATTTTAAAAAAATAAAATAAATAAATAAATAAAAATTATTTTTTTTTAATTTTTTGTGATATTTTATATTTTTTTTGATTTTTCGGTATAAAAAGTGTTATATTGACAAAAAAAAATTATATATATATTTTTTAAATTTTTGTAAAAGTTTATGATTTTTTTCATTTTTTGTGATTTTTTGTAATTTTTTATAATTTTTATAATTTTTTTTGTGATTTTTTATAATTTTTTATAATTTTTGTGATTTTTTGTGATTTTTTGTGATTTTTTGTGATTTTTTGTGATTTTTTTCATTTTTTTTATAGTTTTTTTTTGTTATTTTTTATATTTTTTGTTATTTTTTTTATTTTTATAAATTTTTTGTGTTTTTTTTATTTTGTTGTAATTTAAAACTATTTTTTTGGGTTTGTAGAAAGATAAAATATGTATATTATATTTTGGTTTGTATGACAATTTAGTAAATAAACTAAATAATTAAAAATTGTTACCTATGAATAATGTGAAATTATCAAGTTATCTAGGAGTAATATAAGTTGATATAAGGTACTTATAGGGAATTACCCCTTATTTATTTCGATTAATAGAATAATGCAAAATAATTAACTAGCAAAAAAATATTTTATTATTTAAAAATTAAAAAATAGAAAATTAGGAAAATATAATGATGATATGAACTAGGTTTTGAACTGTACTTTAAAAGCACATTCAGATTAAACCTACTTAAAATTATCATCAAAAGTAAAAGTATCATCAAACTTACTTTTAAAAAGTATCATCAAACTTACTTTTAAAAAGTCTACTTATAGACATTTACTTTTCACCGAAAGTATACTTATGAGATGACGGCCAAACAAACTAAATATAAGTAAAAGTAAAAGTAAACCCAAAAGTATACTTAATGGTTTACTTTTATAAAAGTAAACTTTTAAAGTGGCAGCCAAACAACCTGTTCAATAAGTAAAAGTAAAAGTAAAAATAATTTACTTTTCAAGCCAACCAAACAAACCCACTATATTGTATGAAACTTATAGCCGATGACAAAGTGTACTAATACCATTTGACGCTTTTTAATGGGCTTTAAGTGGGGCATAAATGAACTCATCATGATGTAAGAACAAAAATGGTATATTAAGTGGTAAAAAGAATAATACTTACAAAATATTCAAACAATTAAGTGAAATTATTGTCAATCTTTTCTTTCAGTTGTGACATTAATTGAATTGTTTAGCATGTTATTGCTAATAAATTATCAACATAAACAATTGTGATGTTGAACTTTAGCTAGATTTTCAGCAACAAATTTTTATGTTGCTATTTTTGGGACCGATTATGTTGCTATTTTTGTTGGTATCATGTTACTAATGTCAGGTGAAAACATCATTAACTCATTTAGCAACACGTTTATCTTGTTGCTGAAATGTTACAATTTTGTTGCTGAACGTCCTAAGGTTAGTTATGTTGCTATTATGTCGCTGTTATGTTGCAATTTAGCAACACAAATGGATGTGTTGCTGTTTTATGTAAGTAAATTGATATTTTCTTGTAGTGGTCAACGAATGTCGAACAAAGGTATATGAAGTTGGCGGATATCTCGTTTACCAGCTTTTAAAGGCATATGTGGTAATGGTACCATTTGTAGGGCCTTCCCTTAATTTTACTCCTCATCTCTTATTTTTCTAACTGTTTTTTTTTTTTTTTTGAGATTAAGCGTGTATATGAAGTCAAATGCTCGAACAATGCTCGAAGGCTACACGAAGTCGTAGGAAAGAAAGCGCCTCATCGAAGTAATGATGGACCTAATTTCCAAGCATTACAAATAAACTTATTTCTAAAATTATTTTTTATATTTTTGAATTTATTCAAGCTACTCGCAATAAACACCCCAATCTCCTTGATAATATTTCCGGGAGTGGATTTAATTTCTCGATACAATCTAGCATTCCTTTCGCGGCATATACAATAGACCGTAGAAGCGATAATGATACCAATTAACGAGTCGGACACCGTGCTTCATTTGAAGTGAGCGTTAGCCCATTTTAGCCAAAAATTCCAAAGTCCATTTGGCGCTATCAAACCGGACTTTGATAGGATAATAAGCCAAATCCGCCGAGAGAAAGAACACTCAAATAAGAGGTGGTCTCTTGTCTCGCAATGATGGTAACAAAGCTCCCATCGGTTCACTTGTACCAATCCTATTCTTTGTAAACGATCAACAGTAGAGAGACGGTTTAGAAAATTAGCCAAAGGATAAAGCTACATCTTGAGAGAACATTACGAGCCCAAATAAACCGAGTCCAACGCTTTATCGGTTTACCGATCCGAATAGCTCTATATGCCGATTTAACCGTGTAACCGACGGTGGGCAACCGACCCCAACCATTACCGCGGGCAGGAAATTTGTATGTACTATTTTAAAGTTAAACTTGGATAAGAAAGGTGTTTAATTTTATTTCTGAAAGTTCTTTAGCCCCAAACAGGAGTATTTCATGCATGGTTGGCTAAACAATCTTAAGCATTTTTTTTACAAACTTATCCTCAAAAGTCAAAACATCCTAACATAAAGCTATTCCAGTTGATGCTAATTGTTTTTTTTATATGAACATTGAAAACTTTAAAGCAATGGGATTTTCAGGTTTCCTAAAATTTAGTGTCAAAATCGTGAAAACATAATGAGAACTAAAATTTATTGTTGTGTGTCTAGCATCACCCTATTGTATTATTGACCACCGGGAGCCATGCCTAGTGTTATTACTTATTATTTCATATAAAAGTATTAATGATTTCAAAATTTTAAAACAACAGGATTTGCAAACCCTTATACATCCGTTCTCAGATTTTTTTATATTACGTATGTGAACCAAAACCAAGTCTGGCGCGATTTTCACTTATTTACCAATTATACTATATTGAACATTTGGAACTGATAAATATCTCTGGTTCATTTTCAGATGTTTAGCATGTCAAAAACTGTTGCAGAAAGAAGTTCTTCAGTTACCACAGAAGTTGAAAGTTAGCCGCCCCTTCGCATTGTTGTCTCTGACTAGTTTATACTTTATACTTTTATAGTATGTTAGAGGCTGCAGAAGATATTCTCCTATATGAAAGCTACTAAATTTACCAGAGTAGTAATATATATTTGTAAGATAGTTTTCTTAAGATTTTTGATGTGAATGGGTTCTTCTTAAACAAGTGGTGTTTAGATTCTAGTGTTTAAACCATTTGTGTTTCCGATCGTCTAACCTCCAACTGAATGAGAAAGAAAAACAAATGAAACAAAGCACCAACCCACTTTTTTGTTTCAAAAATAAAGTTCCTACATTTGTTTAATTATTATTTTAATCATTATTATGAACCAATGTGAGAAGATATATACTATGATTAACGTTGACATAATTTAATCCGTAAGATTGAAGATACGACTGTGGAAACCCGAGTGTTTCAAGTGATATACTATGATTGATATTGACAAAATTCAATCCGTATCTCTTTGTTTAGTACTCTTATAAGTACAGAAGAATAACAGCAATTAAATTAACTTTATGCATGAAAAAATAAAAATACATTCACACGAACCAGATTACATAATGTGTATATCATCAACGATTACATAAACCGCAATCCAACTTTTGAGAGAACACTGAAATATAGGATTGTCACGTACCAATAATAATGGGATAAATAGTAGTATAGATAAGACCAAATAGGAGCAGAGGAGAAACTAGAGTAGTAGTGGAAAAGGGACTATGTACATCTTCATACTATAAAAACGTTCGTTTATTATGTATTTTTTTAATTACCGATTTTAGCGTTTCAACACCTATACTTAAAAAAAAAAGATATAGTTCGCCAATTATGAGTTGGGCGCTTTAACCATTCAGTCATGGATGCTTAGCGGGGATCCTCGTACATGGTGAATAACCAAATTCCAATTGAAATGAAATCTTTAGGATAAATCAATGCAATTTAGGAGGAATCAATGAAAGGGCATCAATTCAAATCCTGGATTTTCGAATTGAGAGAGATCAATAATTCTCACTATTTCTTAGAGAAGTTAGAAAACATGTTAAGAGAGGAACAATTAAAATCCAACAGTGGTTTTTGCTTACGGAGAAATAAATTGACCCCAGTAGACCTTGATCAGTCATAAAGCGAAACTTGATCAAACCCTATTTTCTTATATGTTTGAAGGGGGGGGAAGACTGACTAGTTAGACGTCTCGTATTTTGAAACTACGAACTTAATTAAGCATACTATGGCACACCCTGATCATGTTAAAAGAACAGTAAGGAATAACAGTCATCAATAATACTAAAGTACTAAACCAATACAAGAGAGAGTATGATGATCATTAAAATAACAGAAAAAATCTTAAGTCGCTAGCTAGGTAAATAGGTGAAGGAAAGCACAGGTTAATAATAATACTAAACTTTCATAGATACCCAACCAATAATCAATGTAGCTAACCTAATCATAAACAATGTCTTTACCAAAAAACATTGCATTCTCTTATTTAACAAAAAACATAACATTCTCTGCTCATGACTATGTAATGTCATGGTAAACATTAATATTCACTAGTAATAACCATAACCTATACCCTCAGAACGGCAAAGTACAGATGCGAGTCCTCTCTAAACGAGTAAACCTCAATAGGCGTATTTTCACGTAAATTATTTCTCGCCACAACTTTTTTCCACGAACCGAACATATTAAACACGGAACTAGAGCACATCTTCCACCTTGCCAACTTAATTTCGCATTCTTCTCCACACGGTTCGATTAATTTTGCATATAGGTGTGGGACCGCTTCCCCCTCTTTATAAGTTAGGCCTGTACGCTCTTCCTCTGTTAGAAAGTTTAGATTTTTTAAATGGCTTTCCGGAATCGAGAGTCGCTGATTATTTTCTGCAACGTCTGTCTTTGTGAGATTTTTCCTGATCACCAAAACTGCTTTATTGTTTAGCAAACGAGCCTTTAAATTAGCACTGATATTAGTATTATTTTCCAGCATATAAATAGGCTCCACTGGATGCTGAAGTTGTTCAGTTCTGATTTTCTTTATAGCCCGAGCACAAGTGTCTTCATATTTTTCTTGGGAACACTTTTTCGGCAGGGGCTTTTCTGAGATAATGCTAACGTCATTGTTGCTTTTCTGGATGGAAAATAAATTATTTTCTCCCTGCTTAAAAATTGGGCTAAAATCTAATTCTGTTGAAGATGGTAAAATCTCTCGTTTTTCTGGTGTTTTTTCAGTACAACTTTGGTTTTTCTGGTTTATGACAACGGGGTTCGGAACTCTAGCAGTAGTCCTCTTGCTCTTTGGAAAATTATCCTGTTTCTTGATCGGCTCTTTTTCTGATTCTCTCCTTTGTTTTTTCCATTCGGCTAAAACGGAACAAGCAACGAAAACCTCATTCGAAAGACTGCAAGAACCCAACATTCCACTTGAATACAATTCGGTATCATTAGAAAGCTGGTCTCTAGTGTTCCTTTGAAAAATACCCTTCCTTTCTTCCTCCGTCATCGTCGCAGTTCTTGTTGTTTTTTAGAATATTCTAAGGTTTTTCTTCTGATATGAAATCGAGACTTGGGAATTGGATTGTAAAGCTGTGGTAAGTTTTAGTTGGTATGGGAAACTCCGAGCATATAATTAATACGAGTATATATACACATTTATATATAAGAGCCGAGGAGTAATTTGATGTGGATTAGGACTTTAGAAGCAGAAGAAGTTAAGTTACAAGTAGTTTAGAATTAGGCTTAGTTTAATTAAATTTCAGAATCCGGATACAATTATAACACCTGTTTTAGGGCTTTGACTAACAAAACCGTTGTAGTAGCCCTATAGCTCTATTTGATCATCCTATAATATTGGCTCCTATATTTTCGCACATCATTTTCGTTTGCTATCGGTTAGTTATGTCTAATATTGCCTCTCTCCCGATTTATTATTGTCAATATTACTTTTTTGAGCTGTTCTAATTTATTGGGATTCAAATTATTTAGAATTCGTAATGCACTCAAATCTTTTAGAGTTTCATGTAATGCATGAAATTAATACAATACAATAGTTTAGATTTATGCGTGACTTTTATAAATTTTTTTAATATAATTTTAATATATAAAATACAAATTATGATTTTGTAAATTAAAAACTAACCTTACAACACAATAAAACCCCCCAAAAAAATTATAGAACCCTAGTTGAGACTATTTTAAATTTAAGTATTATTTAAAAATAGTAAAAAAGATTAGAGATTTTAATATATCTTGTTTTATATATTAAAATTATATAAAAATAAAATTATAAAACTTATGCATAAATCTAGGCCATTGGATTGTTTTAATTTCATCTGTTAGATGAAACTCTAGAGAATGTGAGTGCACTATGAACTATAGAGAATTTAAATACAATTTATTGGGACACTTTACTTAAATACAAACCAACTTTTTTGTTACATTACGCTTTTATCATTTTTTTCAACATAACATAGGAAAGTGTGAAATAATAAATAAGGACAAAAAAGTCAATTTAAATAAAAAACAACACAATCATTGTGTTTCCTTAATTTTTGTTATTCCCGGTAATGCCCCAATAAAATGGGTCGGATGGGTCGGAGGGAGTAGTAATTTTTCCTTAATAACCCTTTAACACGGCAATAATTAACACGGTAATATAGTATTGTACTTTTTATCTATTTTCTGGTTGTTCTATTGTATTGGATAAACATTCAGAAGCTGACATGCAACCAAAAAAAAACAATTATTTTAACTTATAATATACCGCAGTAGTTGGATCTTAGTCAAACAATAGAAATGCAAATTTCGGATACCGGCTTCAGTTACTTGGCTCTGATTATCTATCATTTGAATTTATACTTTTCTTTTATCGATACTTATCTTGCAATATCCACATATTTATAGGTGGCATTGTTGTAATTTACCAAATTGTTTCCGTCTTTCCCTTGTTAGAGGAAATACACCCTGTGGAAGTACGTTTAATGGCCCGGCCTGGCTGCAAAAATACTAGATTCTTTTACTTTGAGACAATTTATAATTGTATACTACATGAGCTTAAAAGCTGCAAGTAAACAAGCTTTTAATCCGAGCAAGTCTAAGAATATTTAACTGAATCCGTTCTTCTATGGTATACAAGAAAATCAGAAAGCCAGTACTTGTCGATATTTTTTTGAATTGAAGAGAGATATAGAAGATTGTTTTAAGAATGGACTAAAAAGGGTCTTAACTGATGTAAAGTTGGATTCAAGTTCATTTTATGAAATTCTAAGTGATAGTAATCTTTCCTGGCATGCATGCCTTCTTATCAAAACTCCTAGTTTTGGCTTTTTAGACATTTTATTTGAACCAGAATCTAAAAATGCACTTTGTAGTTTTCGACTTCTATGATCTATCCAATGTTTAAAAAGTGAAAATGTAAATGAAGTGTTATTGTAAGAGTTACACTAAAGACTAAAAGACGTCCCAAGGTTGACCGGGCTAAAAAGCGAGAAAGCAAGCTTCTTTTTTCTTATTTAAGCTTTTGAATCGAGCTTTGTACCTAGCTTTTAATTGAGCTTTTCATCTTTGAAACAAGCTTTTTAAAACGGTAGTTTTAACTTTATTGCAAACCTTGGGAATCCTATTCAACTGACCAGCCTTGTATTAATAGATAACAGTTGCTGTTTGGAAAGCCATCTTCTGGCGCTTTCGCTTACATATAGTCTACTCAGTATCTATAGTCTTCTCCAGTTTGTTTATAAGTATCATTTTACATGATCACTTTCAAGAATCCTCAACTTAACTGAATGTGCAATTATCTTTGAGTTGCTTAACAAGTTTGCTTTATAGCTACTACCGTGGTTTAACATATAGGAGTATTACTATATTCCACTGTTTTAAAAAGCGTGCTTCATAGTGAAAAAGCTCGCTTCAAGCTTTAAAAAAGCTTAAAAAGCCCGCTTTTTAGGCCGCTAAAATTAAGCTTACCCTTTTACGCTTTTTGCATATCTCTCTCAAAAACGCTTTAGCTAAGATTTTGCTTTTTAAAACACTGCTATATTCTTGTAAGAAGTGTTCAAACATGAGCCAAATGCATACGCGAAAGTTGCTAAGTTCAGGAAATAACTAACTTAGCCATTTGTTTGTAGTTACTTGGTTATTTTACTGTCTAGTCCTTGCTATCTTAGATGTATTCGTTTTCTTAATTACAATCAGGGTTACAACAAATTTACAAGAATAAGGAGAAAAGAACACAAGCTATAGCAGCTATACAAAGTCGACGGGTATCAAAAACCAGCTTATAGTTAGAGGATAATTTTTCTATCTGGTCTTTGCTATCTTAGATGTATTTCTTTGTTTAAAATTAGGGTTACGTCACATGTGTAAGAATAAGGAAAACAGAAAACAAGCTATATTTACAAAGTGGACAGATATCTAGTACCAGCTTTTAAGGAAATATGTTAAACATTTTGTGGGACTTATTCTTTTGCTTTTCTTAACTGGTGTTTGTAACTGCATTTGCTACTTGTATTTTCGCTGATGTAAATTTTTTTTATTAAACATTCACACAGTTGCACCTCATTGAGTTTCCATAGATTAATTGGCAGGTAATTCACAAAATGATTCTAGTGTTTATGAATATAAATGTAAAAGCAAATATATCCTGATAGACAGAAATCTGTAGCTAGAAAGTGCTTTTTTAAAAACAGACCAATTATTGCAAGTCGTATTAGTCAACTAAATAACAGTGTTCGAAAAATGCATATTTATTTGAGATAAACTAATGTGGCGTTGAAGTGTGCCTGTACCTGATCTGAATTGAAGTATCCCGGGTGGCTATGGAATAAAGCCTGATTGAAAAAAATATCACCAGTCACCTCAAATCCAGCTGTTACTTAATGTCGGGAAAAGAAATCAGAAGAAGCCAATTTAATCCAAGCTGTGAAGGATTTCATTGACAAGTTTATTATTGCATCACTAAGATGAGTGCGAGAGTAGTTTCAAGATTACAATCCATAAGGAAACATTCAAGAGTTTATTATAAAACCTCTTTTTTTCTTATGTTTATTTTTGCACATGTTTTACTAGTTGCAATGCGGTTTTTATAGGAAAGCAAAAAAAGAACAATTTTTGAGGTTAAACTTGGTAAGAGCTAAGAAAGGTTGCATCTGATTTTAATTTTCAAAATTGATTTGTTGTTTCGGGGAATAGGAAACTACAGGAAACACGTTTCCCTAGAATCATCTAAAGCTGTTTTTAGAGACCCATCCTTAAAACACTGTAGTTTGAACTTGAACCAACCAACATAGAGCCATTTCCCTGATGCTAATCATATTTTCAATGATGTTGGACATTTAAGAATGTATAAAGACACTTTTATTTAAAACTCGTATATCCATTATTAAAACTGACAAACCGTTACAATGAGTACAAGAAACAAAACTTAGCTGTCTCGTGAAAAACTGAAATACGACATCCTTTTACCTAGTGTACTTCTTTTTTGTTATCACCTTATGTACTTATTTCATATTGAATATCATGAGTCGATTAGTGCTGTCTTCTGATACTTCTGAGTTTATCATGTCAAAAGTTGTTGCAGAAAAGAGTTATCCGGCTACAACAAAAGTTGAAGTTGTGCTGTCTCCGTGTTGTTGTCACTGACAAATTTTAGGGTAAACGTCTGAATGTAATCAGAGAACAGGAATACTTCTACTTAATTAGAAGCTTCTAAATTTTGCTAAATAATATACTTCTGAAACACTGAAACTTTTTTTTTCCGAATGATAATGTGAATGTTAACCAAGGTCCTGCAACTTTAAGTAGTCCAAAATTCCTCCTACCTCCAACTGAATGAGAATGAAAAGCAAACGAATAAAACTACGAATGAATTTGACAAAATCAGTACATTTCACATCTTTTGTAAATATATATTTATTTACATCTCACATTGTTTGATGTAACTGCTCTGAAAAGAAGGTAGCAGAACTGAAACCAAGTTTGTGTTTGGAAAAAGCATGGACACGTTAAGGATTATTATTTGAAATTAACTGAACTACATTTGTATACATCGGCTACCACGATAAACTGCAGTACAGTATTTTGCGGAAAGCTTAAATGTTAAGAGGATGACAGGCAAAGAAAAGAAGAAAAAGAAAAGTTGGAAAACATGTTTAGAATGAAGCAAGAGTTAAAAGCCAACCCAATGGTTTGCACATGCAAGTGATCCAAAAGCGAAATCAACCTCTGTCACGTCCTGAATTTGGGTAAACCCGAGTAGTGAATATTATTTAAAAGAAAAAAGGTTTAAATAAATAAATTATGATAATAAAAATAAAACTCAACGAAAACCAAGTCGGTATAGCTCACATACGTACCCATATTTAGAGTCACTGTTCAAGGACCCATAATACAATTGTAACATCCCGTATTTTTATAAGTGTTTTTAATTAGGATGTAATTTATCCAAAAACGTTTTATTCAAATTTTACCAAAAACCGGTCACTCGACTAATTTTTAGCCAAAAACCGAAACTCTTCCGAAAAACTTTATTTTAAAAACCTGTTACTAATTTTACTAATAAAAATGACTCAATAGATTTGTTTCTAAAGATTTGTTATTTTTGAGTAGTAAAACTATATTTTTGGATTAAGAGTTAACTTTTAGAACTTTGGGGACCAAATAGTTCGCTTCCACAAACTATCTAAAAACAGTTTTTCTAAATCTAAAAATCAGCCACTTTCATTCTTTAAACCTAAAAACAAGAGAGAAAAAGAGAGAAAAGAGAGAAAAGAGAAGAAGAAGAAGAAGAGAAACCACGTTAGCGGATTATTGCCGGAATCATCTCCTCTACACGCTAAGGTAACGGGGGTTATCCATAGCGACTAGACGAAGGTGTATGTTAGGATTATGTTTTACGTTTAGTATAAATTGGGGGTTTTTGCCTTTTATCTTAATTAGTTTTATAAATTGTTAATTGGGTTTAGTTGATTATATGTTTAATTCACTTATTTGTTAATTGGGTTTAGTTGTTATATGTTTAATTCACTTATTTGTTAATTGGGTTTAGTTGATTATATGTTTAATTCACTTATTTGTTAATTGGGTTTAGTTGTTATATGTTTAATTCACTTATTTGTTAATTGGGTTTAGTTGATTATATGTTTAATTCACTTATTTGTTAATTGGGTTTAGTTGATTATATGTTTAATTCACTTAATTGTTAATTGAGGATTTAGTCGTGTTAATTTCGGATTAGCGAGAATATGGATGAGTTTGCATGTCTTTATGTATTGATATTGTGTTATTATAATTGTTGTTAAATTGGGTAATTTATTGTTGAATATAGATGCATTGTAGTTTATGCATACAATGTGTTTGCTAGAATGCTTGAATGAGTTTTCATGTTGATTAGACTTGTTTGGCTAGTTGCGAATCTAGCACCTGTGCTTTTGGGTTTCGTTGAATTACGTTAGAATGACGTAAGAGAATGTGATAAATGATTGGTTTATTATTTATTGGCCGAGGCCTTAATATTTATATGTATGAGAATGTGTTATATGAATAGTATAATATTATCGGCCGATGCCTTAATATTGATACATTAGCAATGGTCTCTGTCTCTTCCTAATTCCGGGGCAGAAGACGGCAGTGGGGATAGGGAATGACTCGTCTTACGGACTGGGGCGAGTGACATGAGAGGTCCTAGTGTGCACTATATTTATTTTATGTTAGCTATGGTCTCTGTCTCTTTCTAATTCCGGGGACAGTAGACGGCCGTGGGGATAGGGAATGACTCGTCTTACGGACTGGGACGAGTGGCATGAGAGGTCCAAGTGCGCACTATAAATCTACTTTTATGTTGCAATGGTCTCTGTCTCTTCCTAATTCCGGGGACAGAAGACGGCCGTGGGGGATAGGAAATGACCTACCTTACGGACTGGGGTAGGTGGCATGAGAGGTCCATGTTTGTTATAGATTTGTGTTGACGTTATTTAATTTATTTAATTCATCCCGTTATAAAATGTTATTATATTTCTTTTTATACGTCGATTATCGTAGTTGTAGAATTTGTGAGCTCTTGCATTTAAGGGATGGAGCGACGGTATTTGTGGTGCCGTCCCGTCTAGTTACGTGCATGAGACTCACCGTTACAATTTTGTATTTCAGGTACAACTTAGGTTGAAGCGTATGGTTAAGAGATTTAGCAAGGCATCACATGGGTTCGGGTTTTTGCTTTCTTTTTACTTAGTTTGTTTTGAGGTTGTAGTCTACGGGCAAATTCATTCGTTCATTATTTTTAGCTTTTATAAATCATGTCTTGTAGCCGCGTTTGGCAAACAGTTTATTTTATTCATTTAATTGTTCCATTAGCTTGCAAATGTTTTCTTTTAAAATTTCAATTTTGTACCAACGGGTTTCAGTTTTCTTTTATTTAAAAAGGTCATGCCTCGATGTTCGTATTTACGGATTTTGGGGCGTGACAACAATGGTACCCCCACCCACACGCTGACACTACCGTATGTGACTAGAGATATGGGGCCGGCTTTAAGGGCACTACCCCTATGGTACCGATACACCTAATACTTGCGGAAGTTTCCGGGCTCTCACCGTAAGCCTCCGGGGTTCATCCTTAAATCCACAATGGTACAAATGTACCCACCTTTAGAGCCACTGCTCAGGGACCCATCATACAATGGTACCCCACACACATTGGTACTACAATCCCAGAATATATATATATATATATATATATATATATATATATATATATATATATATATATATATATATATATATAAAAGCTCCAAAAGGACGAAAAAAACAGCAAAGTCCACACACCGAAAATAATACACAACACTGTAATGTTATAGTTAATTAATTATCGAATGTCACTTGAAACACATCATTTTAATCACAATACCACCACATATGTATACACATTGTCACCACCTTCAACACTTCTCAAAGGTTTAATTTATATCATATTTTCACAAATTATATACTAAGCATAGTAAATACAAAATCATTAGTCATTATCCTGCAACTGCACCACCATATTTGTTATAACAACATATATCAATATCTGAACCTAAATTATCATGCAACAAGTAACACACAAATCCCGCTTTTAGAGCGAAATCATATTCTTCCCCCTTACCTACGCAAACGAGAGCTCGTTTGTCAAATAATCCCAAACTCAAGCCGAAAACCCAACGAACAGCTAGAACCAGATCTGGACAGCCCGATAACGGTCCTTAAACAATCCCTAAACGTAATTAAAACGAGCTAGATGTCATTATAATTGATGTAAATTCGGATTAGGGTAAAGCCTTAAAAACGACCTTTTATAAAAGTGAAAATTGGAGGAAACGACTTACACAGATAGATAGGGCTCGAAGAGTAGATTAAAAAAGAGTATTTGATCGTGAAAAACGGACCACGAACGAACCCAAAAACACTCGAATTGCCGCTGCCTAAAAACCCCCGAAAACCCCACACACAACCGCTGTCACACAACCGCTGTCAGGACTCGTCGGACTGCAGCCCTAACTCGTGTCTGACTTGAATTTCCGCAACCCTTCTCTGTCACTCAGCTCTCTCTCTCTACTGTGTATCTATGATATATGTATATGCGTATTATATAAGTGTATATCAATATCTATTTACTGCAGCATAAGTTATTAGGTTTAGTTTTTTTATTTATATTTTTATTATACTACTCCACTTACTTATAATATAATATCATTCACCCCCAAGCTATCATATATCTCACACAAATAAATAAACACACTAAAACGTAATATCACTATTTTCTTAATAAAATTAATAATAAACTATTGAATTTCCGAGTCATTACAACCTCTATGACTTTATAGTCACAGACTCACAAACATATATAATGTGATCAAGGACAGAATTATAAGTTTGATGGGTAAAAAGCCAACTATATGCCTTAAGAACATGAACACCAAAAACTAAACATAAACAACACACCATGAACATATATTATTGAGACGATAATTTGACAGGACCAGAAAACAGTAATTAATTAATCATCATTAACACTGATACCAGTACCAGAATAAGTGTTGGGACTATAATTTTACAGGAGCCAGTCGCTCGGTAAATATGTGACAGAAAACGCAGATTAATAATAAACTCTCATTGGAAAATAATCAGGTATCAACGTTACTACAAAATCAGAACTAACGTAAGTTAACCATACCAAACTCTTAATGTCTTCAAAAAAAAAAAATGAACAGACCCCTCTCGGCTCACCACTTAGTATTGCAATTTTCATGGCAACCATTAATCTTCATTGATAATAAACCTTATTAAGCCTATTACCTATACCCTCACTACAGCGAAGTAGAGTTGTGAGTCCTCTCTAAAAGAGTAGACCTCGATAGGTGTCTTTTCTCTCAAGTTATTCCTCGCCACAACTTCTTTCCACGAACCGAATATATTAAACACAAAATTTGAACGCATCTTCCATCTGGCCAACTTGATGTCGCATTCGGCCCCACATGGTTCAATTATTCTTGCGTGTAAATGTGGTACCGGTGTTCCCTGTTTATAAGTTAGGCTTATAAGCTCTTCTTCAGTCAAAAAGTTAGGACTTTTTAATTGGCTTTCTGGAATTGAGAGCCGTTGGTTATTTTCGGCCACCTCTGTTTTTGTCAGGTTCTTCTTAATTACTAAAACCGCTTTATTGTTTAGCAAACGAGCCTGTAAGTTAGGATGAATATTACTGTTCTCGGACAAATTAATTGGCTCCATAGAACAGTGTTCAATTCTGATCCTCTTTTCCGCCCGATGTTCTTCGTATTTAACTTGGGAACGCTTCTTTGGTAGTGGCTTTTGTGGGATAATAGTAACATCATTGTTGCTTTTCTGGACCGAAAATAAATTATTTTCTCCCAGCTTAAAAGTAAGGCGAAGATCTTTTTTTATTGAAGATGGTAGAACCTCTGGGTTTTCTGATGTTTCTTTAATACTACTCTGGTTTTTAAAAACGGGGTTTGGAATTGTAGCACCAGTCCTCTTGCATTTCGAAAAATAATACGGTAAAGGGACGAATTTCTGTTTCTTGATCGGCTCTTTTTCTGATTCTTTCCTTTGTTTTTTCCATTCGGATAAAACAGAACAAGCAACATCAACCTTTTTTGACAGTTCATCGGAAGAACCCAAAATCCCACTATAGTACAATTCGGTATCATCAGAAAGCGGGTCCCAAACGTACCTTCGTAGAATACTCATCCTTTCGTCCTTCATCATCATCGTATTTATTTTTTTTTCTTTGAAATTATAAGGTTTCTTCTGATATGAAATCAAGATTTGTGGTGTGATATATGTGTTTCTAGAAAAGTTGGGGTAATTTTTAGTGGGTATATGAAAATCGGAATAGCATATGAATACTGCGAAAATATTTAAGGTGAGGAGTAATTTGATGATGTCTATTAGGAGTAGAAAAACTTGAGTTACAAGTAGTTAAGATTTATGCCAAGTTTAATTAAAATTAAGAGTCCGAAATCAACAGTTGTTTTAAGGGTTTGACTAACACTTCTATAACAAAGCCGTTTGATCTTTCTATATTTTCACAGGTCACTTTCATCCGGATTCTATTCCATATTATATAATTATATACCAATCTAGTAATATTTGCTTCAACGTAGTTTTACACCGGTCGGTAATACTAATGAGCAATATAGACTCACCCGCTCTTAATATATCAATAATCAATTTAAAATTAAAATTTTATTTTTATTCCGAAATGTAATAGTCTGTTATTCAGCAATATATTTAATATATTTAATTAATATTTAATTTTAAATTAGTCTCAAATAAAGTTCGATAATATTATATTTGAGTTTTTATTTTGTTGAATCGTCAAATAAAATATATTAAAATCATTAAATATTTTTAATTAATATTTAAGTTTAGATCAGTCTCAACTCTCAGCTATGGTTCTATAAGTATTATATTTGAAATTTTATTTTTGTTTTGCTTGTGGTGTAAAGAGAATTCTAAAAATTACATGACGAACTGTGTGATAATTAGTCTGTTTGATCCAGTCTTACTCTATAACGTTACTGATTTTACACGTTAGTAATAAATTAATGAGAAAATTAATTTACTCAATTACTATATTTTGATTTATTAAGGAGTACGGAGAAAATTTCTACTAGTAGTATTATATTTTAGGAAAAGCCTAACTTAACCCTTAGACATTGATTAAATACCGAGTCCAAATATTCTACCTCTATTTTCTATATCTTCCGGTTTTCATTCAAATTTTAAAAATTACAGCTTGTTCTGCAAATGTATAAGTTTTTATATGATATTGTATTCAAATTTTAAAACATTTGAACATAATATTGTTTAACACAATTTTTCAAAGATTTAATATTTAATTTACACTAATTTATACATTTATTTCAAAACTTGATCAAACCCTATTTTCTTATATGTTTGAAGGGGGAAAGACTGATTAGCTAGACGTCTCCTATTTTGAAACTACGAACTTAAGCATACTATGAGCGCATACTATGAGCAGGGATGACAATTCGCGGGTTTCAACCCGACCCAAGGACATATTTTTACACATTTGACCCGACCCGACCCGACCCATTTTTTAAAAAGACATATACTTTTTTCCCTTTTTAAAAAATAAACCTCATAAAGTCAAAAATTTCGAAGAAAATTTGTTAGGTAGAGTAAAAAATTATTTCATTTATAAAGATAATATAAAAAAACGTGATATTAAATACCCCTTCACATTAATTTATAGATTTAAATTTTGCATTATTCGGTTTGACATTTCCATGTTTATTGAATTAATTTCGGCTCATTAATTTCGTGAATTAAAACATTACTATATGTAAAAATGTAATATAAATGTATATTATTGATATGATGATTTGATTTCCCGTAAATGCTTCTATAAATAAAAACAATAAAATATTAGTTATTAATTAACATGAATAAATTTCATTCACATTTACGATAAATATCGTTTCATTAATTAATACATTAATTATATATAAGATTTTTTTTTGAAGAAACCCATCGAAATGTATGTTATGTATTACTATATGAGAGAGAGTTTAATGTATATGAGAGAGAAAAAAAGAGAGTGTTAAGTTGCACTTTTATGCATTTAAAGTATAAAAGAGAGAGTTTAATGTATATAAGAGAGAGAAGTGAGAGAGTGTTAAGTTGCACTTTTACCCATTTAAATGTAGGAAAAATTACCAAAACATACCATTTTTCAAGTCTAATTACCAAAAAATAAAAACCAAAACTTTTCTTCATAAAATATACGACTCTAATAAATATGTGTAATTGTATGTTTATATGTTTTGAGAATAAATTTTTAGTTGTTGTATGTTTTGACCATTTCCACTTAAATGTATATGCTCTCTATATCAGAGAGAGTTTAATGTATATGAGACAGATAAAAATGAGAGACCGTTAACTTGCACTTTTACTCATTTAAAACCGACTCGAATATAATTGCACTTTACCCGACCCGACCCGTGACGGGTCGGGTCGGGTTGAAACCCGTGAAATTGCCATTCATACTCATGGCCCTGCTAAGCCCGAAACTCCTGAGCTCATCGAAGAAGTAGTAGAAACTGCAGACAAACCTAGTGACGAGGTAGCAGAACCAGAGTCTTCTAAAGTCGAGTGATTGATCAAATTCCAAAATTCAAATTTGTTTGTCATTTTTGTCGAACTGTTGTTACACTAAGTATATTAGTATGATTTATGCTTGTGTCAGCATGTTTATTACTGTGTCAATCATTTTGGATATTAACCAGAGAAATCATAATTGGTTTACGGATTATCGGTGCGTAATAGGTATAACTTGCAGAAATTGTTTCAATACTATGTGAGGACCCTCATAATTTCACTAGAATGAAGAAAACATTTTTTTAATGGATATTATTTGAAAAGGTGTTACAACTATGCTGCATACGGACGGAGTTTCATTAGAATGAAGAAAACAGTAAACTTCAGATTGCTAGGGAGTCGTGATGTATACTTCTCAATATTAGCACTTGGTCATTGATGATTTTTGCATTACATGTATTTTTTAGGTATTAAGTATATAGATTTAAAACATTCAAGACGCACCCTACTATTAGCTAAAATAGTCGGTCGGCTTAGAAGGCTACAACAAAATAGATGCAAATTTTTTTTACAACCAATGTCGAATATGATGAATAGGCTCAAATTGGTCTTTTTGAAGGCATACATGATTATTTATATGAACAGATTGAAGGCTACCAACAAATAATACGCAAAAAGAAATTGATCATAGGACGAGAGAAAAAAAACAATTCCATTAGGATTCTAAAAAAAGAAAAATGGGACCGTTGGACTGAAAATAGAAGAAGCAACATTTCTGACGCGACGTTTTTTTTTTGCAAAGTCGTAAAAATCATTACATGTTTATCTGATTTTACTTGAAAAGTAACTGAAAATTATAAATATACTAAAAAATATAAAAAATTACGGGTTTGGTTCAAACAATTAATCATTGATTAATTAGCGCTGAATTAGAAAAATACGGAGGCAAAGGCTTTCGATTAAATTCCGGTTATCGTCTTTTACACCTCGAAAAAATTAAATTATGTCACGTGATTTATAATTGCAAGATTAGAAAAATCGATGGGTAAATATTTGGTGTGTCAGCTTTTAAAAAACTAGTTTTCTTGTCAAATTAGCTAAAAAAGCTCAAAAGCATAGAAGGTAGTAATTTGCGTATTTTGTTTAGCATTTCACATTAAATTTCCAAAAATAATATATTTTTTAATATAATATGTTTGTATATATATAACTCATTACCTACCAATAAAAAAAAAAGTTACAATCCGTCCCCAGGTTTATTATTGGACGGATGATGCCTTGTATATAAGTCGCTTATAACATGAAAATTGCGGTGATGCCAAACACTGCACAACAAATTTTATTTCAATACTTTTTTTTTTTAAAAACGTGATTTTCAAACGGTCGGCAATTGAATTACTTGGAGGCTGCGAATTTACATTTCCCTCTATATAAATAAAACCTATTTCCCCCTTACATAATTCTCATAAACTCTATCTCTCTATAAATATACACATATATACATATTATAATTAGTATAATAATAGTTTTAATATATATACGGTGGAGACCCAGTGTCGTAATCCCTAATCAGCGTTCTTCGGAAGGTTAAACTACTCTTTATTATTTAGGTTTTTTTTAATTGATTTAATCGATTATTTCTATCTTTTGTTACAATTTTATGTGAAATAATAAGTTAGATCTACTTTACTTAAAACCCTAATTAATTTCTACTGATTGATGTTGGGTGCTTAAAATAATTAGATTTTTTTTTCGAAACCCATGTTAACTTTTACCAATTGATTTCGATCTAGTGTTTTGTATGGGTCATTATTATTCTAAGGCTTATATATTGTTTAAATCGATTTTTCCTATATTTGGTTACGTTTTTTTGTGAAATAATAAGTTAGATCTACTCTAATGAAAACCTTAATTGATTGTTACTTAGATCTTGTTTTTGAAAGTTTTACTTGCTACTCTTTTCTTTAAAGTAAGTAATTAGATCTCGTTTTTTTTGAAACCCTAGTTTACTTTTACCAGTAGATTTCAATCTAGTGTTTTCAAAACCCCTATTAATTTATACGATTTTATGTTTATTTTGTATATGGGTCTCTGATTATTCTAAGGCTTATTCAGATTGAATTGATTTTTTCCATATTATGTTAAGTTTTTATGTGAAATAGGTTAGATCTGTTTTACTCAAACCCCTAATAACTTTATACTGATTGATTTTGGGTATTTAACTGCAACTTTAATTATCATCTATGTTTTTTGTATAATTGTATGGGTCTTATTATTCTAGGGATTATATTGACTGACTCGATTTCAATAGTTGGTTACGTTTTTTTTTTAAATAATTTAGATCTGCTTTACTCAAAACCCAAATTACAGATTTTAGAAACCGCAGTTAATTATATTTTAGATCTAGTTTATTACAGATTGATTTTGAGATAATTTTTTTGCAACATGAATTAATCTTGATCCGGTTTCTGTTTCTTGTTGAACTAATTTGATTTAGCTTGAAAATGGTAATTAATTAAAAACTTACTGACTGATTTATGGGTTTTTAGTTGCAACTAGAATTGTTTCTGATTGATTTGGGGATCCTAAATATTTTTTACTGATGAATCTGGATTTATTAATTTCAATATGAATCAATTCCGATTATGCTACCGGTTTGCTTTAAAGTTAATTAGATCTAGTTTTTCTGAATACCCTAACTAGTTTCAACTGATTGATTATGGGGTATTTAATAGCAACTCCATTGTTCATTATAAGTTAAACTTTTTTTTATTTTATCTAAATCTTGCCAGTCTGTTCCTTTCTTAATTTCAATAAAAAATATACTGTTTCTTTAATTTAATCATAATCTGCCCTTTAGGAGAAGTGTAAGAACTAGTATAGGGTTGTGTATTGGGTTTCCTTTATTAATATACTATGATATGTATTAAGTAGACGATAACTTCGTTATGATATCCTTTTTTTGATTTTTTATTATATTTAGGTTACATCTATGCATCTTCTTTGCTATGATGTCTATTTTGTCATTTAAGTTGGCTTGCTTAGTTTTAAATTGAGTTTATTTGTATACTGAATTTCCTTATATACTTTGATTATGATTTTTTGTACTTTCATTATGCATGTTTATATCAATACTCAACTATTTTGTTATAATTTTTATTTTCATTTATTACTGCTATATTCCTTTTATCCGAATGAGTCTTGAATCATGATGATTATGGTTGAAAGGTTAGGATTGAGTATCCGCATCATCCTTAAACCCATATTCCGCAAGCTTTCATTCTGGCTTCCTTTCATGAATACTTTTACTACACTGTATTTTATATCTGGGTTATAACTATGTATTTACTTCACTGTGATCTCTATTTTGTTTTTATTATGTGTATTGAAATTCCTTATATTACTATACATAATATACTTTGATCTTGTTTTTCCGTACTTCTATTTTGCGTGTTTGTATCTAATACTCCACTACTTTGTTATAACTTTTATTTTTTATTTTATTATTGCTATATTTCTTTTTTCGGATGAGCCTGAATCATGAGGATTATTGGTTGAAAGGTTAGGACTGAGTATCCGCATCATCCTTAAACCCATATTCCGCAAGCTTTTTATTCTGGCTTCCCTTTATGAATACTTTTACTAATCTACTGTATTATATATCTAGGTAATAACTATGTATTTACTTCACTATGATCTCTATGTCCTTTTTTTAATTTGTGCATTGAATTTACTTTTGTTACTATACATAATTTACTTTGATTACTATACATAATTTACTTTGATTAGGTTTGTCTGTACTTTTATTATGTATGTTTGTATCTAATACTCCACTACTTTGCTATATTTTTTATTTTGTCACCTATTATTGCTATATTCTTCTGTTTGGATGAGCCTCTAAACATGATGATTATTGGTTGAGAGGGTAGGACTGAGTATCCGGATCATCCTCAAACATGTATTCCGCAAGCTTTGTATTCTGGCTTCCCTTTCTGAATACTTTTACTAATCTACTTTATTATATATTTAGGGACCAGATATATTAATTTATACCTTTTTTCTCCATGTAAAATCTACAAAACCTTAACCCACCGTTTTATCTCCGCCTCCACCCACCAGTAACCACCATATCCTATGCCGCCATCAAACCCTTATCCTTCTTATTTATCCTTTCATTGTTTTCTCATTTCTTAATTGCAATTTATGTATTATCTATATATATTAAAAGTGATTATTTTTCTTATTTATGGCTCATGGATGAGATAAGTTTAAAGCGTAAAATGATGATTTTACCCTTTAATTTCGGATTAAAAAAAATTCAGTGAAGTCACTGCTCATCGTTTATTTAGATGGAAACATTCGAAATCGACGAAAAAAAGGTATAACAAAATAAAAAAAACTTGAATAAAGTTAAAAGGTTAATTACCAAAGATAAATCTGCCCTGATAGCTCTTTATTAGTATATACTCATATTAGATACCTTGATGATATATTTCACAACTATTGTTGTATGACTGTATTTAAATTATGCCTTAGTTTTTATCACATCATTGCTGTGATTATGTGAAGTGTGAACTAATACTTTCTTACAATCCCCCTAGAGAACTAATTTTCGTAGCAAAGCTGATACAAGTGTTAAGATTTTCTCTAGCGTGTTAGCGTGGGATGGGTGATTCATCTTGGAATATGTTTAGGGACATGGTTAAATATAATTTTTGTACAACAAATAGATATTATGGGTAAGTCCATGTGTCTTTGTGCTTCTGTCCTATGCTTTATAAATAGATATTATGGAGAATTAAGCTTGAGGTGGCAAAGGGTTTGGAGGTGAATGGTAGCTTGTTGGCGGATGGTGGGGATGGCGATTTACGAGGTGGTGGTGGTTCGGGTGGGAGCATCTTCATCAAGGCTTATAAAATGTAATGTTTTCTAATCCTTTGAATGATTACTTGCATGTTGATGTCCAATTTTTCATACTTTTGCGTGGATGAGGTTGGGTGCTATTTGAACAATGACTATGAATATCACCTCTTGTTTGATAAGATTCTTTTACACCGAGGCCTAATAATTTGGGCACATGAGCTAGTTTATCTTTACTTCTGGTCTGTCAGAGCATCTTCATCAGGGGTTATGTATTGTTAAGTTCCTTATTCTTCATTGTGATTTAGAATGGTATTTTTTGGATGAGATTTGGTGCTCTATGAACAAGAGCTTTTTATTTTTGTTTGTTACTGTGATTTAAGTTTACTGATCTATCCTCTGGCCTTAATCATTTTAGTTGTATAAGCAGGCAAAGCATTGGGCTCTTAACGTTATTAATTAGACGAACGAAATATAAACTGATACCTCTTTAGGGAACCATATCTTATTGCTATTTCCTTTGAAGGATTAAAGGGAGGGGTATAATTAGAGGGACATGTGAGACTAACATCCATTATTTTCCAATTTTATTACCTTTGCGTATGCTTTTAGCCTTTGTTATATGAAGGCTTGAATTGCCTCACTTGAAATAATAAAAAAGAGATGAACGAAGTCGAGGAACCTTTGAAAATCTTTGATTATATTGTCTAATCTCATAGGAGGGATGTTATATCACAGGCATTTGAGAAATTGAAGTTTTACTCTCCCTAATTTGTTACCAATACCCGTGCAAAGCCTTTTGTTCCTTCAATTAACTACTTCTGGTATAAGATTTAGAACATCAACAATGTTATTTTGGAGAAAATACTGAATTAGGTTTATGGGGTCTTCACTGGGAATAAAAGTGCGACTGCTCATATCACGCTACCACTTTCACATTTCAGCATATTAGAGGATAGAAAAAAACTGGTTATTCAGTATGGCATAGTTGTTTCGCCTGCATTATCTTCTAGCAGTATCAGTTGGAGTACGAAGAGTAAACATCCTTTTTCAATGAGTTTTTTAACATTAGTTTATACTTATCTAAAAAGAGTTTTAACTTATCTGTTTACAGATATGTTGTTTAACCTATAACTCATTTTTTTAAGCTTACCTGTGAATTGTGACTTAGGTTCCTTTTTGCTTGGTATGAACTTCATAGCGTGTGAGGGTTATATTTGAGCCAACATCGTTTGATTTATTAAAGTCCAGTTGTCAAGTACATTTGCTATAATGTGAACGCTCTGTCTATGACTCTATACTTGTATCTGAACAGGATATGGAGTAGTGTTTCGTAAATTAAGATATTTATTTTGAAGGACAGGACTGGAAGTGGTGCTATAAGTGCTTGTGGGGGAAATGGTTTCAGTGGTGGAGGTGGGGGACGAATTTCTGTTGACGTTTTCAGTAGGCATGATGACCCTCAAATATTTGCCCATGGTGAGATTATTGCAAGTCTTTCTTTAAGAGTGCTCATCCTTGTTCTTATAACTATATTTCATGTCCCATGTATACTTCTTCATCGCATCTAGTTCTAAATATCATTTAAAAGATTAAGCTGCGGTTTTTTGTGCATGATCCCTTATAAGGGATGTTCTAGTTTATTGTTGAAGCTATTTCATCCAAATTCGAAAGTTTTTTTATGTGGTTTTAAATGGATGTTTCTTTTCTCTTAGACTTCATTGGTTTCTTGGTGCATGTTGTTTAATTCAGCACCTAGATGCATGTTTTTTTGGAATTGTGGTGAGATGGTATGTAAGTTCATGTGTTTAAACTCCTCTGCTTTACGTTAAAAGTGGTGCTTATCTAAGTATATTATTTCGTAAGGATTTTTGTTGTCTTGGATTATTTCATGAGGATTTTCTTCTGCTTTTTGCTACTTTTTAAATAATCAAGAACAACTTATGTGTTCGACAAAATATTAAAATTACTTCTTGTAGAGTCGTCAACAAACTACGCCTTAATCCCAATAATTTGGGGTCGGCAAAAACTATTGGGTGTTTGCATCTTAAAAAAACATCACAATCATTTAGACTTTAGATACATCAATGATTCTTTCAAAATCATGAGCAGATTTTATCTTACCACATGTATTCTTATGGTATTTATATAGGAGGGAGTAGTTATGGATGCACAAAAAATTCTGGTTCAGCAGGGACATTTTATGGCACTGTACCTCGAAGCCTTACTGTTAACAACTATAACATGTCCTCAGATACTGTAACATGCCCTCAAATTTTTCTCCCAGCCTTTTCTTTTGACTGAGAATACTTGCCTTTTGTTGAGATCTTTGAAAAGCTGTGAATAAACTACTTATTAATATCTACGGAGTAGTTTGTAAGTTTGTCCTTATACAGTCAAGATATTGTTCTACCTTGTACTTTTTTTGGAAATAAAACAAGAAGGCGTTAGGTTATGTACTTTCTACATTTACAATCTGAAGCTAATTGATAAAACATCTTTATAGTCCACGCGAGTTGCTCTTTAAATCTCTTTTTCCCACTGGTGTTTGTTTATCGATTCATAATTTTCTTAACTTTGCTGTCTATTTCACCTCTTCTTCAATATAGATTGGTCCTGGATCTGTCCTGTAAGATCTTCTCGATCTTCTCGAAAATGCAACCTCTGACATGATGTGAGTTTAGGGTTTTATTTTATATTTCAGTTTGTTTCTTTCGTAGATGAATTTTCTAATATTTCTGTGTGGATGTAGGTCACCAAAACTTAACTGTGAAGATCAAAGCCGTCCTTTCGAACTACTTTATCCATCTGAGGATTGCAATGTTAATTCTTCATTATCATTCACTAAAATTTGTTTGGGGTGCTATTTTTTCTTTCCTTTCCTGATTTATTAATTATTATCTGGTCATTAGATCTGCCGAGTAGAGGATATCCTTGTTGACGGGCTTATCAAAGGATCTGTTGTTCAGTTCCGTAGGGCCAGAACCATAGTTGTTGAGTCTTCTGGGACAATTAGTGCATCTGGGATGGGTATGTGCCATGTGTTCTCTTCCAGTTTAGCGCAATTTTTTCTTCTTTTTTTTTTACTGTTTTCGCTTGCATTTTTTTGCTTATTACACCATTGGTGTATACGAATCACCTTCTTCCTTGTTACATGGGTTTTCAATTTGTATTCATTGGTACGGGGAGTACTTAAAGTTAATTAGCATATTTTAGTGGTTATAAAAGTTTATTAGATATTTCTATTTCTGCACTTTCTTTTTGGTAATTCATTACCACAAATTTTTTGTCGTACAAGTTGTAAAGCGAGTTATCAAATTGTATTCACTGGCATGGAGATTACATAATTGCTTGTTAATTACCTTTGTCTGGTGGTCAACTTATGAACACTATTGGATGTTTTTGCTCTTTCTTTGGAAGTCATTATGGCATTTTAGTTGGCACCCATGGTGTACATAAATTGCATAGAACTTAGCATTATCCAGCGGTCAACATAAGAAAGTATTCGATGCTTATAATCCTTATCTTTTGGCCATTACTTGTTGTACTTTAGTTGTTATACCAGTTGCATTAATGGTGTTGGCAGAAGCTTTTTTTTTTTACCATTGTGGCATTTTCTTAACACTATTTCAGATTATTTATAGATTTCAATGCCGTGTTTATTTGGCAGGCTGCACTGGTGGTTTGGGTAGAGGGGAAGTATTAAGTAATGGTCTTAGCAGTGGGGCGGGACATGGTGGTAAAGGTGGAATAGAGTGTTATAATGAAGGTGGTGACATATATGGGGATTCTAACTTTCTTTGTAAGCTTGGCAGCGGAAGTGGCAATGACAGCTCAATCGGAACAACTGCTGCTGGTGGAATTCTAGGTGAACTTGATTTATTTTGGTTTCAGCTTTTACAATTTTTTTAAAGGTGCATGTACTTTGATATCTGTCATTTCCTTTTATCTCTTAGGTTTTATTTTTATTTTTTTTATTTTTTATGTGATGTTTGAAATTGACATTGTACAAAGGTGTATGCGTTAGGTTTTATTTTTTATGTGATGTTTGAAATTGACATTGTACAAAGGTGTATGCTCGTTGCCTCTTGGATTGTATAACCTTATAATCATATATAACCTACTGTAGCTATAGTGGCTTTCTTCATTATTTGAGTGGACATGTAGTCTTGGAAGCAGTTTGATTTTCTCTTTTGCAGTTTAATATTCCACCTTTCTACTTATTTACTGTTATTCTGTCTGTATTCAATATATATATTTTTACTAGGTCTCCATAACGGAATACTTTACTGGTTTATACTACTTTGCAACATATGTTTTCAAGAAAAATGTTGCTCTTAGTCAATTTTGCAACCAAATTTTTGTAGGCGAGCAGCTCTAAATATATATTCCGTTTTAAAAGCGGTCTTTTGTAGTTATTGGCTCTATGCCCTGCTACACATCATATGAATGCGACTTCTTTGCTGCATAGCATTCACTTTCTAGGGTTAGGCTTGTAACAACCCTTTTGTTTTAAATTTGTGCTGTGTTGCTATTTATATAAAGCTTAATCTTTATCTTCTTGAGACTTCACGTGTGTCGGAAGATCAATACTTTTTGCACCATGGTTTTAACTTCTGGATCTGCCTTGATATAGATACCAGATTTCGTAATTTGTCAAGTTCTTGGGAATTTAAGTGTGTTGGAAGATCAATAATCAACTTTGAAAAGAGTTTTCCAGGTATGTTTAAAAAATTGCAGAACTCACCGCTTGTACTTTAGTTTTATTTGTATTTATTTATGCAAAATTTTGTAATTTACATACATCTATTACTTAGTTATATCGATATAACTGTCCTTGAGTTTAGCCAACCCCTTGATATGATGTTTTAATCCTCAATTTTGTTGGCCAGTCTTTAAATTGGCTGTCAGATTCAAAATCTTGGCTGCACTGTATGCTCAATATTTGTATTGGTGCCAACATTTTGTTTTATTTTTTGTTAGTAGGGTTGATTTGTTTTTCATGTTTAGGTTTGTTTTCGCTTAAATTTGATGATTTAGTGTATATATGCAATGCCAAATCATTCTTTCTAATAAAGAGTACTTACTAGTATTGTTGTGTTCTAGCAAGTTTGTTTCGTTTTCTCTTAGCATATTATTATGCGTGTTTCTTTTCGGTTGTTACTAGTAAGTACTTATGTTCTACCTATTCGTAATTGTGAATGCATTTGTGATTGTTTTGATATATTTCTTTCTTTCTTTTATCTTCTTTGATGCGGTTATGGGGTCAAGGAGACATCCTTTGTCAACCTTATCCGTCGGCGGTTTAGTCGCATCCGATGGTGAAAGTTTTGAAGAAAATAATAATATTGGAAAAAGAAGCGCAAATATCTCTAGTACAGGTCTTGGTGGTGGATCTGGTGGAACAATTCTCGTGGTTTTAAGCTCACTCGATGTTACTGAATCTGGAATTTTTTCAAGTGCTGGCGGCAGTGGTAACGGTAATGCTGGTGGCGGAAGTGGTGGAAGGATTCACTTCCACTGGTCAGACATCCCCACCGGAGATGTATATATGCCAATAGCTAGTGCGGGAGGAATTATACATTCAAGGTTCGTAGATATTGACTATCTTTGGACTATGTCTTTCTATAATTTATGATTATTACTTTCAGTATATTGATTTTATGTCTTTCGTGTCTGCTGTTTATCGCTTGCCTTTACATTCTTGAATATACTGGATTTGATGAGTAAGTCGTCGACTTCTTTAATTTAGTTATTTGCCAATAGCTGTTCGTTATTGAGTTTAAGCAAGTAATTAATATAAAATGTTGTAGAAATTAGAGATTTTACAACGAGGATTTTCTTTATTCTAATCCAACATGAGTTTTAATTACAGCAAAGCATGCTAACCTAATGGAAACAATTTTCGGACTCCAAGAGTTTCCATCTTTTTTAAAGACATCAAAAGGTACAACCTCTAAATCAAATACAAAAGAATGAGAAGCAGATATTTTAAATTAAACCAGATGATTAACAAGCTGCATCACTACCAGATTTCAACTCAGTAATTGTGTTATATCTGGTGTGCATGCTCCCTCTGTGATGCAACCACAGAATTTTTACACTGAACGGCTGAATCTCATGCAAGGAGGAATTTTTATAACAGCTTGTATGATGTTTTCTTTTTTGCATCCTCAATGATTTGAGGAAATTCTATAAGATCTCCTATGGTAATCTATTGTTTATGTGTTTCCATCGTTGATCTGTTGATTTTTCTTTGAAATGTTGGTTGTGTCACTGGATTAGCCACTACATGCATATGCTGAGGAATTATTAGGAGTGCTTTAAGTAACTGTGGTTACTGCCATTGTCACCATCTTAGAGGCATATATGAACTTAAAGTTTTCTTTTACAACTAATTGTGTATAGACAATCTTCTCTCTGAAATAACTTGTTCTCGTTGGGAAGGGAAAAAGTATTATATTAATCTGTTACAGTTCTGTAATGATTTGTTTCTCTTCTCTCTGAAATAACTTGTTCTCGTTGGGAAGGGAAAAAGTATTATATTAATCTGTTACAGTTCTGTAATGATTTGTTTCTCTTTCTGCTGTAGGGGAGGACTAGGTAAAGGCCAAGGTGGTTCAGGGGAAAATGGAACACTGACTGGACGAGATTGTCCTAAAGGACTATATGGCACATTCTGCAAAGTGAGAATCTGCTTTATAATTTTTTTAGCACAAAATTAACAAATGTTTTGTCTTCATGCCATTTAAATACTTTTATTGTACACGTCTATTTAGTTTTGTTCTTGGCAGCTCGTAGGAAGACACTTATTGCGGTTCATGCATTATATGCAATTTTACATGTTTGAGAATGACATATTTCATCATTAGGACGGAGACCTATTATTTGCTCCATTGGATTAGTTATTGCTATATCAGTTTCAGCTAAGTGAACTTTTCTTCAAATTTTTATCTCATTATGCATGTATGCATATCTGCAGGAGTGTCCAGTTGGAACGTACAAGAATGAAACTGGATCTGATAATTCTCTTTGTCGTCAGTGTCCAGTTTCTGAACTTCCTCATCGTGCTGTTTATATTCCTGTTCGAGGTATCTGAGATTGTGTTTCATTTTTTGTTTTAATTGTGCCTTGAGTAATTTTTTGACGTACACATTTTAGCCTTTTCTTTGCTTGCACAATTCTTATGATTTGCTTGTTTTTCTCATCTTTTGCACCAATGTATATATTTTTACCTTGTGATAGCTAGTTCTTTGTTTATTAAACCTTGTTTCGTTGCAGTTTTAAGCTCCTGTTTTCTTTATAATAAAAGTACACTTTGTTAGCAGCTTAAAAGCGGAGTGTTTCTGATTTGTTGGCCTGGAAAGCTAGAGTCTATAAGCTAGATAAATTCAGCCTATTTTTCTAACCAAATAAATCCAATATTATTCAAAATTAAAAAACCCAGCTCTTACTTAAAAGCTGCAGTCGAACAAGCCCTTAGTTGGATAACAATTTTACTCTTGCTTAAGAGAAGTTGAACATTACGAGATGGGCACATTGCATCCGAGAAACTTTTAGGTGGACGTGGTCTACCCTTGCACTTTGTAAACCTAACCAATAGGAACTTAGTGTTTTAATCTTTTTAATTTAAGGCTGGCCCAGGGTTCCCCATTTTTCTCTTGTGTCTTAATTGGTTAGCCTCCCTAATTTTAGTAAATGCAACCTACCAAAAAGTTCACTCATTTAGCCTTTTGTTTCTATCCTGCATACAGATTTATATTATGTAAGATCTTCTTTTCCTATAAATTAAAATTCTTCCGTCTGCTTATAACAGGTGGTAATTCCGAAACACCTTGCCCTTTCAGCTGTGTTTCAGACAGATATCACAAGCCACACTGTTATACAGCTTTAGAAGAGTTGGTATACACGTTTGGTGGGCCTTGGTTATCTGGGTTTCTTCTCATGGGCCTTCTAACACGTTTAGAATAAAACTCCATGCCCATCTTTCAAAAGGCATAACTTTGTTCTCATTGGCCTGTCTTGAAGAAATCTTTGTTTAATGTGTATTCTGTCACTGCCTATGCATGTTAAATATTGGTTGAGGAGAAAAAGTATTTTGGAGCTGTTTTACACATTATATTAATGTGAAAAACTGTTTTTTTTTTTGTACAAATTTTCTTTTATGACCCGCATTCTACAGATGTTAAGAAACTACATTGAATTAAAGAAAGTTTAGCCAAAACGAACAAACGAGCTTTAGGTTGTGTTATTCTAATATTGCACATGGGGGGATCTTTTGAAAAGTTGTACGAGTACATTGGGGTTGAATGCAAAAAAGCCAAACTACGTGGTAGTTATTTGTAAATCATGTTTAATTCATTGAGGTTTTTTCTTTTTTGTCTTTTGATTATTCACAGAATTTAGTCTAGTTAGTTTATTATTGGGATTAGCTTGGTTTATTTGACCCCAACTGGACCTCCTCTTCTAGGCATCTTTTTCTGTGTTTTTTCTTTTACTTATATTTTATGGTGTGTCTGAAAACTAATGATTATTGGTGTTCAGGTTTTGGAAACAAACAGAAATGAAGAGTCACAAAGTCACGTTCATAGGATGTATTTTATGGGGCCAAATACATTTAGTCAACCATGGCATCTTCCTCATACTCCTCCTGACCAAGTTAAAGAAATTGTGTAAGTCACTCGTTCTACCTCCGACTACTTTAAATCTTTCTCAGTGGCCTGCTCATCGGTTTGTTGATAAGCAAGCTTGTATAAGTAATAAGGAGCTCCTTTTTCGAAAACCAAAATAGCTGTTAAAGATAATAGCTCATTGAACATGGACCATCATAAGTTTACTGTGTTTGCTTTTTCTCTCATATTTTGTAAAACAACAAGCACATAAGATGAGGAGATCTAAGATTAATCAAAGTCAACAAGTCACCATCCAAAAGGAAGGGACGTTTACTAGTTAAAGATTGGAAACACACATATTTAACGAAACAGCAAAGTTTGTATTTTTAATTTTAATAGCATATTATCTGGAATTATATTGGGCTTAGTTTTTTAGTAAAATTAACTCCATTTAATTTATGTCAATATCTGGTTAAAAGACAGTGTGTTAGTTCTAAAAACACATTATCTGGTTTTCTAAAAGCATGTCTTTGGTAAAGTTAACTTTTAATTTAATTAACTTGATTCAAAGTTTTTCGTTGTTGATATTGAAAGTACAATATCTGGATTTCTACATGAATACGTTTTGTAAATTTTACTTCAAACTAGTTAGAAATGTCAATGTTTGGCACAATCCGAAGTTTTTGATTAGAAAAACACATAATCTGAATTTTGTAACCATAGATTATGTAAAATTAACCTGAAATTGTTCATAACTCGTAAAATTACGTAATTCAGGATTTTTTAAGATATTAACTTCCCTTTCTCTGTCTTTCCGTATAATAGTGAATTTATTTAATAAGATGTTGAATGGGCAGGTATGAGGGTGAATACAACAGATTCGTAGATGAGATGAAAGCTATTGCAGCTTACCAATGGTGGGAAAGATCATTAGTTAATATTTTTTGTATTCTGGGATATCCACTTGCTTGGTCATGGCTACAATGGCGAAGAAGGGTCAAGCTACAACATCTGCGCGAGTTTGTGAGATCAGAATATGATCACGCGTGTTTACGTTCTTGTCGCTCACGTGCCCTTTATGAAGGGCTCAAGGTTTGTTGTTTTAGTTTTTGTGTGAATTTTCTTTCAAGTAATCAATAGGTTAGTTTACTAATCGTTTGATGTTGTATAGATTGGTATCTAAATTGTGAATTTTGACTAATTGTTTGATTTTCTGTAGGTTAGTGTCTATTTGTTGATTTTGTCAAATTGTATGCTAATTATTAGAACTTAGAAGTTGATAGTTTTAGTGTACATATATTTTCCCTATCATGTAAATTGCCGCTTTGTGCGGTTTTATGTGCTTAGTGTTTGATTTTGTGTAGGTTGGTGCCTTTTTTATGCTTGTTAAATTTGTATGCACATTGTTCGAAGTTGATAGTTTGGTGTACAAAAAAGTTTTTTCCCTATCTATGCTGTAAAATTTCTCCTTTGTCGATTTTCGTTGTTCGTTATCGTTTTTATTCTCTTAACCTCATTTTCTTGTGAGGAATTGACAACTTTATATCTGTTTGTTTAGAAAATTCGCCTGCAGTCACAATCTTCCCCGCTGCCTTGCGAAACATATGAGAAAACAGAAAATGTGTCTTAGGAGTCCTTTTTGTCATTGTTGCATGTTATCTTTTCCTGGTCGTATTTGGGAGTGAGTTGCGTTGTTCTTTCCAGTTGTATTATATGACTTGTTAGTTTCCATATAACAGAATTGTATTACTCGATAGATGTCTCTATCTGTGCCTTGGAAAACTAAGTATTATATTAGTGTTTTGGTACAGGTCGTTCTTATATTTTTACTGTCTCTAACCCATTGAAATCTGTTGGACTTGTTTGAACACGTAGCTCTTTCACTTAGAAACTGTGCTGCAACTTAAAATGAGCAAAACTGTGCTTTGATTTGGGGAGCTGCGATTAATGTTCGCCCTTGAATTTCGAAAAGAACTTGTATTATTGGGTATATTTTATGTGAAGTGAATTTCGAAAAGAACTTGTATTATTGGGTATATTTTATGTGAAGAAGAACCACTGTGGTTCTTGGTCACACATATTAACAGCGACCACTGGAAATTAATATTTTTCATCTGATGTGACCTTTTTAATACACGTTACCATATAATATTTTACTACACTTCAAATTTTGTTTTTTACTCTCCCATTTCACTAAGATGGCTTTGTAGGTATTTTCACAGTATTAAGAAAATTTTAATTGAAACAGTAAATATGCCTACGTTTTTATCAATATACCCTCTTAATAATTGTACTGTAGTTGTTTGTAATTGTAGACATGAATGTCATTAAAGTAAACCAAGCAGTAACGGCTAGATAAAAAAGAAATTTGGAATGGATGGAAAGAAAAAATAAAATTGCCACCTTGTAATTAGTTGGTCTTTGTCTCAGTTTGCAATTCTTTTCCACCTAATATCTCAAGTTTGAAGAGCTTGACTTGCATGCTTGTAGGTTGCTGCAACATCTGACTTAATGTTAGCATACGTGGACTTTTTTCTCGGTGGAGATGAGAAAAGAACTGATCTCCCAACTCGTCTCCATCAAAGGTTTCCAATCTCCTTGATTTTTGGAGGGGATGGTAGTTACATGGCTCCTTTCTCTCTCATCAACAGCGATAATATTATTACTAGTCTCATGAGTCAGGTTCGTTTTTTCGATATTTGAATTTGTAACGTTCTTCTTATAAACTCTTGATATCACATATAAGTTGACAAGTGTTCCGTTTGGGTTTTCCCAAAATATCTGGAGCTTTCTTAAGTTAGGCCTTAAATTGGTGAAAGCGTTTTAAGGGTGTCTTTTCTGCCTTTTTGCTTAGTAGCTGCATTGCATTTGTTTTGATTATAACAAAAGCTGAGGTTTTCTTGTACCTAAGCCTGAAATAGCTAGAATCTTTAGCTGAATGAACCCAACTTTTTTATCAGTCACAAAAAAATACATCTTATTTGGTTAAAAGTTGTAACCAAGCAAGCCTTTTCTGTTTCATATAAAGTGACATCACTTTTTAGAGTAAACTATCATCGTTTAATAAGATTTCTACCCTCAAATTCAAAGCTAGTGTGCTAGTTGGATATGCACTTCATTTGCGACGGTATGCTAATGTGCTGGTGTGGTCACGATGTGATACTTGGACCAATATGATGGGTAAGATGACGTCTGGACTCCGGATAGTCGAGACATTCTACTGGTATCTTATAGCAAAGTAATAACCTTTTTTTTATTCAGTCTGTCAGCTGAAGATATTTTGTTTGAGCGTTGAAAACCGAAATGTCATGGGAATCTTAAATTTGGTATATGGTTTTAAAACTACCAATCAACTGTCACTATGCATTTGTACCTAAAAAAAACTGTCATTATGAATGGTTGTGAATATTAGCTCAAACTACTCACTTATTTTTCAGTTCTCAAAATTGAAGCAAAATAAATTGGATGAGTATAGATCTATATGAAAATTGATGTGTACTAGTTTTTCTTCTTCATATTCACCTTTATTTTTGATGTCAATTTTTAATAGATGTCGGAAGGAAAAACATTGTAGGAGGGACCAATTAAGTCGGTGCTAAAATTAGCTTGGAAACTTCGCAGCTTAAACCCTCCGCGTCATATTTACGCCACGGCCGGTCTGCAGCTGTTCCTCTTCCCTTCTGTATATACACACATACATACTTACACTGCCATCGCTAGGAAGGCCTACCTGGCCGTAAAGCATTAACCATCCTTCCCTCCCTCTCTGTCATCTACAGAAACCCTAAACGGAGGATTATCCCCTCACTTCCATACGCCATAATTATTAATTCGCCAGACAAGTAATTTCTCAATCTCTCTCCTTTTAGGTAAGTAGACCTCAATTTACACTTCCCTGCTTTTCCGACTTATTCTATTTTTTTTAATTAATTTTGTAGATTGCTTCACTTGTTTCATAAATGCAATATCTGCAAATTGCGTTGTTTCTGAATTACTTGGAGGCTACTTAATTTTAATTTCCCTCGTATAGCCGTTAACATGACGCTAAGCCTATAAATATACACATACATATTATAGTTAGTATAATAGTAGTAATATATATACGGTGGAGACCCGGCATCGTAATTATAATCAGCGTTCTTCGGAAGGTTAAACTACTCTTTATTATCTCTGTTTGTTTTTATGGGTCTTATTATTCTATAGGGTTTTTTTATAGGTTGAATCGATTTCTATCATTGGTTAAGTTTTTTTGTGAAATAATAACTTAGATCTACGTTACTTAAATCCCTAATTACTCGTTAATTAGATCTTGTTTTTGAAAGTCTGATTCTGGGTATATGATTGTAACTTAAATTGATTTCGATCTGGTTAATGTTTTCTTTAAAGTAAGTAATTAGATCTCGTTTTTTCGAAACCTTAGTTAACGTTTACCGATATATTTCAATATAGTGTTTTCAAAACACTAATTAATGTTGGAAATATAGATGGCCGGAAAGAGGCAACTCACAGCATGTGAAAAAACTCACACAAATATAAACTTATAAAAAATAAAAAAAATATAAAAACATTTATAATAGAAAATAAAAACTCTCATAGGTTACATAATTATTACCCATGAACTCATGAACCTCATGAGTTATAATTTTCAAAATTAGTTTATACGATTTTATGTTTATATGTGTAATTGCATGGGTCTTATTATTGTTAGGATTATTTAGATTAAATCGGGTTTTTTTCTTAGATACATTTTTATGTAAATTAAATTAGATCTACTTTACTCAAAACCCTAATTACTTGTTACCGATTGATTTTGGGTAATTATCTACAACTTCAATTATCATCTTTGTTTATTTGTATAATTGTATGGGGTTTTATTATTCGAAGTATTATTAGGATTGAATCGATTTGTTACGTTTTTATGTGAAAGAAGTTAGATCTACTTTACTCAAAACCCATATTAGTTTCTTGTGGTTTATTTGAAGGGGTCTTATTATTCCGAGGCTTATATTGACTGAATCTATTTCTATATTTTGTTACGTTTTTATATGAAGTAAGTTAGATCTACTTTACTCTAAATCTTATTAGTTTATGCCGATTGGTTTTGGGTATTCAATTGCAACTTTAATTATGTTCGACCTTTTTCAATGAATTATTACTTAGATCTTGTTTCTGAAAGTTTTATTTTGAGTTTTTTTAATTACAACATTAATTGATTTCGATCTAGTTACTGTTTTCCTTAAAGTAATTAGATCTCGTTTTTTCGAAACCCCTAGTTTATTTTTATCGTTTAGTTTCGATCTAGTGTTTTGAAAACCTTAATTAGTTTATACGATTTTCTGTATTTAATTGCAATTTGAAGCGATTTTAATCTTGTTAGTGTTTTACTGTTTTCTGTAAAGTAAATTAGATCTAGATTTTTGAAAATCTTAATTAGTTTTTACATATTAATTTTGGGTTAATTTGTTGGAATTTAAATTTATCTTGATCTGGTTTATGTTTCCTGCTGAATTAATTAGATTTAGTTTGAAAACCTTACCTAGTTAATTTTTTTTTACGGATTGAGTATGGGTATTTAATTGCAGCTATAAGTTGTTTTGATCTGGTTACTGTTTGTTGTTGAACTAGTTCAATACAGTTTTTGGGGATCCTAAATAATTTTTACAGATCAGTCTGGATTAGTTAATCGCAATTTGAATCAATTTCGATTTTGTTATTGTTTGCTTTAATGTTAATCTGATCTTGTTTTTTCGAATATCCAAGTAGTTTCTACTTATTGATTTCTGGTTATTTAATTGCAACTCCATCGGTCATTAAAAGTAAAAAGCCTTTCATGTGAGCCTGTTCCTTTCTATTTTCTTAATGCTGGGTTGATTTTCTTTTTAGAATGAAGTATGGTTTGGGATTCCCTGATAAGTATTGAGTGTGGGTAAAAAAATGTTATCTATTTTAATCTTGATCTACCCTATAAGAGAAGAGTAAGCTTTGTACTAAATCGGGTCAGTTTACTAGTATAGGGGGCGGTGTATGGGGTTGCACTTGCTTAATATACAATGATTTTTAAGTGTAAGCTTTCCTGTTATATATTGTAGTACTCCAGACTCGAGTATAGCTGTATAGGTCTGCCCTCACTTAATATACTATGATATGTATATATGTATTAAGTAGGCGACAAGTTCGTTGTGATTTCCTTTTTCTGATTTTTCATTAAATTTAGGTTATTCCTATGCATCTACTTTCCTATGATGTTTATTTTGCCTTTAATTTGGCTTGCTTATTTCTAATTAGAATTAGTTTGTGTATTGAATTTCCTTGTATCAATATACTTAATATACTTTCAAAATCATGAGCAGATTTTATCTTACCACATGTATTCTTATGGTATTTACAGGAGGGAGTAGTTATGGATGCACAAAAAATTCTGGTGCAGCAGCGACATTTTATGACACTGTACATTGAAACCTTATTGTTAACAACTATAACATGTCCTCAGATACAGTAACACTTCTTCTCGAATTTCCTAACCAGCCACTTATGACAAATATATTCATTAAAAATCAGGCCAAGGCCATGGTTCCCCTGCTCTGTGGTCATGTACCGGTCAGTTTTATTACTTACCTAAAAAAAAAAATATAAATCATACAGATGGGCGTGGTTGCATAGGTTGGAAGGAGGATCAGATGAGTTTTTCTTATTCCTTAACCTTTGATCTGCTTTATCGATTAGCGTGAAAGTCTAAAAATCCATTTATATTTAGTACTTGATAGTGTGATATTGCATAATGTTTTGAGTAATGTTTTCTGTGTATTTTGAAGATGTTATCTCTTTAACGGAAGATATTTTTGGTGAGCTGTTTTAGTTGAATGCATGTTTATCATCTGTTGCAAGATGTTCTATAGATCATTTTTTTTACAAATCTGAAAAAATTAGACTGACTAATTGTTTGAATTTGCAATAATCCCCTTTGAGCTGCTTTACATGCAACAATTAGTTGGTCTGATGTGTCGCTTGATATTCTGGCCGTGGTTTATTGATTATCCTAGTACTTTTTACTGTGTATGATATCTTCGAGCTGGTTTTTTAATTTCTCTGTGTTTTTTAAATGCCTACTGCCTTGCATAAAAGTAGTTTCACGTGGCTACATTATAGAACATTATTTTGAATTTAGGGTTTACAATCAACTTAGCCCTATTAATTTGAGGTTAGATTTGACTATTGATCCACTGGTAAAGTGCGTTACTCATATGGTTGTCAAAAATAATTGTCAGATAAATATTTTATCATCCATCATTGCTTTGTAGGTTGTCAGTTTAGAGTCAGTTGCGATATTTTCTTTTTGTTTTGTATATCTTATGTACTTTGAAAAGTTCGACTGTATCTATAGCCCACCTTTTTGATTATTTATTCAGGTTCAAGGACAAATCTGTTTATTGTGTGGTGGCGTGTTGAATGTTGGGCTTTCCCATTACGTTTTATCTGAATTTGAACTAATAGCAGCAGAACTGTTGATGAGTGTGAGTCCGTGATAAAGGCAAGCTACTATTTTTGTCTTCCATTTTCTTGTTAATTCTATCTTTGATATCAAGGTGTCTGTCTGAGTTTGTGGAAACATTGAAACGCACTTCTACATCTTGATAATTTAGGTATACAGAGCATTACGTATGTCTGTAAAAATGTTCTTGATATGGAATTCAACAACGGTGATAGATGGTGGTGGGGATGCAAATCTGAAGACGTCTTTGCTTGATGCTAGCAATCTAGTCGTTCTTAGGGTAAACTGGGTTAACACTTTTTTTTTAATATCATATAACCTTAAATTTCCTGCTGATTGATTTTTTTCCTCCACCTTCTATAGGATTCATCGGTCATAAAGTCTACAGCTAATTGGGAGTTCATGGACAGGGTTTGCTAAACCTAACAGGAACAGGGGATAGAATTGAGGCCCAACGTTTAGTTTTTTCTCTGTTTTATAAAGTCAATTTAAGTTGGCTTTTTATTTTACTTGTACTCTTAATCTAAGGACTTCAAAATATTTTCCTGTTTTTTCTTAGCATATGTATATTTTCACATAAAAAATTTCCCCCTGCCTTTTCTTTTGACTGAGAATGCTTGCCTTTTGTTGAGATCTTTGAAAAGCTGTGAATGAACTACTTATTAATATCTACGGAGTAGTTTGTAAGTTTGTCCTTATACAGTCAAGATATTGTTCTATCTTGTACTTTTCTTGGAAATAAAAAAATAAAACAAGAAGGCGTTAGGTTATGTACTTTCTACATTTACCATCTGAAGCTAATTGATAAAACATCTTTATAGTCCACGCGAGTTGATCTTTAAATCTCTTTTTCCCATTGGTGTTTGTTTATCGATTCATAATTTTCTTAACTTTGCTGTCTATTTCACCTCTTCTTCAATATAGATTGGTCCTGGATCTGTCCTGCAAGGTCTTCTCGAAAATGCAACCTCTGACATGATGTGAGTTTAGGGTTTTATTTTATATTTCAGTTTGTTTCTTTTCTAGATGAATTTTCTAATATTTCTGTGTGGATGTAGGTCACCAAACCTTAACTGTGAAGATCAAAGCCGTCCTTTCGAACTACTTTATCCATCTGAGGATTGCAATGTTAATTCTTCATTATCATTCACTAAAATTTGTTTGGGGTGCTATTTTTTCTTTCCTTTCCTGATTTATTAATTATTATCTGGTCATTAGATCTGCCGAGTAGAGGATATCCTTGTTGACGGGCTTATCAAAGGATCTGTTGTTCAGTTCCGTAGGGCCAGAACCATAGTTGTTGAGTCTTCTGGGACAATTAGTGCATCTGGGATGGGTGTGTGCCATGTGTTCTCTTCCAGTTTAGCGCAATTTTTTCTTCTTTTTTTTACTGTTTTTGCTTGCATTTTTTTGCTTATTACACCATTGGGGTTTACGAATCACCTTCTTCCTTGTTACATGGGTTTTCAATTTGTATTCATTGGTACGGGGAGTACTTAAAGTTAATTAGCATATTTTAGTTGTCATAAAAGTTTAGTAGATATTTGTATTTCTGCACTTTCTTTTTGGTAATTCATTACCACAAATTTTTTGTCGTACAAGTTGTAAAGCGGGTTATCAAATTGTATTCACTGGCATGGAGATTACATAATTGCTTGTTAATTAATTACCATTGTCTGGTGGTCAACTTATGAACACTATTAGATGTTTTTGCCCTTTCTTTGGAGTCCTTATGGCATTTTAGTTGGCACCCATGGTGTACATAAATTGCATACAACTTAGCATTATTCAGCGGTCAACATAAGAAAGTATTCGATGCTTATAATCCTTATCTTTTGGCAGTTACTTGTTGTACTTTAGTTGTTATACCAGTTGCATTAATGGTGTTGGTAGAAGCTTTTTTTATTACCGTTGTGGCATTTTCTGAACACTATTTCAGATTATTTATAGATTTCAATGCCGTGTTTATTTCGCAGGCTGCACTGGTGGTTTAGGTAGGGGGGAGTATTAAGTAATGGTCTTAGCAGTGGGGCGGGACATGGTGGAATAGGGTGTTATAATGACATGTGTATTGAAGGTGGTTACATATATGGGGATTCTAACTTTCTTTGTGAGCTTGGCAGTGGAAGTGGCAATGACAGCTCAATCGGAACAGCTGCCGCTGGTGGAATTCTAGGTGAACTTGATTTATTTTGGTTTCAGCTTTTACATTTTTTAAAGGTGCATGTACTTTGATATTCTGTCATTTCCTTTCATCTCTTAGGTTTTATTTTTATTATTTTTATTTTTTATGTGATGTTTGAAATTGACATTGTACAAAGGTGTTTGCTCGTTGCCTCTTGTATTGTATAACCTTATAATCATATATAACCTACTGTAGCTATAGTGACTTTCTTCATTATTTGAGAGGACATGTAGCGTTGGAAGCAGTTTGATTTTCGCTTTTGCAGTTTAATATTCCACCTTTCTACTTATTTACTGTTATTCTGTTTGTATTCAATATATATATTTTTACTAGGTCTCCATAACAGAATACTTTACTGGTTGATACTACTTTGCAGCATATGTTTTCAAGAAAAATGTTGCGCTTAGTCAATTTTGCAACCAAATTTTTGTAGGCGAACAGCTCTTAATATAAATTCCGTTTTAAAAGCTGTCTTTTGTACTTATTGGCTCCATGCCCTGCTACACATCATATGAATGCGACTTCATTGCTGCATAGCATTCACTTTCTAGGGTTAGGCTTGTAACAACCCTTTTGTTTTAAATTTGTGCTGTGTTGCTATTTATATAAAGCTTAATCTTTATCTTCTTGAGACTTCACGTGTGTCGGAAGGTCAATACTTTTTGCACCATGGTTTTAACTTCTGGATCTGCCTTGATATAGATACCAGATTTCGTAATTTGTCAAGTTCTTGGGAATTTAAGTGTGTTGGAAGATCAATAATCAACTTCGAAAAGAGTGCTCCAGGTTTGTTTAAAAAATTGCAGAACTCACCGCTTGTACTTTAGTTCTATTTGTATTTATTTATACAAAATTTAGTAATTTACATACATCTATTACTTAGTTATATCGATATAACTGTCCTTGAGTTTAGCCAACCCCTTGATATGATGTTTTAATCCTCAATTTTGTTGGCCAGTCTTTAAATTGGCTGTCAGATTCAAAATATTGGCTGCACAGTATGCTCAATATTTGTATTGGTGCCAACATTTTGTTTTATTTTTTGTTAGTAGGGTTGATTTGTTTTTCATGTTTAGGTTTGTTTTCGCTTAAATTTGATGATTTAGTGTATATATGCAATGCCAAATCGTTCTTTCTAATAAAGAGTACTTACTAGTATTGTTGTGTTCTAGCAAATTTGTTTCCTTTTCTCTTAGAATATTATTATGCGTGTTTCTTTTCGGTTGTTACTAGTAAGTACTTATGTTCTACCTATTCCTAATTGTGAATGCATTTGTGATTGTTTTGATATATTTCTTTCTTTCTTTTATCTTCTTTGATGCGGTTATGGGGTCGAGGAGACATCCTTTGTCAACTTATCCGTCGACGATTTAGTCGCATCTGATGGTGAAAGTTTTGAAGAAAATAATAATATTGGAAAACGAAGCGCAAATATCTCTAGTACAGGTCTTGGTGGTGGATCTGGTGGAACAATTCTCGTGGTTTTAAGCTCACTCGATGTTACTGAATCTGAAATTTTTTTAAGTGCTGGCGGCAGTTGTAACGGTAATGCTGGTGGCGGAGGTGGTGGAAGGATTCACTTCCACTGGTCAGACATCCCCACCGGAGATGTATATATGCCAATAGCTAGTGAGGGAGGATTTATACATTCAAGGTTCGTAGATATTGACTATCTTTGGACTATGTCTTTCTATAATTTATGATTATTACTTTCAGTATATTGATTTTATGTCTTTCGTGTCTGCTGTTTATCGCTTGCCTTTACATTCTTGAATATACTGGATTTGATGAGTAAGTCGTAGACTTCTTTAATTTAGTTATTTGCCAATAGCTGTTCGTTATTGAGTTTAAGCAAGTAAATAATATAAAATGTTGTAGAAATTAGGGATTTTACAACGAGGATTTTCTTTATTCTAATCCAACATGAGTTTTAATTACAGCAAAGCATACTAACCTAATGGACACAATTTTAGGACTCCAAGAGTTTCCACCTTTTTTAAAGACATCAAAAGGTACAACCTCTAAATCAAATACAAAAGAATGAGAAGCAGATATTTTAAAGTAAACCAGATGATTAACAATCTGCATCACTACCAGATTTCAACTCAGTAATTGTATTATATCTGGTGTGCATGCTCCCTCTTTGATGCAACCACAGAATTTTTACGCTGAACGGCTGAATCTCATGTAAGGAGGAATTTTTATAACAGCTTGTATGATGTTTTCTTTTTTGCATCCTCAATGATTTGAGGAAATTCTATAAGATCTCCTATGGTAATCTATTGTTTATGTGTTTCCATCGTTGATCTGTTGATTTTTCTTTGAAATGTTGGTTGTGTCACTGGATTAGCCACTACATGCATATGCTGAGGAATTATTGGGAGTGCTTTAAGTAACTGTGGTTACTGCCATTGTCACCATCTTAGAGACATATATGAACTTAAAGTTTTCTTTTACAACTAATTGTGTATAGACAATCTTCTCTCTGAAATTACTTGTTCTCGTTGGGAAGGGAAAAAGTATTATATTAGTCTGTTACAGTTCTGTAATGATTTGTTTCTCTTTCTACTATAGGGGAGGACTAGGTAAGGCCAAGGTGCTTCAGGGGAAAATGGAACACTGACTGGACGAGATTGTCCTAAAGGACTATATGGCACATTCTAGAAAGTGAGAATCTTCTTTATAATTTTTTTGACACAAAATTAACAAATGTTTTGTCTTCATGCCATTTAAATACTTTTATTCTACACATGTCTATTTAGTTTTGTTCTTGGCAGCTCGTAGGAAGACACTTATTGCGGTTCATGCATTATATGCAATTTTACATGTTTGAGAATGACATTTTTCATCATTAGGACAGAGACCTATTATTTGCTCCATTGGATTAGGTATTGCTATATCAGTTTCAGCTAAGTGAACTTTTCTTCATATTTTTATCTCATTATGCATGTATGCATATCTGCAGGAGTGTCCAGTTGGAACGTACAAGAATGAAACTGGATCTGATAGTTCTTTTTGTCGTCAGTGTCCAGTTTCTGAATTTCCTCATCGTGCTGTTTATATTCCTGTTCGAGGTATCTGAGATTGTGTTTCATTTTTTGTTTTAATTGTGCCTTAAGTAATTTTTTGACGTACACATGCTAGCCTTTTCTTTGCTTGCACAATTCTTATGACTTGCTTGTTTTTCTCATCTTTTGCACCAATGTATATATTTTTACCTTGTGATAGCTAGTTCTTTGTTTATTAAACCTTGTTTCGTTGCAGTTTTAAGCTCCTGATTTCTTCATAATAAAAGTACACTTTGTTAGCAGCTTAAAAGCGGAGTGTTTCTGATTTGTTGGCCTGGAAAGCTAGAGTCTATAAACTAGATAAATTCAGCTTATTTTTCTAACCAAATAAATCCAATATTATACAAAATTAAAAAACCCAGTTCTTACTTAAAAGCTGCAGTCGAACAAATCCTTAGTTGGATAACAATTTTACTCTTGCTTAAGAGAAGTTGAACATTACGAGATGGGCACATTGCATCCGAGAAACTTTTAGGTGGACGTGGTCTACCCTTGCACTTTGTAAACCTAACCAATAGGAACTTAGTGTTTTAATCTTTTTAATTTAAGGCTGGCCCAGGGTTCCCCATTTTTCTCTTGTGTCTTAATTGGTTAGCCTCCCTAATTTTAGTAAATGCAACCTACCAAAAAGTTCACTCATTTAGCCTTTTGTTTCTATCCTGCATACAGATTTATATTATATAAGATCTGCTTTTCCTATAAATTTATAATTCTTCCGGCTGCTTATAACAGGTGGTAATTCCGAAACACCTTGCCCTTTCAGCTGTGTTTAAGACAGATATCACAAGCCACACTGTTATACAGCTTTAGAAGAGTTGGTATACATGTTTGGTGGGCCTTGGTTATCTGGGTTTCTTCTCATGGGCCTTCTAACACGTTTGGAATAAAACTCCATGCCCATCTTTCAAAAAGCATAACTTTGTTCTCATTGGCCTATCTTGAAGAAAAATCTTTGTTTGATGTGTATTCTGTCACTGCCTACGCATGTTAAATATTGGTTGAGGAGAAAAAGTTTTTTGGAGCTGTTTTACACATTATATTAATGTTAAGAAACTATATTGAATTAAAGAAAGTTAAGCCAATACGAACAAACGAGCTTTAAGTTGTGTCATTCTAATATTGCACATTGGGGGGGGGGGGGGGGGGGTCTTTTCAAAAGTTGTACGAGTACATTGGGGGTCTTTTCAAACTACGTGGGAGTTGTAAATCATTATTGGGATTAGCTTGGTTTATTTGACCCCAACTGGACCTCCTCTTCTAGGCATCTTTTTCTGTGTTTTTTCTTTTACTTATATTTCATGGTGTGTCTGAAAACTAATAATTATTGCTGTTCAGGTTTTGGAAACAAACAGAAATGAAGAGTCACAAAGTCACGTTCATAGGATGTATTTTATGGGGCCAAATACATTTAGTCAACCATGGCATCTTCCTCATACACCTCCTGTCCAAGTTAAAGAAATTGTGTAAGTCACTCATGGGCCTTCTAACACGTTTGGAATAAAACTCCATGCCCATCTTTCAAAAAGCATAACTTTGTTCTCATTGGCCTATCTTGAAGAAAAATCTTTGTTTGATGTGTATTCTGTCACTGCCTACGCATGTTAAATATTGGTTGAGGAGAAAAAGTTTTTTGGAGCTGTTTTACACATTATATTAATGTTAAGAAACTATATTGAATTAAAGAAAGTTAAGCCAATACGAACAAACGAGCTTTAAGTTGTGTCATTCTAATATTGCACATTGGGGGGGGGGGGGGGGTCTTTTCAAAAGTTGTACGAGTACATTGGGGGTCTTTTCAAACTACGTGGGAGTTGTAAATCATTATTGGGATTAGCTTGGTTTATTTGACCCCAACTGGACCTCCTCTTCTAGGCATCTTTTTCTGTGTTTTTTCTTTTACTTATATTTCATGGTGTGTCTGAAAACTAATAATTATTGCTGTTCAGGTTTTGGAAACAAACAGAAATGAAGAGTCACAAAGTCACGTTCATAGGATGTATTTTATGGGGCCAAATACATTTAGTCAACCATGGCATCTTCCTCATACACCTCCTGTCCAAGTTAAAGAAATTGTGTAAGTCACTCGTTCTACCTCCGACTACTTTAAATCTTTCTCAGTGGCCTGCTCATCGGTTTGTTGATACGCAAGCTTGTATAAGTAATAAGGAGCTCCTTTTTCGAAACCCAAAATAGCTGTTTAAGATAATTGCTCATTGAACATGGACCATAAGTTTACTGTGTTTGCTTTTTCTCTCATATTTTGTAGAACAACAAGCACATAAGATGAGGAGATCTAAGATTAATCAAAGTCAACAAGTCACCATCCAAAAGGAAAGGGACGTTTACTAGTTAAAGATTGGAAACACATATTTAACGAAACAGCAAAGTTTGTATTTTTAATTTTAAAAGCATATTATCTGGAATTATAATGGGCTTAGTTTTTAGTAAAATTAACTCCATTTAATTTATGTCAATATCTGGTTAAAAGACAGTGTGTTAGTTCTAAAAACACATTATCTGGTTTTCTAAAAGCATGTCTTTACAAAAGTTGTACGAGTACATTGGGGTCTTTTCAAACTACGTGGGAGTTGTAAATCATTATTGGGATTAGCTTGGTTTATTTGACCCCAACTGGACCTCCTCTTCTAGGCATCTTTTTCTGTGTTTTTTCTTTTACTTATATTTCATGGTGTGTCTGAAAACTAATAATTATTGCTGTTCAGGTTTTGGAAACAAACAGAAATGAAGAGTCACAAAGTCACGTTCATAGGATGTATTTTATGGGGCCAAATACATTTAGTCAACCATGGCATCTTCCTCATACACCTCCTGTCCAAGTTAAAGAAATTGTGTAAGTCACGCGTTCTACCTCCGACTACTTTAAATCTTTCTCAGTGGCCTGCTCATCGGTTTGTTGATACGCAAGCTTGTATAAGTAATAAGGAGCTCCTTTTTCGAAACCCAAAATAGCTGTTTAAGATAATTGCTCATTGAACATGGACCATAAGTTTACTGTGTTTACTTTTTCTCTCATATTTTGTAGAACAACAAGCACATAAGATGAGGAGATCTAAGATTAATCAAAGTCAACAAGTCACCATCGAAAAGGAAAGGGACGTTTACTAGTTAAAGATTGGAAACACATATTTAACGAAACAGCAAAGTTTGTATTTTTAATTTTAAAAGCATATTATCTGGAATTATAATGGGCTTAGTTTTTAGTAAAATTAACTCCATTTAATTTATGTCAATATCTGGTTAAAAGACAGTGTGTTAGTTCTAAAAACACATTATCTGGTTTTCTAAAAGCATGTCTTTAGTAAAGTTAACTTTTAATTTAATTAACTTGATTCAAGTTTTTTCACTATTTGGATAAGTTGTTGATATTGAAAGGACAACATCTGGATTTCTACGTGCATACGTTTTGTAAATTTTACTTCAAACTAGTTAGAAATGTCATTGTTTGGCAAAATCCGAATTTTTTGATTAGAAAAACACATAATCTGAATTTTGTAACCATAGATTATGTAAAATTAACCTGAAATTGTTCATAACTCGTAAAATTACGTAATTCGGGATTTTTTAAGATATTAACTTCCCCTTCTATGTCTTTCCGTATAATAGTGAATTTATTTAATAAGCTGTTGAATGGGCAGGTATGAGGGTAATACAACAGATTCGTAGATGAGATGAAAGCTATTGCAGCTTACCAATGGTGGGAAGGATCATTAGTTAATATTCTTTGTATTCTGGGATATCCACTTGCTTCGTCATGGTTACAATGGCGAAGAAGGGTCAAGCTACAACATCTGCGCGAGTTTGTGAGATCAGAATATGATCATGCGTGTTTACGTTCTTGTCGCTCACGTGCCCTTTATGAAGGGCTCAAGGTTTGTTGTTTTAGTTTTTGTGTGAATTTTCTTTCAAGTAATCAATAGGTTAGTTTACTAATCGTTTGATGTTGTATAGATTGGTATCTAAATTGTTAATTTTGACTAATTGTTTGATTTTCTGTAGATTAGTGTCTATTTGTGGATTTTGTCAAATTGTATGCTAATTATTAGAACTTGGAAATTGATAGTTTTAGTGTACATATATTTTCCCTTCATGTAAAATTTCCGCTTTGTGCGTATTATGTGCTTAGTGTTTGATTTTGTGTAGGTTAGTGCCTTTTTTATGCTTGTAAAATTTGTATGCACATTGTTCGAAGTTTATAGTTCGGTGTACAAAAAAGTTTTTTCCCTATCTATGCTGTAAAATTTCTCCTTTGTCGATTTTCGTTGTTCGTTATCGTTTTGATTTTCTTAACCCCATTTTCTTGTGAGGAATTGGCAACTTTATATCAGTTTGTTTAGAAAATTCGCCTGCAGTCACCATTTTCCCCTTTGCCTCGCGAAACATATGAGGAACAGAAAATGTGTCTTAAGGACTCATTGATTGCATGTTATCTTTTCCTGGTCGTATTTGGGAGTGAGTTGCGTTGTTCTTTCCAGTTGTATTATGACTTGTTAGTTTCCATATAACAGAATTGTATTACTCGATAGATGTCTCTTATCTGTGCCTTGGAAAACTAAGTATTATATTAGTGTTTTGGTATAGGTCGTTCTTATATTTTTACTGTCTCTAACCCATTGAAATCTGTTGGGAATTGTTTGAACACGTAGCTCTTTAACTTAGAAACTGTGCTGCAACTTAAAATGAGCAAAACTGTGCTTTGATTTGGGGAGCTGCGATTAATGTTCGCCCTTGAATTTCGAAAAGAACTTGTATTATTGGGTATATTTTATGTGAAGAAGAACCACTGTTGTTCTTGGTCACACATATTAACAGCGACCACTGGAAATTAATATTTTTCATCTGATGTGACATTTTTAATACACATGTTACCATATAATATTTTACTACACTTCAGATTTTGTTTTTTACTCTCCCATCTCACTAAGATGGCTTTGTAGGTATTTTCACAGTATTAAGAAAATTTTAATTGAAACAGTAAATATGCCTACGTTTTTATCAATATACCCTCATAATAATTGTACTGAAGTTGTTTGTAATTGTAGACATGAATTTCATTAAAGTAAACCAAGCAGTAACGGCTAGATAAAAAAGAAATTTGGAATGGATGGAAAGAAAAAATAAAATTGCCACCTTGTAATTAGTTGGTCTTTGTCTCAGTTTGCAATTCTTTTCCACCTAATATCTCAAGTTTGAAGAGCTTGACTTGCATGCTTGTAGGTTGCTGCAACATCTGACTTAATGTTAGCATACGTGGACTTTTTTCTCGGTGGAGATGAGAAAAGAACCGATCTCCCAACTCGTCTCCATCAAAGGTTTCCAATCTCCTTGATTTTTGGAGGGGATGGTAGTTACATGGCTCCTTTCTCTCTCAACAGCGATAATATTATTACTAGTCTCATGAGTCAGGTTCGTTTTTTCGATAATTGAATTTGCAACGTTCTTTTTATAAACTCTCGATATCACATATAAGTTGACAAGTGTTCCGTTTTCCGTTTGGGTTTTCCCAAAATATCTGGAGCTTTCTTAAGTTAGGCCTTAAATTGGTGAAAGCGTTTTAAGGGTGACTTTTCTGCCTTTTTGCTTATTAGCTGCATTGCATTTGTTTGATCATAATAAAAGCTGAGGTTTTCTAGCACCTAAGCCTGAAATAGCTAGAATCTTTAGCTGAATGAACCCCAACTTTTTTATCAATCACAAAAAAATACATCTTATTTGGTTTAAAGTTGCAGCCAAGCAAGCCTTTTCTGTTTCATATAAAGTGACATCACTTTTTAGAGTAAACTATCATCGTTTAATAAGGTTTCTACCCTCAAATTCAAAGCTAGTGTGCTAGTTGGAAATGCACTTCATTTGCGATGGTATGCTAATGTGCCGGTGTGGTCACGATGTGATACTTGGACCAATATGATGGGTAAGATGACGTCTGGACTCCGGATAGTCGAGACGTTCTACTGGTATCTTATAACAAAGTAATAACCTTTTTTTAATTCAGTCTGTCAGCTGAAGATGTTTTGTTTGAGCGTTGAAAACCGAAATGTCATGGGAATCTTAAATGTGGTATATGGTTTTAAAACTACCAATCAACTGTCACTATGCATTTGTACCTAAAAAAAACTGTCACTATGAATGGTTGTGAATATTAGCTCAAACACTACTCAATTATAATCAGCGTTCTTGGGAAGGTTAAACTACTCTTTATTATCTCTGTTTGTTTTTATGGGTCTTATTATTCTAGGGTTTTTTTTATAGGTTGTATAGATTTCTATCATTGGTTAAGTTTTTTTTTGAAATAATAACTTAGATCTACGTTACTTAAATCCCTAATTACTTGTTAATTAGATCTTGTTTTTGAAAGTCTGATTCTGGGTGTATGATTGCAACTTAAATTGATTTCGATCTGGTTAATGTTTTCTTTAAAGTAAGTAATTAGATCTCGTTTTTTCGAAACCCGAGTTAACGTTTATCGATAGATTTCAATATAGTGTTTTCAAAACACTAATTAATTTATACGATTTTATGTTTATATGTGTAATTGCATGGGTCTTATTATTGTTAGGATTATTTAGATTAAATCGGTTTCTTTTCTTAGATACGTTTTTATGTAAATTAAATTAGATCTACTTTACTCAAAACCCTAATTACTTGTTACTGATTGATTTTGGGTAATTATCTACAACTTTAATTATCATCTTTGTTTATTTGTATAATTGTATGGGGTTTTATTATTCGAAGTATTATTAGGATTGAATCGCTTTGTTACGTTTTTATGTGAAAGAAGTTAGATCTACTTTACTCAAAACCCATATTAGTTTCTTGTGGTTTATTTGAAGGGGTCTTATTATTCGGAGGCTTATATTGATTGAATCTATTTCTATATTTTGTTACGTTTTTATGTGAATTAAGTTAGATCTACTTTACTCAAAACCTTATTAGCTTATACCGATTAGTTTTGGGTATTCAATTGCACTTCATTTGTGATGGTATGTTAGCCTGCTGGTTTGGTTACGATGTGATACTTGGAATAATTTGATGGGGAAGATGACGTCTGGACTCTGGATAGGCAAGACGTTCTACAGGTATCGTATAGCAAAGTAATAACCTTTTTCTAAGTCTGTCCGTCAGCTGAAGATGTTTTGTTTGGACTGCTGAAAACAAAAATGTCATGGGTACCTTAAATGTGGTATGTGGTTTTAAAACTAGCAATCAACTGTCACTATGAATGGTTGTCAGTATTAGCTCAAACTAATCTCTTATTTTTCAGTTCTCAAAATTGATGGAAAATAAATTGGATGAGTAGGTCGATATGGAATTGATGTATGTACTAGTTTTTCTTCTTCATATTCACCTTTATTTTTAATGTTAAATTTTAATAGTTGTCAGAATGTAGGAGGAATTAATTAAGTCGGTGCTAAAATTAGCTTGGAAACTTTGCAGCTTATACCCCTTACTGATGTCGTAAATATGAGAACTAGTTCATATTTACGCCACCGCCGGTCTGCCGCCTAAATAAATAGTGGTCCTCTTCCCCTCTCTGTATATATTACACATACATATTTACATACATTGCCATCGCTACGAAGGCTACTTGGTCGTAATGGTGTTAAGCATCCTTCCCTCTGTGTCATCTACAGAAACCTTAATAGGAGGAATTACCCCTTACTTCCATACGCCATAATTATTAATTCGTAAGACGAGTAATTTCTCAATCTCTCTCCCTCCTTTCAGGTTAGTAAACCTCATTTTACTCTTCCCTGCTTTTCCGACTTATTCTATTTTTTTTATAATAATTTTGTAGATTGTTTGACTTGTTTCTTAAATGCAATATCTGCAAATTGCGTTGTTTTATTTGATGCGAGTTTGTATTTGTGGGTTGATTGGGTCGAGGCAACTATAGCTTCTTTTTACAGGCTTTCAGTATTTATTTTAGACAACATGAATGTATGTGATCGTTGCTTTCTGTTTATGTCCCTGAACTTATTTCATTGTTTGCGGATTAAATATGTATTTAATTGTTTATGTGTTTAAATTTGAGAATGATGTAATATAGCTTTCTTGTTAGGAGGTTCATGCCTCAAATTCATGTTTATTTTTGTATAATTGCTTGGTTTCTGTCTGTTGTCGTCTTGTTTGCATTTTAGGATCAACGGACTTAAATTTTTGGTTAACTTGCTGATGCTCTATTTTTATTATCTGTCTTTAATTCTAGGGAATAGAGTTAGGGGCATCTGAATTATTTAGGCTTTGTGAAATTGGCCATTTGGGTATTAAACGGAGTTTTGTACTCATGTTTTCATTGTTTTTAGTTCTTGATATGCTTTTTAAATGTGACTTTTTTCCTTTTAGTTCTTTAATCATTTCTGTATGTTGACTCTGTTCTATGCATTTGTGATATATGATCTGAGTAAGTGATGGTTTCGGGAAAAAAAGGTATCTTCTTATAGAACGACTCCCCCTTCAAATTAATAAAAGGAACAATTGACTAAAAGAAAATTGTAGTAATAAATAATAAATTGCCTAAACTTAGATCAATTAACTGATGATATTTCTAGGCTATGATTGGCCCTAATCTCCATTTTTTATATACTGGAATAATAAGAAAAAAAAGGAAGTTTTCGTTTGGAGAGAAAGAGTTTATTATTGGATAGCAGCAATCTTATTTTCTCCCACATCCCTTCCGCATTTTTTTGATAAAATTTTTGTATGCTCCCACTGCTTTTCCGAGATTTATCTAGTGTTTTGAAAACCCTAATTAATGTATATGGTTTTTTATATTTAATTGCAACTTGAATTGATTTCATTCTGGTTACTATTTCCGTAAAATAAATGTGATCTAGATTTTGGAAAATCTCAATTAGTTTTTGAAGTTATGATCTGGTTTCTGTTTCCTGTTGAATTATAATGTCTTAAATATTTACTGATTGATTTATGGGTATTTAATTGCAACTAGAATTTGTTTCGATCTGGTTACTGTTTGTTGTTGAATTAATTTAATATAGTTTTGGGGGATCCTAAGTAATTTTTACCGATTAATCTGGGTTAATTAGTTGCAAATTGAATTTATATCTTGTTACTGTTTGCTTTAAAGATAATTAGAATATGTTTCGATCTGGTACTTTTGCTAGTTTATACTGATTGATTTTGGGTTATTTAATTGCAACTTCGTTGTTCATTATAAGTAAAAGCCTTTTTAGTTTATCTAAATCTTGTCAGTATGTTCCTTTTCCTTTCTTAATACTGTGTTGATTGACTTTTTAGAATGAATGTGATTTCCAAATCCCTAATAAGTATTGAATGTGGGTAAATAAAAAAATCATGTCATTTATTTTAATCCTAATCTACTCTTTAAGGGAAGTGTAAGCTTTGCACTAAATTGGATCAATTTACCAGTATAGGGTTGCCCTTACTTTATATACAATGATTTTAAGTGTAAGCTTTCCTGTTATTTATTGTAATGCGCGCAAGACTCGAGTATAGGGCTGTCCTTAATAAAATCGATTACTTTGTTATAATTTTTATTTTGTCTTCTATCATTGCTATGAGGATTATTGGTGGAGAGGTTAGGACTGAGTATCCCCAGATCCTCCTTAAACCAGTACTCCGCAAGATTTGTATTCTGGCTTACTTTTATGATTACTTTTACTTGTCTACTGTATTATATATTTAGATTATAACTATGTACCTACTTTGCTATGATCTCTATTTTGTTTTTAATTCATGTACTGAATTTCCTTTTATAAATATACATAATATACTTTGTTATTGTTTTCATGCACTTCTATTATGCATGTTTGTATCAAATACTCCACTACTTTGTTATAACTTTTATTTTATCATTTCTTATTGCTATATTCCTTTTTTTAGATGAGCTTTGAATCATGAGGATTATTGGTTGAAAGGTTAGGATTGAGTATCCGGAACATCCTTAAACCCATATTCCGCAAGCTTTGTATTCTAGCTTCCTTTTATGAGTACTTTTACTAATCTACTGTATTATATATCTAGGTTATAACTATGTATTTACTATACTATGATCTCTATTTTGTTTTTTAATTTGTGTTTCCTTATATTAATATAAATAATATACTTAGATATTGTTTTCCTGTATTTTTTATTATTCAAGTTTGTATACTCTAGTATTTTGTTATAATTTTTATTTTGTCATTTATTTGCTATATTCCTTTTTTTGGATTAGCCTTGAAGCATGAGGATTACTGGCTGAGAGGGTAGGACTGAGTATCCGGATCATCCTCAAACCCATATTTCGCTAGCTTTTTACTCTGGCTTCTCTTTATGAATACTTATACTAATTTACTTTATTATATATTTAGGTTAATCTACTTTGCTATTATATCTATTTTGTTTTTAATTTGGCTTGCTTCTTCATATACCTCTGTTTTTATTGTAGCCAGCCTGAGTAATTATTATTCTTATTTATAGTCTATGGATGAGATCTAATAGATGAGATTAGTTAGTTTAAAAGGTAAAATGACGATATTACCCTTCAATTCAGATGAAAAAACGTTTAGTGAGGTCACTGCTAATCTTTTTCATTTAGATTCCATACATTCGAAATCAACGAAAAAGTCAAAAGTTTAGGAGTTGGTGTACAATTTTGAATAAAGATAAAAGGTTGATGTATCAAAAAGTAGTTTGCCCTGATTGCTTTTTATTAGCATAGATACTTTGATTATGTGACAACTATTCTTGTATGACTGTAATTAAATTATGCCTTAGTTTTTATCATATTATTGCTGTGATTATATGAAGTGTAAACTATATATTTCTTACACTCGATCTTTCTGTGAGATGGGTGATCCATCTTGTAGCATGTCTAGGTACATGGTCAATATGATTTTTATACATTAAATTGATATTGTGTTCGTAGTTCATGTGTCTTTGTGCTTCTGTCTAGTGTTTTCATTTATGTTTTGTTCTCAACATAACTTCTGTCTCATTATATGTGCATTGTACCTGTACTTGTCCCGGGTGTGGATGGAGAGCAAGTAATATTTGTTGGGCTAGAAGTGTTCAAGATATGGATGACTCATGACACAACAACGGGTCTTAGGCTATTTGATTACATGATCTTGGCATTATGCAGGTAAACTTGAATTGGGTAACATGTTTATTTTTTCAGATATACAACATTAGTGTATGTTGGCGATTTAGTGTGTGGAGATGTGTATATGCTTGTTGTTATATTGAAATGGTCCATGGTACTGGCTTCATATTCACGGTATTGTTTTGCTTTGAACTTAAAGGAATTCTTATTATTGTACTTGTTTATAATATGGAATATGTGAGAAGGTTCGTGTAGAAAAAAAACATAAGTTGCATTGATTGGAAGAGACTTATGTACATGTGTTTTGAGCTGCTAATTTCCGCTCTTAATTATTTGCGTTTCAGTTACCGCTCTTAATTATTTTCTTTTCAGTTACAGATGTGGTCATGCAATTGGTGGTCCAAATTTTGGTCAAACAAACTGGAATTAGGTTGTCTTCTACTCCCTCACCAAGAAGTTAAATTCATCGTTTATAATTTGAATCCATTTTTTCTGTCAACCACCATCTCTTACTGTCCCTATCTCATTTAATGCTTGGCATTCACAGAATTTGGGCCCATATTCAAAATCAGAGTACATGCTATTGGGAATCAAATGTTTACTTATGGAGGATATTAATTTGGACATGTGTATATTATATTATAAATCACATTTTCATCTTTATATTATGTTTGGGCTTGATTTTTTATATGCCTACATAGGACGACGTTGAGTGAGAGAATTTTGGATGAAGGGATATGGCTGAGTATGCAGATCCTCCCAACACCGTATTGTACAAGCCCTGTGTACCTGATTGCCCTTTATTAATATATTCTAAGGTACTTAAGAGTATTAGATAGCTATTTATGTATGGTTGTCTATAATCTCTCCTTAGCTTTTATCATAATTTTGCTAGATGAACTATGTTTCTTACACTCCTTTACATGATTGATATCTTAGTAGCAAAACATATAGGAAGGTATCTGTATTTAACTGTTTATGTGTGTTTAAATTTGAGAATAATGTATTGTAGCTTTCTTGTAAGGAGGTTTTTATGCCTTGAAATTCATGTCATTTGTATAACTGCTTGGTTTCTTTCTGTTGTTACCTTGTTTGCATGTTAGGATTAAAGGACTTAAATTTCTGGTTGACTTGCTAATGCTCTATTTTTTTATTATCTGTCTTTACTGCTAGGGGAGCTAGGGGCTTCTGACCCTATCTATTAATATGATTGTTACATTTTCAGTAAGAGCTTCTCTTTGTTTATGTGTTTTTGTTGGAATTGAGTGAGTACATGATTTGGTGGATTATGCTAAATATGGTTGGCTATGATTACTTATAATCTGTTATATATATAAATTCAATTATTTATAAATGTGTATAAAGACGTTTTAACTGAGTTTGATTGGTTTAGGCTACTCCTATGTTTTCATTGTTTTTAGTTCTTCATATGCTTCTTAGATGTGGCTTTTGTCTTTTTAGTTCTTTAATCTTTTCTGTATGCTGACTCTGTTGTATGCATTTATAAGATATGATCCGACTCCACAATGTTTTGATAAAATTTTTGTATGCTCCCAGTGCTTTTTCTAGATTTACATATAGTTCTTTTCATTTGCTAGCAAGTATAACTTCAATTAATTAGATTTCAAATATTTACTACATATCATTGAATTATTATAATTATTTGGAGTGTGGGCATTATAGAAATATCCTATCTGACTTTTGATCCTGAATTTGCTGCTACTTAGGTGTAACTTTAGTGAAGTATCTGCTTATGGTTTTTGTTTAGTAGTTCATTAATTCAAAGTGACTTGAATCGTGCCAACTTGAAATTTTCTCACATAGTTGATTGGTGATATTAAAGTAACATATGATGCCTGTAAAATTGATTCCCTTCAATATACAGACAAAAAGTTTGCTTCCTTAGATAATAGCGTATAAGACCCAAAGACGATGGAGAAAGAAGGGTGACTGTTAGGGCAAGGGTATGAGACTGGAGGGTGTGATGATGGAGAAATACATCAAGATAATGACTTACCTCATTATGGGAACACAATCAGAGTATAAGAAGGGTAAACCATGGTAGTCTTGTGACTTCTTTTTTTGAAGTTCTTATGACTGTCTATATTTTATTTGTTCTGAATTCGTTTCGTGTTGCTTCCAAATTCACAGAGGGAGGAATAATGAATTTTTCTATATTATAAAAGAAATTATTTTTCATCAAAAGAAATAAGAGTAGGTAAAATCGCTCTTGTATTACTCTGTTTCTTTTAGGTTGTTTTTTATTTTATGTAAGTTTGGTGACTGGAATTAGAATGACTTTCATGCTTTATCTAATTGATTTATTTTGAGAATTGTCATTTTGGGATAAGTTCTTATCACATTTGCTGCTTTATCTTATTTTTATAGTGGATCCTAAACTAAACAAATGTTACTAGTAAAAAGCAGATCTTGATTTTTAATTTCTATTTATTAATTCAAAACCAAAAAATGTTCTACCCACAGCCTAAAAATTCTTGGTGTTTTTTGCTTTCATCCGTATGATTGAACCTGGCGTAGTAGGACTTGGATTTGGTTATTGTAGTGTTTGCTGTCGTTTTTCTGTCTATTTTAATTTTTTTAATCAGTTATGTTGTTTTGTATTTCCTTTGCCCCCTTTCCTTTTGTTTTACAGATGCACACCAAATGAACGGTTCTTCGTACATGTCATTCAATGTGCCGAGGCTTGATGAGTGTACCTTTAGTATGAAGAAGTTCACAAGTTTTTCTTTCGATTATTAGATCTGCATTTTTGATACGTATGCTTGATCTCAAAGAAACACATTCCTTAAAATCAATTTATTGTTGGTGGGGGAAACCACTGATCTTAAACTAGCATTGCTCAAAGTATGAGAGACCAGTTCATAGTTGGCGATTAGTCGGTGACCTCCGACCCAGCTATTTTCCGATTAGTCACAACTAATCGTCAATTAAACGTTTTGACAAAGACTGTCACTTTTTTTTTAGGGTCTATTTGTAATTTTTTTGAACTTTTTATGTCACATTTGGAAATCAGTGAAGGTTCTAAAAAAACGTAAGTCGGCGATTAGCAGCGATTGTTCGATTAGTCACCGACTAATTACAGATCAAGCGTTGGGACCAAAACTGTCATCTTTTTTTTGGGGTCTATTTGCAAAATTTTTAATCTTTTTATGTTATAACGATTTGGAAATCAGAGGTTTTTAACAAGTTTCAACAGTTCAGGAACTGTTTTGAAATAAAACCAAACTTTAAAATAACAAAACCTAACAATCTATTAATACAACAACCATTGCACTTTGTTTCCATTTCTCTCCCTCTCTCCTGTGTTTTTTTCTAAAACTTTTTTTAACCCTAATTCAAATTGGGTTTTTCTGTTTTGTTTTTTAACCCTACATCAATTCGGTTTGAGAATCAATCTTATATGCTTTTAATTGATCCAATTTAGCCCAAATTAGGTATTTTTTTTACCCACTGTTTTTTTTAACACTAATCGAGTCGCCGGACCTCTGATTTCCGACTAATCGCCGGTAATTCGCCACTTTTACAACCACGTTTTAGGGTTTTTTGCCCAAAATTGCCTCGTGAACCAAAAATGAGAATTATATCACTAATAAATTTACAGAGACCACAAACTTTAGGTGATACTTAGGGAAGTAATTAAAGAGAAAGCAAAATATTATTTTAATTTTAATTTAGTTCTAGACGATAAGTTGCCTTTAAAAAGTTATATAATATGTATGTCATTAAATAAATGTTTTTAAAGGCCTACTAAGGTACTGCGTCATGATAAACCGTACTAACTAAACCTATAACTAACACTGGTAATCGGTGATACGTAATGGGGTATATGTGATCCGGGTAAATAAAGATAAAAATTTCACAAATATTCAAAATATTGTTTGAATAAATATAATAAATTAACAATCGTAGAAACATTAATATGAACCCGGTGCACTATAATTAAGTGTGTCAATCAATATACTTTTGAATTAATTTTAGCGTAATTATTTTTGGGTTCATTAGTATGTGTTGAGTTTTTAGTGGATGTCGAACCCTAAATTATAATGCATCGGGTGTACGGTAGTGCTACTCGGAGGTAATATAATGTTTATTTGTTATACAAAAATACACGTAAGACGATCTTGTTTGGGATATGAATAGAATTTTGTTGAAAATAGCTTTTTTTGTTTGTTTGTTATTTATGTTTTGAATTGAATAAGTATATAGAATTAATTAGTAAAATAGAATGAGGGTAATTTTGAAAAAAAATGGTAAAATTTGACATATTCAAAAAATTTGTGTTTGCTTATTCAAAAAACTAATTACTTCTATACATTTCCAGGGAAGTCGTGTGCCGTGTTCCCATACCCCTTCTGCGTACTGTAGCCTACCACAATTAGGGTACATTGGGTTAGTTTAGTTGGAAACTCGCTTCCACTTGAGAGAAATTGGGCTTTAATTATAGGTGTGGTGGGTTGAAAAAAATTTCATTGGAAGATTAACGAGGTAAATGAACTTTTCAGGATGTTAGAACTTGCATGATTATATTTGATCAGGAAATTGGTTGGTACTTGCGTATGACTGAAGTCGGAGAAAACCATCATCTTCATTGAATATTATGAATATGTTGAACAAAGTTTATACGTAAAAAGGTAGTTGACTTTCATTTTGGCAACTTAAAGTATCAGGAGTGTCTTGACTCTTGATGCATAATAATGCGGACTGCAAGTTTTTCTCCGTGTGTATATATTTTCCATTACGGTCTCGTCGGTCTGCTTAATAATGCGAAGTACCAGTTTTTCTCCCTGTTTATTTGTTTTCCTTGAGGTCCCAAATGAATTATGCTGTCTTGATTTCATATGGAATCATAAGGTCTTAAGAAACCCATTAACATAAATCCCTTGTTTTGTCAATATTGTTGGAAGAGAAAGAGTCAGAGAACTTGTTTCACGATGACCGACAAGCGAGAGAAAACATAAATTGAGAAAACAATCTTTGGTTTTTAGCGCCTTCGTAAGGAGTAAGTCATCAGTATAATCCGATCAGGGCCTTTAGAACAAAAAAGTAAGCTTGACTTATTTCTACCTCAATTCTAGGGTTTTCAGCTTTTATTTCACACGAGCATTTTTGTAGAACAGGACGTCATTAAAGTATTCTTAGATAGGAAACAAACACCTGAATATCTTTTCCAAAAATTGTTGTGTAAGGGAAAATGATACGAAAAAAGTGTTTTTGGTCTTTAACCGGATTTATATATTATTCATAAATATCCAGCAGTTGAGATAATGATTTTTTTTTTTGATTAGCAAGCTTCTTGCAGCTGGCAGCACCGATGGTAGGAATATGAGTTTAAATTTAAACTAAAGAATAACAAGAGAGTAATAGCGGAATAGAATTTGCAAGAATAAAAAAAGGCGATCTAACACAAGAGGGTGCTGATCTGAACAACCTGGTAAGTGGTAACTGTAAGAGTTTAAACAGGAATACTTTTTTTACTCATTTCCCTACCTGTTTGTTACCTCCCTTTTAATATGCATTATTTTAAGTTGGATGCGTTTTTTGAAAATATCTTGATGTGGTACAGTTAAGACCTCGATTAAGTACATTTGGGTTATAATTTTGGTTGCCAAGGATTTGTGTTAACAGCAGTCCCTCCCTTTTCGTGTATTAATAAAAGCATTTACTTCAACTTTCATGTTGGTTTTGAGTTTTTTGGCTGAGATAATTAGAGGTGTCTTCGCTTTTGCAGTTTGTACTCTGTACCAATCTTAATACAATGAACGTATTACCCGTTTAATTACCAAATAATGCACACATGTTTGGGTTTTTGATAGCACAAGGAGTCGAGGACTAACCATTGACAGTTCAGGGAATATACCAACATTTTTATTAGTGTTCTAATGTTATGTTGTTTTGTTTCAGAAGTTGTGATATGTCTAAGCCTTTTGAAAGCTGTAGAGTTAAAATACTAAATAGTAAATCCCCATTTTTTGAGTCTCCTTGATACAAATAGTTGTTTAAGTTATCTTTCTAGTACATGGCATGGGCAAAGGGTGAATCTTTTTCCAGGCCCAAATTTTGAATCCATACCAAAGTCGTAACTCTTAGTCAGTGTTATGAGTTTGACCAAAGATGAATTTTTTTTTTAGATAAAAAACTGAAAAACAAAGTTGTAAAATTTAGAATCTAAGTTCCAAAAATTATAAAATAATTTTTTTTATTTTCTTTTTGGACTTTTTTTGCCTTTTAAGGCCCGGAAAAAGGACCCATAGGCAAAAACAGAGTATCCATTGAAAAAGTATCATGTTTTTATTAAGTTAAGATCTAGAGTTTTTTTTATATAACTCCTTTTCATATAACGAAGCCTGGCTGCATATTTCTCACTTGTTTACCTTCAATGGCAATGGAGAGATGAATAAATAGCATTGTTTTAAAAAACTTGTTATATTGCGCAACATAACGTGCTATAGCGCTTTGCGGAAAAAAATTGCCTACGCAAAAGCGCTATTTGGGTGGTAAAGCGCAAGAATCGCACTATTGGGGACTATAGCGCAAATAGCGCGCAACTTCGGGACTATAGCATAAATAGTAAGTTTTTTTCTTTGTTTTTAAAAAACCCCAGGATATGTTACGTCGTTTTGACCATGTTTACTGTATCTGGGGGTGGGTTAGGGTATCTGGGGGTGGGTTAGGGTCGGTATCCGACCCGTAAACACTCCACCCGTATCCCGATCCGATTATTTTTTGGAAGTGAAAAATAAATCCCGATCCCGACCCGACTTTTTCGGGACCCGAATTTTCGGGATCCCATAGGGTCGGTATAGTTTTATTATCCCGAATCTCCCAACATATTTTATTTTATTTTATGGCAACGTCATTTTTTATTAACAATTTTCATTTGATAAGTGTAAACATGTTATTAACACGAAACATAATTCTAGTTTAAAAATAATATTCCTAATAAATGAAAAAAGAAATTAACATGTAGTAGAAAAAATAGTGTGAAACTACAAATAATAGAGTAGTTAAAAAAATTGATACGTTTTTTATCAGATTCTTTTAGTATTTAATTTTATTCACACAAGCAACAATTATCATACTAAATCAGATACATTATCATAATAATTTTTATAATCGAAAAATAATGATCATTTATCTTTTTTGAAATAACAATATAACTTTTTAATTTAAGTATATTTTTTATTTTAATAGTTTCATATATTTAAAACTACAAATTTATATTATACTTATTTAATTATGACTAATATATGAAACAAAAATGATTGTAACTCATATGCTAGAGTGTTTATATTACATGGTAGAGGTAAAAGATTCGATTCTCATCAATATAAATTAATTTACATTTCAGTATTGAAAAAAAAAAATCATGTTATATAATATAAAATATAAATTAATTAATTAAAAAAATCGGGTCGGGTCGGGACACCCGACGAAATCAAAATTGCCACCTGATCCCGAAGTTTGTCGAGTCGGGACAAAACCCGACGTTTTCGGTTCTGGACTCTTGTCGGATCGGGTGCGGATCAAGACATATGTTGGAATTTTGGAATTTTGGAATTTTTTCCCAACCATACTATCAACTAAGCCTGATACTTGTTCTCTCTTTGGAATACTCCAAAACCCCACCCTGATACTTCCAATGTCCGATAAACCCCATCCCACCCCTCCTCTCTCTCTCTCTCCTCTACTTCCTCTCCTCCATACTCATCTCCTTTTGTCCAAAACCCAAAACTTTTTTTTTATGCCCATAAGGTGTTCGATCTAATTCACTAACCAAACACTCTGCCAACGCCTTGCTTATCTCTTATACTTCCGCCCCCGACAGAGATTCACCATAGAGGAATCATCCTCCGCAAATTAGTCTCGTTTTCTCTTATTTTATATTTGTAGTTTGACTAATTAATTAAAATTTATATATTAGAGGCTGCTTGTTTAGTATTGATAATTATTTAGTACATGGTTATAGTTTTGGTTTTGATTTAAATACTTTACAATGTACAATACCCATCTTGTTTCTTATTTGCTTGTTTTGGATGAAAAGGTGTTATTTTGTTACGGAAACAATACTTTTAGTTCTTTCAACAAGGGCTTGAGTTAGCTAAACTAGGACTGGGTGTTGGTCATGGACAAAATGAACAAAAGTGGCAAGATTATATTGTTGCTTAGATTATATTGTTAAATTTTAAGGCAATTTTTTTTTACACCGCAAAACGCTATGTTGCTACGCTATTAGGGCTTTTAGCATAGCTCTCGGAAAAACGCTATTTAAAACACTGATAAATAGGTAGATTATTCTATATGAGCAACGGATGAATTTATAAACTGTTAGATTGTATAATATTGTTTCTATCTGTTATAATTAAGATTTAGCTGGGTAGTACTTCTGAATGGAGCTCATCTTTGTTGCAATTCTTAAAATTCTGACTTGCCTATGCGTGTGCCACTTGTGGATTTGGTTGTTAATTAACCTTTGGGAAATGGCAACAGCAGCCAGCAGTTTTGGGTTTATTCTAAAATTAGAAATCAGATGAGTTTAACTTTAAACTTGGTGTAATATGATTTGTTTATCTATAAGTGTTTGTTTTATGACTTTCTCTTTTAATTCATCATTGTGTTCTCCTTTTTATCCAACTTGTTTCTTTCTTATTAGTTTGTATACTCTACCCTTTCTTCTGGTGGGTTTCGTTCCAGAGGTTGTTTACTAACCAGTGGTTTTCTACTTCCCCGCCAAGAAGGTAAATAATGGATAATTAATTTATAATTCACCATTATTGAACAATATTTATTTTTAACCCATTGTTTCACAGTAAAATGCGTGACACTAGCGTGTACTGAGTTTGGGCCCATCTTGAAATTCTGAATAACTAGGTTTTGGGAAGTATATACGTATCTTTTATTTGGTCTCTTTCAATCTAGATCACTCTTGGGAAGTGGCCATTAGTATTATCAAACCTGGCTTGTCTTAAAACATGCATTTGTGGACTCTAGTTTTTTATGCTATAACTCGTAGTTTAAAAACTTCAAGGCCCTTTTAACTCAGTGGTAGAGTAACGCCATCGTAAGGCGCAAGGCATCGGTCAAATCCGATAAGGGGCTTTAGGTCCAGAAAAAGTAATCTCCATTTTTCTCTATACCTCAGTACTTTTGATTTTTTTGCTTTCATAAGTATTATCAGATAAGGAGACATGCAGTAAAAAAAATCTCCCAAAAATCTTTATGAAAAAAATTGATACCTAAAGGGCTTAAAGTTTTTTCTGCTCTTTTAGTTCATAAATTCAGCAGTTGAGATATTACAACTTGAGAATACGATTTCGAAAAGCATACTTCATAAAATGCAAGAAATATTTACAGCTCCTCAAAATTATAGTTCGTACATGCATCATTTACCCTTTATATACTTCATAAAATGCAATACAATTATTTCTCTGTGCAACACGGTACCAGTGTTTGACCTTGCCAAAGTAGAGGGCAATGATCGAATCCTTGTAATCCCAAAAATTCTCAAGGCTAGCCAGGAGTTCGGATTTTTTCAGGTAAACTTGTTGAAATGCTATACATACTGGTTTAAAAGTTTGGTGAAATTTATGTTCTCACATTTGGGTGTTAGGTGATTAAATTAATCATCACAATACAAGCAATTATGGCTTTAGAAACCAATTAGACACAGGTACTTGTTTTATCTAATCCAAGGACTACATACCGTCATGAGTGCGAATCTGTCAAATATCTTCACAATAAATTGAGGGATTGAATTGCAATATACATGATTACAACACTATCCTCCTTCCAAAACCAGTACACTTCTTTCAGTGCATTTATCATTGCCATCTGCAAAAGAAAATGCTTATTGTATCGAAAGATGTGCACATTTCTTGATAGGAGGAGTTGTAAAATTTTGTAGATTGCATTTCATGCCCTCTTTTTAAAGAGGGACTGAGGTCTGATACACGTATTTTTTTCATAACCTTCGGTCCTCACATCAGGGTCCTTTGGAAATTGATCATAGTTTATGTATACCAAGTACAATAAATTACTTCTTTAAGAAACATAACTGATTGCGGATAAATTACTTCGAAAAGGTCTGAATGTGTAATTAACTAGAATTGTGTCGATTATTGAAATAAAAGGAACCGCTTGATAGTCCTTTACGTTTGGTGACCTATTTCTAGAACCCAATTTATCTTTATAAGAATCCCAACTTTGAAAAAAAGGATGGAGTAATGGTTCACGTATTGACATGTGTTGAGAAGTTCTTTCCGAAATGCTCACACCAGCTACAACTTGAACCATGTTTTCTTCATCTGGTTTTTGAATATGTTTGAGCACGTGTTCATAAATATATTCACTGGTGTAAGCATTTTAGGAAGTTTCCACGGAAGAAACAAAAGTCTTCGTTGCAATTTACGCTTATGTTTATAATGCCTGCTGTTTTTTGATCGGTGCAGGCATCGGTCAAAAGAGAGCATCCATTATGAATCTTTTGTATTATCTATTTCTGGTTTAGAAAATGCCCTCTAAGTTGATATTGAGTTGGTGGATAATACCCCAGACCACATTGCCAACGGCTTCCATAAATTGGTTGAATCCATCATTTTGTATCTAAAAGTATATAGATTATTTGGTTAGCTAAATGTTAGTATAATAATATCAATGTTCTGGATGTTGCCACCAATTTTATTTATGTAGTTCAAAATCTATAAATTCTTCGATAAAATGAGAAGCATTATTCTCACTTAATTATTAATTTATTTCTAAATCAACTTCGATTATTAGTCAACTGGAAGTCATAACAATATTAATCTTTTATGTGTTGTCACTTTATTTATCTTTGTAGTTCAGATTTGATGAACTCTTATTGAATCCTCATTGAATTGACGGTGATAACAATGTCAATCTTGTGCATGTTATCAAGTTTTCTATTTATGGAGTTCAAAATTTAAAAAATCCTCTAATCAAAGATAGGTCATGGCAATATTAAACACATTATAAATATAATTATAATGCAGAATCTGCCATCAGCCTTCTCAATTTGGTGAGAAAAAAATGCGAATTTTCTTATTAACGCTAAGCATCTTCACTTATCTGAAGATCTTTTATTGATGAAGGTTCAACACTCTTCAGCCTTAACATCAATGCTATACAACTCATGTTATGCCTTGGCTTTTTTGGTGCTCCATGGTTTTTTAGGTGTGGGGTGCACATCTGGTCATATTTGTTTCATCTTGTTTGAGTTGTTCCGATAAGAAAATGACACATGTTATTAAAAAAAAGAAGTAAAATGTGGTGTGTAAGGGTCATGAACGAGTTAGGACTAAATGATGCTAAGGATGCAAGGTTTTCTATAAAAAAAAAATTAATGGGTCTCCTCTGTCACACACTTGGGCCATTCATTGTTCTGTATTATGCTTAATATCTAGTAGCAAAATTGCATTACATGTTTACAAACGATGATAAATGTTGTGGGCATTGTCAATGAACTTAATAAACACATACGTATTAAAGTTAAGTTCCTTATTCTGTACTTTCATCTTCTGTTTGCAAACACAAACTTTTGTCTCCAAACCCTAATATCTCTCTCTCTATATATATATATATATAATATTATATATATACATATATATATATATATATAAGCTTTGCTTTCACAATGTTTTTGAATTTTTCAATGTTGTCGGCTAGTCCTTTTTTTTTTTGTAATAGAAGCGAGTCCTCCCTTTTCCTCTTTCTTATCTCTATAAAAACACAAGTGATATCCTACATGCAAACACCTTCAAACAATCATAAAAAAAAAAACAAATTAATATACTGATTGGTTATATAAACAAAAGGTAGCAATAGATGCTGGGGTGGCAATATTGTCCCAAAAAACTGTCCCAAATCACCCATTTTTTTATTTGAATATTAAATATGCAACCCTTCAAACAGTTTTTATTATGTTAGTTATTTCTTCTGCTACTTTGTGATTGGGATCCCATTTGGATTTGTACTTGCATATGTTGCTGATCTTGAAGTTCGGCTGACAACCAACTGATCCGCTTTTTATAGTTTCATTCTAATAATTTACATGTTACCAGATATTTTTTTAACTTTGATATAATGAAGGTAGGGTAGGGTGGTGCAATAATATTATTATTGTGGTAGTCTGTTTCTTGATTGATGAAATTCGACCTGATATGGGAATATGACAAAGCCCTCTCGGTCTATGACTATACCGTTACAACACTTCTTAACCATGTAATTCTTATCTTAAGGTCGATGTGTCAAGATATTTTACTGCACCTGCTGCTATGATGGCCTGATTTTAGCAACCAACCCACCATTTTACAAGGACAGAAATTCTTATGTTGCTTCTAAAATTTTCAATTTAACCAATTTATAATTTCTGTGAGTAAATACATGCGATATGGATTGACTTGTTATCGGTTGTGGTACAAGTTGCTATATTAGGTTTCATATATAACCTGGAAACCGGAACGGAATGAGTAGGTATTTCTTGTTGACTAATTAAAAATAACTAGCAGTTGCTAGAATTAAAAATACAGTAAAATTTAGTGTAGTTGGCCATAGAAGCGTCAACTTGGTCCGCATGCTTAAGTTCAAGTTTTTAATTTTATCACCTTTTTGCTTTAATTCTAATATAATGTTTTTCACTCATGGTGTTTTGTCAGTTAATGAACTTTTTATTAGTTTAATGACTGCAGCTAAACACGTTGAAATATGTTTTTAGCGATAAACATTAATTTTCTATCTTACGGGTAAACAGGGCATCAGATTAATTGAAGCGGTGGTTTGTGATGATTTTGATGATTTTATAAGAATAAAGATTGCTATTAGCCGAGACTCAATTTATTTACAATAACCTTTTTGACCATTTATACAATGGAAATGATTTTCAAGACTTCATAGGCGAGATATAATCAATCTACGACTAGATTATATGATATCAGGTGCATTACATAAAGATCACTCATACTTAACAGGGCCAACCGACCCTGAGATTTTCCAGCTCCGGTGATGAAATTAAATTAAAAAAAAACTCGTTTCTTTTATATTCGACTCGAATTCATATTTGATCTATGGAATTTTCTTTCCAAAAAAGCTAGTCCTTTTAACACTCTTATGCATGGATAGACATAAGAGGATAATATATCCCAGTTTCTATACACCATAAACTTGGTCATGCATTATTTTTTCATTGTCTTCTGAGGTATTCAGGAAAATTGTTTCCTGGACTATTGAGGAAATTTAAAGCAAAATAGCATCACAATCAACACAAATTAAGTTTTCAATATCCCTACTCAATCGTGTTTAAGTAAACATGAAGTACTCATGGATTTAACAGAGTTCTACTAAACTTGTAAGTTCATGAATAATTCACAGTTCTATACATTCTATAAGTTCATGAATAATTCACAGTTCTATACATTCCATACATTCACAGTTTAAATTAAGTTTTGATAATGCGACGATAGTCATAATCACGCATGAAATCAGAATTTGGATCATTGAATATTTCATGTGTCCATCTTTTGAGTTATTTTTACTGTAACATAGTGCTTGATTCAGTTTTAAATGATTTATAACAACGAACTTACTCAGCCTTTTCACTTTGGTGAGGTGGTGTTACCTTGAAGTACTTTCTGATTGTTTCATCGTATTTATTACTATATACTTCAGTAAATTCTAACAGTAATGTGATCAAAACTAACGCACGTTCCACTTTGTTAAAGAAAAATAGATGATGAATTGATGGATTCAAATATATGATAGTTAATAGTCTTAAATAGGACTATTACCTTCCTAGTCATTCTTTAATCACATTATATTCACATTTCTTTAAGTGATGTAAATTCAAATTCTCCCCCAATTTATTACTCAGAAGTCAAATCTTTGTTATGTGTGGAAGCAAACAGAGAGGGATAGAAAACAATTTATTCTCCGAGGATCCAGCTTTTAAGCTATATGAAAACATTACTAGAAGAGGTCTGATTTTTATACGATTTGTTTAGATCTTAAACTTAAGACTTAATATTTATTGAAGTGCTTCTACATTGACTCAGACTTGTAGATAAAACCTGTTGACTTTTAATCTACTCGAACTCTAATACAGTAGTTAGCTACAATTGCAAAATAATGGGAAATTTTGAATACGGGATTAATTAAAATAATGTGGCTCTTGCTTCTTGTCGGTGGCATTTATCAGTCTAACAACACTATATTTATGAAAAGAATATACCAAAAGAATGTAACAGCTCTGCCATAACATTTTTTCAAATTATACTCAACATATATGTCTATTTAAATTTTGAGGCAACACTTGGTTCGAAGGTACTACCATCGGTTAACAGAAGATGGAGTGGTCCGCTTTGGGGTATTTTCAGGACAGCGACACTAACTTCTCAAAATTTTCAGGTTTGTATTCTTGGTACCTACGTTTTGTTGTTACCTTTTTCGAAATAACAATACTTGCCTAAAAATAAAATCCTCAGTGTACTTCCAGAAAATACTGCAATCCACATATTTACATCATAAACCAAGTTGGTCGCTGTAAGTTTGTAATATTTGTTTTGCAGAAAAAAATATCTGGTCGAATGGATGAGAGGTTACTAAAAGGATCATGGGAAGAAGACGATGAAAAATTGAAAAATAGAATTTGGATCAAATCGAAAAAGATATGGACGATAGCAACACCTGGATCTTGTATCGAGAGCTTCTATATATGGATTATTGGTGGTGACACAATCCTTTATTGGTCATATAAGTGCATTAGATCTTGCAAGTTATGCACTTATACAAAACTTAAACTATAGGTTTGTAAGTGGTGTTATAGTAAGTATTCTGCTTCTGCTTCTTCAAGATCTTAGAAATTATCGGTTTTGTCATTTGTGTATAGACGAAGATGTGGTACTGTTATCATAGAAACCAAAAGGTGGTTTATATTTGACAAATTGGTTCCATTATGGATAAATGATATTAAGTATCTTTACTCTGTGGCATTAATCAACCTCTTTGTACCAAAAAAAGAAGAAGCATTAATCAGTTTCTTCAGCAGTTTCTTCTAAAATTTTACCAGCACATGCACAACATTCCAGTTCTTAATTTGACCTTCCTAATTCCTATGGATCTACTGGTAGATTTATTGATTTTTCTTTCTTTTTTTATTTTATAAAATAAGACACTGAAGCAAATCAATACCTGGTAAATCTATTCTATGTTAGACAATATGAAAAATTAAAGTCTAGCTGTGAATGGATAAACTTACCACTTCAACTGTGAAATAGTAAAAGAAGCTTTTTTTTCGCAGTTTGGAATGTCGAGTGCGACAGAAACACTTTGTGGGCAAGCATTTGGAGCAGGCCAAAACCACATGATGGGAATATTCTTACAGAGATCGTGGATCATAAATTTGATCACTGTAACACTGTCAATGCCCCATTTCATAATTGCAGCTCCCATTTTCAAGCTACTTGGGGAAACAACATTTTTATCTGAACAATCAGAAAATATGGCCATATGGTTCATCCCCATTGTCTACATATTATTATTTATCAGCACTTTAGATATGTACTTGCAAGCACAAATAAAGAACAAGATTGTGGCATGGATAAGTGCTTCTTCATTTATCGTCCATTTAATATTGCCGTGGTCATTTGTGATTAAGTTAAATTTGGGCGTACGCCGCGTACCAGGGGCAATGTGCTCGTTAGTAATGTCAAATTGTTTAATTGTATTGGGAGTGCTTGTGTACGTTTTTGATGGTTGGTGCCCTCATTCTTGGAAAGGGTTACTATAGCTGCATTGTATGGTCTTTGGCCGATGGCTAAACTCTCAATATCTTCTGTCATGATGCTTTGGTAAGTTAAAATTCTTCCGGTCTAGGCTATACAAAGTTAAAACTAACTTTGCAATACTGAGCATCTATCACTTGATCCAAAATATATATTTTTTAAAATAGTACTTTCACGTTTTACTAGTGAAAAATGACCTCCGTTGATTTTCAGAATTTCGCTAAACTTTTTTACAATCCTCAAGTACCATCGTTACGAATATGAATGATCTTTATTTATGAAAAGCTGACACTCTAGTCCACAAACAAGAGAGAAAGTTTAGTTCTTCTAATGTTGTTTACTAAACAATGCAATTCTTTTAACTATAGCCTAGAGTTGTGGTACACCTCAATTTTGGTCTTAGTTGCTGGATACATGAAGAATTCAGACATTGCCATCTCAGCCTTCTCAATTTGGTAAGAATCAATAATTTTTTTTTAATATTGACCCTCAATCTCTGTATACCTTAATACAAATTTAGTCTCTCTTTGCAGCCTTAATATTAGCGCTATGCAGTTCATGTTGTGCCTCGGCTTCCTTAGTGCTGCATGGTACGATAAAAACACATATTGCTGCAAGTTATTTTCTTTTCTGTGATTAATTTATTGACTACCCTATATATGTTTGTTACTTTTTTGGTGGTAGTGTAAGGGTTTCGAATGAGTTGGGAAGACGGGATGCTAAGGCTGCAAAGTTTGCAATAAAAGTTACAATGGGGACCTCGGTCACTTGGCTTGATAGTTTCTTTAACATATCTAATATTTAGTGGCCAAATGGCATACGTATTTACGAACGAGATGGAATTTGTAGACATTGTTCATGAGCTATCATGGCTACTTGCTTTCACATTGCTATCCAATAGCATGTTTTCAGTACCCACAAGTTTGTCATTTTCCACTTTCATTTTATGTATCTTTGATTCTTTTCCATATTCACATTTCTTTTGTTCGTTTATTCAATGTGCTTTTCCCCGAATTTACGCATTCTGTACTTTGGACAATGTTCTTTACAGGGACAGCGGTTGGTGCTGGTTTGCAAAGCAGAGTTGCCATTATTAACCTATTTTCTTATTATGCAATTGGGGTTCCGTTTAGAGTTGTCCTTGCTTATGTGGCTGATCTTAAGGTTCAGGTAATAACTAAATGACTCATCATAGTACTTACTTCCATATCATTTGCAGCATCTCAGAAATATATATAAATAGATTTGTTTAGATGAGTATGCACTCTGCATACCTGTTGTACAAGATGGATTAAGTTCACCGAAAACAAACAATATTGCTTTATATGCAGGCACCATAAATGGCCAATAGTTGTAAATATCACTTGAAAATTTACTGGTCAACTAATCTAGAATCTTTCTGAGTTATTACAGGGACTATGGGTTGGTATGTTATCTGGGATAGTAGTCCAGGTGATTATGCTGGGCTTATTAACTTGGAAAACTAACTGGGATGAGCATGTAACTTAAAAGTTGACAAAAATAAATAAAAGTTTCAAGTGAAGAGAACAGATTTATGAAACTCCCACCTATATAAAGTTTTGTTTTTCATGGCGAACTGTTTTTTACCATCTGGCAGGTGAATAAGGCATCAGAGCGTAGATGGTCTGGGAAACGTTCAGATGAGTCTGATTAAAGCCTTGAAACACTGATGATTATTTTGAAGAAAGACTGTTGCCCGAATTTTCAAGCAACTCCTTTGTTTTTAAAATGTTTTTGTTGGTTGGGACTTATTTCATTTGATGCCAAGGGATACTGAATAAGTGAACAAAAGGAAGCATATATTGTTATCGACTTATATTACAATATCCAGAATAAACAGGTTATATAATATCAGAAATGATCATCAATGAAGGAAGCCTAAATTACTTTTAGCGTATATTTTCAAAAGTAATTTCCAAAGAATTATATTACCAAAAAGTAATTCCCTTTTCGTGTATTTTCTCTCATTCACTTGAAAATATTGAAGTGAATGAGTTTTTGTTTGGTACATTTATTTGAAAAAACTGAAATGAATGGGTTTTTGTTTGTTATTTTGAAGTAAATAAATTTTTGTTTGGTACATAATATTGAAGTGAATGCGTTTTTGCTTAATTTTTTAAGTGAATAAACTTTAGCTTGGTATATTCACTTCAAAATATGAAAATAAATGAGCTTTTATTTGGTCCATTCACTTTAAAATATTGAATATTTTTTATTTTTTTAAATATTTTTTTGATTTTTTACATTTTATATATTTTAAAATATTTCATGCATTTTTTAAAATTTATATATATCTTTCTTATATTTTTATGTATATTCACCAAGTGAATGACATACCAGCGAAGTGAATGACATACCACCGAAGTGAATGACATAAAAGTTACACCAAAATTGATTAGTTTTTTTGGAATAGCACTAAAATTGAATTAAGTTTTTTTTTAATACAATAAAAAATGAATTGCCCATGAACGAAGGAATATGTCACACCCCAAAACGAAGTGGTGACACGGCCGAATACCACTTGCTTGAGCATGCGGTACACGAAGCCAAAACCGGTAGAACCCATTTTAAAAACCAAAAGATGCTACCCCGTAACATAATCAGAGTGCAAAAATACGACAGATAACTTTGACTCTAAATCTTTAATTGAAATCCGATAACCCAATAGCATTAACATCAATACTCCAATCACCAACAATCAAGAAAGTCAGTTAACCGAAAGAAGAGAAAACAAATAGTATCAATAACTCAACTAATAACATAACAGAATTAACTCAATTCTCATAGCTTTAGATAAATCAACAGATAATTAAACACCGCCTAATGAAGGTTACGGCCCGATCCCACAACGAGCCTGTCAAATAACTTAATCATGAACATGAAAAGATTTTAAAAATGAGAGGATAAGCCAAACGAGCTTAGTGAATATTAACTGTACTTGACAATATGACAGATAGTTTTGAGAAAAGCAACAATTTCATATAGTCGATCAAGTATATGCCTATAAATACACCAGTGTAAAGAGAAATAATTTTATAAAAGGGTTTATTATCCTTTCAGTTTTAACTCCTGTTCGTTTCCTCATAATCAACCTAAAACATAATACATCAGATGCTTCGTAAATATGGCGTAAGATTGATAATCAAAATAATATCGAAGTATTATCGGGAACCAAATATAGTAATCATTGCCATACATTCTACTCTCTGGACAATGCCCGTTGGATCCAACCATCAAACGAAAAAGTCACTTAGGTTGGCGACCTAAGATTTTCTTTTAAGATGATCCAGCTAAGGTCACCCCATTTAAGAGGCCTGTTCCAAAACTGTTGAGAAACTAGAGGTACTTATTAAGTATACCCTAGCTACCACAGTCATCCCACTTAAAGGGCCTGTTCCGTGGAATTTTAAATCATTTAATTAAGGTCACCCCATTTAAGAGGCCTGTTCCTTTATATTGCTAGTCCCGAAAACCATCGTAAAGGTCACATAATTTAGTTAAGGTCACCCCACTCAAGAGGCCTGTTCCTTAACTATAATATATGACCCAAAAATCATCACAAATCTCAAAACATTTATTCAAAACCAAAATAAGTAATGACTGCTCCAACCTTTGATCATAATATGTAATACAAATTAATTGCTATCAATCAAGTTATGTCTGAATTCACAATCAATATAGTTTTCAAATAACATGGGAAATCAAATAAGTATAGTTTTAGTACAGCAACACTCACCTGATCGGAATCCCGACCACCAGAAAGACGTCTATTACCACTAAGCAACTGACCTGAGGAGAATTGAAACCCTTAACCAAGTCACTGTTGAAAACTCACAACTGCTCACTTTTCCTCTTATCTTTTCTATTTTTGTTTTTCTCTCTAACGTCGTTTATGCAGAACTAGGAAGTTATAATTCTATACTAATCTTATATTCAAATGTAACTTACTTATCACTATTTTAATTCTTTATAATTAATCAGTACATAAGTACCCATATAGGCTATAGTTTAAACTAGGTACTAAACTAACCCATGCAATTACAACTTAATACTAAACCACCTATCAGTATATAAATTATATCAAAGTGATGTAAAAATAAAATAAAATAAATAAATAAATAAATAAAAATGAGGGATCTCACATTCTCCTCCCCTTGAGAAAAGTTTCGTCCCGAAACTTACGTTGAACACCCATCAAACAGGAATGGGTATTTCTCGCGCATATTCTCATCGAGTTCCCATGTCGCCTCTTCTTTTGTATGGTTTCTCCATAAAACTTTTACCATTTTGATGGTTTCCCGACGAAGTTTCTTTTCTTGTACATCCATAATTTTTATAGGTAACTCCTCATAAGACATGTCTTCTCTAACTTGTAGAGGTTCGTAATCAACTACATGATTAGGGTTATGAATATATTTTCGTAGCATGGAGGCATGAAACACATTATGTACTGCTGCTAGCTTAGGAGGTAGGGCTAAGCGATAAGCTACATCCCCTATCTTCTCGAGAATCTCAAAAGGTCCAACATAGCGTGGACTTAACTTTCCTTTCTTACCAAACCTTATTACTCCTTTCCATGGTGAAACTTTCAGAAATACCATTCCACCTATTTCGAAATCCAATTCCCTTTTTTGATTATCAGCATAACCCTTTTGGCGACTTTGAGCAGTGGCAAGTTTCTCTCGAATGGCTACAATCTTTTCTGACGCATCCTGCACTAAATCGGGACTTAGGAGCTTCCTTTCTCCAACTTCAAACCAACAGACAGGGATCCACACTTTCTCCCGTATAATTCCTCAAAAGGTGCAACTCCTAAACTCGAGTGAAAACTATTATTATAAGAGAATTCAACTAGAGATAAGTGTTCATCCCAATTACCTTTCTACTCCAAAGAACAAGCTCTCAACATATCCTCTAGTGTATGGATAGTTCTTTCCGATTGACCATCGGTTTGAGGGTGATAAGCAGAACTAAATGATAATTTTGTCCCTAGAGCAGAGTGCAAACTGTTCCAGAACTTGGAGATGAAACGAGGATCTCTATCTGATATTATTGACACTAGTGCACCATGTAATCTAATAATGTCTTCAATATATAATTGAGTGAGCTTTTCCAATGAAAATGTCATTTTGATTGGAATAAAATGCGCACACTTAGTCAAACGATCAACCACAACCCAAACACCATCATTCCCCGCACTAGTGCGAGGCAAGCCCGACACGAAATCCATGGTGATGTGCTCCCATTTCCATTCTGGTATATCCGGTGAATTAAGTTTACCTGCAGGTTTCTGATGCTCAATTTTGATTTGTTGGCAAGTCATACATCTTGCTACAAAATCTGCTATGCCTTTTTTCATACCGATCCACCAGAAATGTCCTCGCAAATCCATGTACATTTTTGTACTACCCGGGTGAATACTATGCTTCGAATTATGTGCCTCCAACATAATTTCTTCTCTGAAACCACCAGAATGTGGCATACAAATTCGGTCTTTAAACATCAACAACCCATCAGCACCAAGTGAAAAGTCAGTGGTACCCGTGCTCGTCATTTCCTCTATGAGTTTCTTGCATTGAGGATCATCAAGTTGTGCTAATTTAATCCTATCGAGTAAAGTGGGATGAATTGTCATTTGATAACACAAGGCAGACTCTCCATGCCTAACCACGTCTAAACCCATTCTAGTAAAATCTTGTATAATTTGAGGTTGTATTGTCAAAAATGCTACGAGACCTAAGGGCGACTTCCGACTTAAAGCATCAGCCACTACATTCGCTTTCCGAGGGTGATATAAGATATCCACATCGTAGTCTTTAATTAACTCCAACCAACGTCTCTGTCTCATGTTAAGCTCCTTTTGAGTGAAAATATACCTTAAACTCTTATGGTCGGTATAAATTTCACAAGGCTCGCCATATAGATAATGCCTCCATATCTTGAGGGCAAAAACAACTGCTGCCAACTCTAAGTCATGGGTTGGGTAGTTTCTCTCATGTGGTTTCTGGTTTGAGTTGTCGAGAAGCATAAGCTATGACTTTACCATTTTGCATAAGTACACATCCCAATCCCTGTTTCGAAGCATCACTGTAAATTATAAAACTTCCCTCTTGAGACGGTAGTGTAAGAATAGGGGTGCTCACCAATCGTTCTTTAAGCTCATAGAAACTTTTCTGGCACTCCACAGTCCAAACTGTTGGCCCGTGCGGCTAAACCTTAGAGGGGGAGGGTGAATAAGGTTTTAGGCGTTTTTCGCGGAATTAAAATTCTAAGCGCAAATAACAACCCAACTAGCTCAATATATATTTGCGACAATAAATATGCGATGATAATACATGAATGAATTGAAACATGCACACAATCACAAATAATATAAGTTGCGGAAAGTAAATAGTAAGGCAAGGGATTGACACCACGATATATACAGGTTCGGCAAACCCGCCTACGTCCTCTCCTCGGTATTCACGCTACCGAGTATTTCACTAAAATTTTCTTCCCAAGATTACAACCTAACGAGCTAATCGACCGTTTAAGCTCCCCCTCACTCTATGAGTATCCTGAATGAAAAGACCTAGAGCTTTTAAGCTACACTTGCTTACAAAGCCTCTACCCGATCACTCGCTCACAAATGAGTTTATAATTCACTCTACAATTTGAATCGAAAGAGTATCGCTCACTAACAAATAATATCTTGGTGTTTATATGATTACAATGATATTACACTCAAGAATTTATATGAATACAAGTGAGAAATATGTAGTATTAGCTTGATTCTTGATCTTGAAAGAATAGCTTATGTGTGTGTGAATTGGGGTTATCTTCAACAAGGATTTTGGGGGGTATATGAAGGATAAATGGTCTTGTTACCGTTGTATGAAGGTTTATGTCTTTACCCATTGGTTTTAAGCAATTTCCTATTTATCCAGAATAAGTCAAAAGGCTGTTTTTGAATTCTGCAGAAAACGATCGGTCGTTTTCTGCATTTTGACCGGTCGTTTTTATAACGACCTTACTGGTCAATGTTGGACCAAAAACGATCGGTCGTTTGTCCAAAACGATCGGTCGTTTTTCTGGTAATTTCTCGGTTTTCCCGCTACACTTCGAATGCTCGTAACTTCTTCGTTTTAACTCCGATTCTAGTTCCGCTTGAACCTTCGACTTCGTATTTGAGCACTCTTATCATTTTGAAGTCCTGAAATATGCATTTTCTATTTTTGGAAAAGACTAAGCGTTATATCATCGAAATAGAGAAATCGTAAAATCATTAATACATAATCAAACGTATAATCAAAATCAATTATTGAACTCATGGTTCAACACAAACAAACTTTTCTCCTTTCCTGGTCAGGCTGGTCAATGGTAAGGAAATACGGGAGAAGCCATCCACAAACTAACCTGCGAGACCCAAGAAGCTACGTACCTCTGTGACATTGGTAGGTAGTGACCATTCCACGATAGCCTTAATTTTATTTTCATCCACTTTAATGCCATCTTTGCTTATCACATGACCGAGGAATGATACACTATCCAGCCAGAACTCACATTTTGACAGTTTCGCAAAAAGTTTATGTTCCCGAAGGGTCTCCTACACTATCTTTAAATGATTTTTATGCTTCTCTTTGCTTCTTGAGTAGATCAGAATATCATCAATAAATATTACTACAAATTTATCCAGTTGTGGTTTAAATACTCGGTTCATTAGGCACATGAATGTTGTGGGTCCATTGGTTAATCCAAAAGGCATGACCAAAAATTCGTAATGGCCATAGCGGGTTCTGAAAGCGGATTTAGGAACATCACCTTCCTTAATATTTAACTGATGGTATCCAGATCGTAGGTCTATTTTTGAAAACACCTAAGCTCCTTACAACTGATCAAATAAGTCGTCAATACGAGGTAATGGATATCGATTCTTTATTGTCACCATGTTAAGTTCTCGATAATCAACACATAAACGCATCGATCCGTCTTTCTTTTTGACAAAGAGCACTGGCGCACCCCAAGGTGACACACTTGGATGGATGAAACCTTTATCTAGGAGGTCTTGTAACTGATTTTGTAGTTCCCTCAATTCAACTGGTGCCATTCTATATGGGGCTTTCGACATCGGCGTGGTCCCTGGTAAGAGATCAATGCCAAACTCAATTTCTCGGTTAGGCGGTAACCCCGGAAGGTCATCTGGAAACACATCTTCAAATTCGTTAACAATCGGTAGGTCTGTCAACTTAACTTCCATTTGGTTTTCGCCAATGACATAAGCTAGATATCCGTTACAGCCTTTTCTTAATAGTCGATTTGCTTGCATTTTAGAAATTATAGGTGATGATATATTTTTACGTTCTCCATCGAAGGTAAACTCTGGTTCCCCAGGAGAGGAGAAGGTAACCCTTTTCCTGTGGCAATCAACAATGGCGTATTGAGGCGACAACCAATTCATACCCAATATCACATCAAAATCACTCATTTCTAATTCAATTAAATCAATATAAGAAACTCTACCCTCAATTTCTACTATACACCCCTTACACACTGAGTTTAGAACGATGGTATCCCCAGTAGGAATGGAAACGACAAGACTTTTATCTAACTGTTCAATAGGTACAGATAAGCGAGTAAGAAGTTCGGTGATGCAACGCAATGTATGTAACCAGAATCTATTAAAACTTTTGCTGGTAAATTAAAGATATATATTATACCTTGCACAACGGAGGCCGAAGCTTCTGCCTGTTCCTCAGTAAGTGCAAAAATGTGTCCCTGAGCGCTAGTCTTCTGCCCTGGTGTCGCAACTTTTGGTTGTAGCGCATTTGATGCATGCGTGGTTGCCTGGAAAGAAGTTTTCTGGACGGTTACAGATTTGGGACTTTGACAATGATAGCTCAAATGCCCCTCCTTACCACAATTAAAACAATTCTTGATTCTTCCATCGCAATACTGAGCAGAGGGATGGGATTTCCCACATCTACCGCAAGCATACCTTGGTTGTACATCGCCACCACCCGAAGGATTTCCCCCCACTTGCCTTTTATTCGAATAATCTCCTCCTCTCCCTTGATTTGCACGCTGAGGTTGTTCACGCTGTCGCTTCAGGAATTGCTCCTGCCTTTTGCTAGCTAGACCATAACTCGTTTCTGCATTTTTTGCGTTTTCTATCGCCTCGTAAAAAGAGTTGGACTGGCACATGACATACCTTTCTTTAATTGATGAGTTTAGTCCATTTTGAAACAACATTATCTTATCTTCTTGGGTTGCCATCATTTGCGGAGCGTATCGCGATAACTCATTAAATTTGATTTGGTATTCTGCAATCGTCATGTCCTCTTGAGATATATTTAGGAGTTCAGATTTCTTGTTCTTTCGTAGTGTCCACGGGTAATACTCATCGAGGAAGAGTTTCTTAAACTTTTCCCACGTCAGTTCCTGTTTCTTATCCTTATATTGCCGTTCGGTGGCATCCCACCAATCCTCTGCAACACCTTGTAACTTAAATGTTGCTAGGCTAACTCTTTGTTCGTCGGAGCCTTCAAGTCGATTAAATATGTTGTCCATACTACGCAGCCATATATCAGCTTCTCTATCCCCTCTGGTCCCCGTAAATACAGGAGCATTCGTCTTTAAGAACTTGTCGAAAAGAGTTCCTTTGTCCATAGTCAATTGCTTATCAACACCAGTGATTTGAATAACCTCATTTTCCTTAGGAGTTTCGGTGGCAGTATCTGAGGTACGTCTCCGTCCAGAAGTCTTCAGTGAAGAAATTGGTGCTTCTCCTTAGGGTCACCAGTCGTGCTCTTCTTGTTCTTGCACATAGTTTTCTTGCTAGGCGCCATCTACAACCAACAAACAGTAGTAACTTAAATCTTATTATAGTAGCAACAGTAATTAATTGACAATTAACTCGCTTGCATTACTAGACTCCGGTGGGCCGAACCTCCATGACAACGAACCAAAATAAATATAACTAAGTAGCTAAGTATATATATAGACAGAAAAATCATCAAATAGATAATTAAGTCAGGTATTTAATTTCAAATGACTCCTAAGTTTAAAACCTTCGGCTCTGATACCAATAAATGTCACACGGCCCATAACGAAGTGATGACAAGGCCGAATACCACTTGCTTGAGCATGCGGTACACGAAGCCAAAACCGGTAGAAACCATTTTAAAAACCAAAAGATGCTGCCCCGTAACATAATCAGAGTGCAAGAATGCGACAGATAACTTTGACTCTAAAGCTTTAATTGAAATCCGATAACCCAATAGCATTAATATCAATACTCCAATCACCAACAATCAAGAAAGTCAGTTAACCGAAAGAAGAGAAAACAAATAGTAGCAATAACCCAACTAATAACATAACAGAATTAACTCAATTCTCATAGTTTTAGATAAATAAACAGATAATTAAACGCCTAATGGAGGTCACAGCCAGATCCCATAACGAGCCTGTCAGATAACTTAATCATGAACCTGAAAAGATTTTAAAAATGAGAGGATAGGCCAAACGAGCTTAGTGAATATTAACTGTACTTGACAATATGACAGATAGTTCTGAGAAAAGCAACTAGTTTCATATAGTCGATCAAGTATATGCCTATAAATACACCCGTGTAAAGAGAAATAATTTTAGAAAACGGTTTATTATCCTTTCAGTTTTAACCCCTGTTCGTTTCCTCATAATCAACCTAAAACATAATACATCAGATGCGTCGTAAATATGGCGTAAGATTGATAATCAAAATAATATTGAAGCATTGTCGGGAACCAAATATAGTAATCATTGCCATACATTCTACTCTCTGGGCAATGCCCGTTAGATCCAACCATCAAACGAAAAAGTCACTTAGGTTGGCGACCTAAGATTTCCTTTTAAGATGATCCAGCTAAGGTCATCCCATTTAAGAGGCCTGTTCCAAAACTGTTGAGAAACTAGAGGTACTTATTAAGTATACCCTAACTACCACAGTCACCCCACTCAAAGGGCCTGTTCCGTGGAATTTTAAATCATTTAATTAAGGTCACCCTATTTAAGAGGGCTGTTCCTTTATATTACTAGTCCCGAAAACCATCATAAAGGTCAAATAATTTAGTTAAGGTCACCCCACTCAAGAGGCCGTTCCTTAACTATAGTATATACCCAAAAATCATCACAAATCTCAAAACATTTATTCAAAACCAAAATAAGTAATGACTGCTCCAACCTTTGATCATAATATGTAATACAAATTAATTGCTATCAATCAAGTTATGTGAACTGAATTCACAATCAATATAGTTTTCAAATAACATGGGAAATCAAATAAGTATAGTTTTAGTACAGCAACACTCACCTGATCGGAATCCCGACCACCAGAAAGACGTCTATTACCACTAAGCAACTGACTTGAGGAGAATTGAAACTATTAACCAAGTCACTGTTGAAAACTCACAACTGCTCACTTTTTCCCTTTATCTTTTATGTTTTTTGGTTTTCTCTCTAACGTCGTGTACGCAGAACTAGAAAGTTATAATTCTATCATAATCTTATATTCAAATGTAACTTACTTATCACTATTTTAATTCTTTATAATTAATCAGTACATAAGTACCCATATAGGCTATAGTTTAAACTAGGTACTAAACTAACCCATGCATTTACAACTTAATACTAAACCACCTATAATGAGGGATCTCACAGAATAGCTGCAAGCCTACAGCATTGACATATAGAGCAAGTAACTATAAATAGATATAGACATTAGTATTAGTTACCAAAAACAAAACAAAAAAAATTAAAAAATCACCTCATTTTCAGTGTCTCAAATATTTTGATTAAAAGTAATATTTTGACCGAGTATCTTACATATAAACAAATTTAACCCAGAAAAAACATATATAACACATAACTACCGTAAAATCTCATTCATTCCCCACTAAAACACTTATTAGTAAGGAAAGAGAATGACATATTAATCATTGGCACGATGTGGTACTATTCCAACACTCTCCTCACTTTTGGGTTGATCAATTTCTGATAAGCTCAACAAGTGCAATCAACAAATCCGGTGGATGTAATCATAACGGGCTAGACTTTGGCTCTGATATCATGTAAATAGTCCATCCAATCCCATCAAAAGACCTTTTAGTAAGGAAGGAGATGTGCATATATTAATCATTGATTTTATCAATGTCTCAACGATGTAAAACTATTCCAACGACTGCAGAATTTACAATTTCATTATTGAAGGTTTACTTGATGTTTCCGATTATGAAGATAACAGATCATAAGTAACAGGACTGTTTTTCTGCACTGTTTTCCCTTTTGAGGTAAAATATGTTAAAACTCATAGATAAATTGTAAATAATAGTCAACAATGTCAGCAAAACAAGGTCCTATATGGAAAAAATAGTAATTACATGTTCAATTCTATGAAAAAAAATATTTGTTTTTCTTTTTTTCTAGTTTAGCAAAACAAAAGTGGCGAGAACTAAACATTAAAATCCATATATGAAGCACGTTTTAACGAGCAGTAAAGGCTATCAAATACCATTTCATCTAACATTAATTTAGAAAATCCAAGAAAAGGAAGTCCAGAATAGTTGTCGGCTTTGATAATATATTATTACAAAAATAAATTAATAATATAGCCTTCCGAAACAGCTCCATGGCTGCATACAGCTCCCTGGGAGTCAAAGACTATTAAAAATCATAATCAAAATCTCCTAACCTTCTCAACTCTCATCTATCTCTCCCTGGTAAGGAAAATAAGCTTTTGGTATGGAAATAAGCTTTTGGTATGGAAATAAGCTTTTGCTGGGAATGGTGAAGAATTTCTTCTCCTTCAAACTTTCAACAGTCTCCTTAAGGCCATCCTCAAGGGATATGAAGTTTATGCCTATACTTTTAGCCTTTTCCTTCGACACTTTGAATGTTGACGTAAACGGTTTGTCATCTGTGCACCTGCACAATTTAACGAGAAATGTGAGAAGACTGATGTACGTAAAACCATCTTAGAAAAGAATTCCCATTATTTTTTTTTGCTTCTGTATGATTATAGGCAGGTTTCAAGTTGTAAGGTGGGAATTAAGGCGTGTAGGCCTCGAACCTAGAAGGTTAAAGGACAATTTCTCATTTTCTTTTGTTTTTGCGGATTCTAATGTAATTACATTGTACAAATGATTATAACAATGAATAAGCATGCAAATCTAAAGGCTTATCACTATGCAGCCATGATCCTATTAAAAGTCCAAAAACACCATGCAACAAACTAAATGAGAATATACACGTTTCAAAGCTTTATCCTTCTTTTCAATTAAAATACACGCATATCAAATCTTCTAAGTTTTTAATTTGTAATCCGTAATTACCTCTGATTATGTGTATAAGTTGGATTCAAATTATGTAGAGTTTATTATGCACTCATATCCTCTAAAATTCAATGTAATAGATGAAATAAACACAATCCAATGGTCTAGATTAATTCATGTTTTTTTTTATTTTTCATTCATGAGACAATGTTCCGTCAAATAAAATATCATTAACTTTTTTATTATTTTTAATTAATATTTAAGTTTAGTGTATTTTCAACTAGGGTTCTATAATTTTATTTGAGTTTTGATTATGTTGTAAATTTAGTTTTTAATTTACAAAATCATAATTTGTATTTTATATATTGAAATTATATAAAAATATTATTTCAATGTGATGAATATAACATGAATTAATCTAAATCATTTGATTGTTTTTATTTCATCCGGTATATTAAACTATAGAGGATGTGAGTGCATTATAAAATCTAAAGAATTTGAATTAGTCTGGCCGTGTATTTGTGGAATTATCATGGAAACAAGTAAGAGTTGAGAAGAAGAAATACTTACTTCTCTGGAAGTTGAAAAGAAGGATAAAGCTTCTGTAGCAACTTCACAACTTCAGAAAAGTGAGAGACACTCTCAACCATGCAATATCTTCCATTGGTCGAAGGTAATTCAAATGCTTGAATATGTGCATTAGCAACATCTTTAACATTTACCCATCCATATGATGCATTAGGATATGTTAGTGAACCTACACAGTAGCATAAAAATGAGCCAACTATTTGAAATAGGTAACAACCAACTTACTAATAACTACAGTATGTAACTCTCATGAATCACCAGATTTTTATTTGTATACTAACCTACAAAATTAGCAATTAATACGTCAATATTACATTTCTCGAGGATTTTAGTATACTTAGTGTACCAAATCGGAAAAATAATTATAGGTCGGGTACTAATGAGTTACGGAACAAGGAGTTCTATAACCTATTCCATTATTTTTAAATTGTGTATACTGATCTATCTCGTTTCCTGAACTTTATTCCCTCATTCTGTGAATATTTTCTATTCCCGTCCCGATCAATGGTTGTTTTTCCTATCTAGTGTACTGAAAGAATCTAGAAATGTAGCGTTAGTTTACTAAATTTTTTTTTTTGTATACTGGTCTTAAATCAAAGCATGGCCATATATTAGCAGGAAAAAATGTAACACCCATATTTAGTAAGTATTGGATACTGGAAAAATTAGTGAAATGTTATAGTCAAGTTGCAGAGACAAGTGATCTTACTTAATTTTACTGTTGATATAACATTGATGTACTAAGTCTATAATCGTCAAGAAATGTAACATTAGTGTACTAATTGCTATTTTGTGTAGGTTGGTGTATATACAATCCAAATCTGGTGATACATTAGTGTAGAAAATTGTGATTTTCCTCCAAGAATTCATGAAAAATATAAGACACTAGCGACGGTACAGAAGAGTAAAAATATATGCAGTCGCAGAGAACAGTGCCTTTATTTAATCTTGCTATTGATATCACAATCACAGAGCAGGTATGTAACAAGGGACGTAATTAATTCATAGGCACCTATTGGAAAATTTGATGTCACACCAAATTTAAGGCACCCCTCTTCTTTTCTCATTATAGAGAAAAAAGCTACTTTAATAAAACTTTTTTTTGAACCATGCTTATATATGTAAATGAAAAGATCACAAAGTCGACAGTTATACAATAAGTATACATACCATTTATTATGTTCAACACCACAGAAACACTCATATTAAGTGTTGGTTGTAAGAGGGGACCAATCACAGTTGCTGGATTTATCGTAACCATGTCAATATCATTCTCTTTTACGAATCTCCATGCAGCTTCCTCGGCTAGGGTCTTCGAAAGGGGATACCACAACTGGAAGAAAGAAGTATGCACATATTGATAGATACAAAAAGTAGTGTAATAGTCTAGAGCATAATGTCGTAGAGCCATTTCCTAGAAGTTATTTGTGTAATTCAAGTTCTAGGCAGAGCTGGAGTGAACCATGGAGATTTCAACTCCTCTGGTTTTCCAAACATTTAAATACTTGTTATAATATAATTTGACCGAGAAAACTCTCTCTCTTTTAATATATATTTACGCATCCCATAGTGAAACTACAACCAAATGCAACAGTAACTCAAGGTATTTTTTGGTACAATTTTCTGCTTTATATCATTGATAAAAAGGTATACTATATAGTCTATATGCAAACTACTGGATAAAAATGCAGGAATTGAAGAGCAAATATTCAAAGGAAAATACAGTGTTTAAACCATAGTTATCCGGAAACTCTGTTTAGGTTACGTATCACGTTTTTCCGAAAACGCATTTCGGAGACGGGAACGGTACTGTTTCAAAATTTTAGTAGAAACGTTTCAGAAATTTAAGTGAAACCTTTTAAAATCTTAAACTATACTTCTCGGAAATCTCAATAAAACATTCAGGAAACTTGTAAGGTACTTATTTTTGAATAAAAGTTAAACAATGCATTTAAAATATTATAAAATTAAATTAATAAAAGAGCATATATAAGTTATTTTAATAAATTATCTCTTAAATCATAAGAATTTAACTAGTTGTTCACTGTATTATTGTATTATTTATAAAATTGAGAGTATTTCATAAATATTTCCTATATGTTATATTTTTAAATTTTAATTATGTCGGCGTTTTTCGTTTTCCATTAAAAATTAGCATGCGTTTACCGTTTCCATTTTCCGTATCGTTTTCTGCTTCCCGACTTGGTAACTATGGTTTAAACAATAAAAATAAGCTTAGTTTTCTCCTCCCTGTTCCTTAGAGCTTCCTTAGAGCTAATGTTCCTTAATGCTAAGTTTAAGTGAAATGCAAGAGCTTCATCAAGTTTCCATCTACCGCAGTAAAACCCCGTATCTATATTTTTGTTGATAAACTTCACCTTACCTGGCCTACTCCTTCTCTCTTATTACCCCCAATTCGGATTAATTACAAATGACTTGATAAGCAGACAGCACAATATTGTGTGTTCTTAAATTCAAATAGCTAGACTTACTGACAGATAATTGTTTGTCGTTTTGTTTCTACCTCAAATATCAAAAAAGCCTTCTTTTAGGACCGAAACTAAAAACCAAGATTTTTTTAGAATAATTGTTGTCATATTACCAGCTTCGTAATTTTTAGCTATGATGGGCACATCGAATTCTGTAGATTCTTGTTGCAGTCCTACTCCAAAGTTGAATAAATTTTGCTATTTATCAAAAGAGCATTTCATTATGCTCCGTACTCATCTTGCAGGGAATTGTGAGAAGTAAAAATGTATCAGAATTATTTTGGCTTGTCCATATCCATCCGGCATGTCTTGATAAATGAAGACAAACATTGATATGATCGATATAAAGAGGCAGTAAAGTTATTACTGTAGCACCAGCAAATTACCTTATTTTCTGCCAAGTACCCTGGATCGGAAAACCAAGTTTCATCAACAACAGTATCAGGAGTTAGAGGATTTTTGTTATATGCAACCGCAGCTATTGAAGATGTTAGAACCACTCTTTTAATAGATGGGGATTTAGCACATGAACTTAATACATTTAGTGTTCCTTTTAGTGCAGGATCAATCAACTCAGCCTGAAAAAAAAATAAAAAAATAGTAGTATATCAATTTTTCTAAAATAAAGATTTAACAACTGCAGACATCATTCTGAAATTCAAACAAAGTTAAGCAGCAGTTTTAAAAATAATAATTAATAAATACTAGCATCAGCAGACAAGCTCTTTTTCCGCCTAGAATTATATAATATCTAACTATAAACAGGAAATCAATACCAAACTGGTTATACATCACATCTTAGTCTAAGTACAATTTACAACAAAACAAACTGATATAATTAATCGGCAGAGAGGAGCGCACATAAACGATAACAATGAGGAGATTTGGAGTATCTCCTTAAGCTTTACAGAAAAGTACCAACAGAAATTAAAAGAACTATAGTTGGCTAAAACATAAGACCCTTTTTTTTTGGAAGGTTAATACATAAGACCCTGAACTAATGCATAAGCATTAATATAATATTATAATGGAAACTAAACCTGAAAACCTTTAGCAAGTTACACATTCATTCAAAACTGTAAAGCATTCATAGTAACACCTGTGGATCTTTAGGTGTGACAAAAAATGGAGATGCGGTATGAAAAACTCCTTGGCAACCATTAACTATGGGATCAAAGGAACTTTCTTCCAATAAATTAGCTTTATACAATTGCAATCTCTCTCTAGCTCCATCAAGCGCAAGTAAATGCTTCGTCTTTTTCGAATCCCCTGCAAAAAAAAAAGTTAACTAGTATAAACAAACATAACAATGGAACTGTTAATGGAGGTAAAAACCAAAAGTGCTAAAGACCTACTCGAGAAACAACTGATCAGGAAAGCCAAACTCGCTGTAAGCCAGAATAGATAGTGAGATTAATTGTTAAAGTTTCACTAAAGTATTTCCGGGCACACATAGCTAGGGATGACAATTTTTTGGGTTTTGACCCGACCCGACCCGCGACGGGTAGGGTAAAAGTGCAACTTTATTTGGTTCAGGTCGGTTCAAGTTGGATAAAAATGCAACTTAACACTCTCTCGCTTTTCTCTCTTTGTTATACATTAATTTATGTCTCTCTCATATAGTAATGTACTAATAGTATAGTGTAATACATATACATACATTTATGTGGTTTCCTAAATAAATCTTGTATACATTAATTAATGATATTTATGTTAAATGTTAATGTGTTAATTGATGACTAATATATATTATCGTCATTATTTTTAGAAGAATTTACAGTAAATAAATCATCATATCAATCATATACATTTATATTACATTTTTACATATAACAATATTTTAATTAACGAAGTTATCATTCTAAATCAAATGATTTTTTACTTTACCATAAGGATTTTTAACAAATTTTCTTACAAATTTTGATATTTATGAAGTTTATTTTTCAAATGAAAAAAAAAGTATTGCAAAAAACATAACAAATGGGTAAAAGTGCAATTTTATACATGGGCCGGATCAAATAGGGTTTTGAATGATCCGACTCAATTATCATCCCTACACATAGCACGTGATTTAACATAAAAGAGACGCATGTTTCTAAGAAATCCAAGGATTACAATACACCATCCCAACAAAATATTTGTTTTAAAAAGCACATCTACGAAACAACTAAAGTAAGTATTTATGAAACTAAGGCCTTGTTTGTTTGTACCTTTTCTACCATTGGATTGGACTATGAAACAACTTGACCCCACAAAAGATGTTTCAAACATTTTTAAATTGACCTGGATTAGAAAAGAAGTGTGTATTACAAAAGATGTGAAATGGCATCTATTTTAATACATGAGGGGGTGGGGTTTTAAAAAAGCAAGGTTCAGACTGAATTTAACTTTTACAATTATACCCTCCAGCTGTATCGCACGACTCTCATTCTTCCCATTCAATTCAATACAGAGAACATTTGTATTTATCTCTCTCCTCTCATTCAATGAAAAAAAGTTTATATCTCACAAAAAAAACTCAGCAACTACGGTCTATCAATTTATTATCACAGTCGTTCAACTACTATGGTGGGTGAAGTAAATCAAGAGATTAATAGCACGCATAGAAGTACAAAGTGGAGCACCAAAACGCCTACATATAGGTCTGATATTGATCTTTACAATTAATTCATCTTATGTATCAGATTTTTCTTTCTTGTATATCCTTGTATCCGGTGTATTACAACCCTCACTCATGACTTTTTTTCATATCCACAATTACTGAGCTAGATAATAGTCACATCATCTTTAATTAGTTCATCAAATAGATGATTTTCCCGCCTATAAATACATCTATTTTCATGGGTATAACCAAGTACCTCAACTTACAGAAGTAAGTTTTCAAAACAGAGTTGATGTATTTCTATTACTCTTTTATAATTTTTAGTTTCAAAAATAAGTTTAATTTTTTTGAATGGTAGAGATTTTAGTTTAATACAATATTTATAGTTTTCTTTTTAATCAAAAAAATTGAAATCTATGCTTTACTGATCTCATCTGTATACGAATGTATCGTTGAAAAAAAATTTGAAGATTATTTTTACAAGTGGTGTCTTTAAATTAAAAGTTGTATTGTTACAATTGGAATTAGTTTCTATAGTTAAGTATTTTTGTTGTTATATTTTTTACTTAAAACATAATGATATTGGCAATAGGCTTGTGTGTTTTGTAGGTGTTCGTTCTTGTTACTTGAAACATAATTATGTTCTGAATAAGTTTGTGTCTTTGTAGCAATTTTTTCATTGTAGAGTAGAAATTTATAGTAGTTTCCGTTCTCAAGTTATTAATAGTACTTCATGTTTTTCATTACTGTTTACAATTACTCTAGTTTCCAGAACATATACCTTTTCAGTAATAGTAATTTTGTTCTCAAGTTGCATATTAGAATTTGTAAGTTGCTATTAATAATTGTTTCTCATTGCAAATTTTAGTTTTAATATATTATTACTTGAAATTAACTCTAGTTTCTTTATCATTATCATTATCTTATCTTATTATCTTATTTCTCATTATCTTATTTTTAATTTTTTTAGATGGACAGTAAAAAAAGTCTATTTGAAGCATTTGTAAGCCTCCAGCAAGTAGTAGGTACTATGAATAATGGTTGTGTTGCCTTCATGGTCAATATGCATACATTGCTCAAAGAATGCACACACGGTAGAGATGCTATACCTAGAGGTCCAAATCCCTTTCAATTACAAATAGAGCATATCAATCGTTTAGTAAGAGGTAAGGATAGTCATTGTATATCCCAACTACGTATGGATAGACGTACATTCATGCGGTTATGCATACGTCTTCAAAATGTGGCGGGCCTAACCCATTCTAGACACGTTACCTTAGAGGAGAAAGTTTGCATGTTTTTATACATTTTAGCCCACCATACCAAGAACCGTACTATAGGCTTTAATTTTAGGCGATCTGGTCAAACTGTTAGTAAGCATTTTAATGAGGTTTTACGAGGTGTATTACGCCTTCAAGGTGAGCTACTTGCGACTCCAGAACCAGTTTCCGCCGATAGTACAGATGATAGATGGAAATATTTTAAGGTAAAATGTTATAGCTATATTAAGTAATTAACTAACCTGGTTAAAATTGAACAATGAACATTACTAATAATATGTGTTTGACATGTTAGAATTGTATTGGTGCACTTGATGTGACATATGTTAGGGTTCATGTACGTGCGACTAATGCACCACGGTATAGGACTCGAAAAGGTCAACTAGCATCCAACGTTCTAGGGGTTTGTTCTCAAGAAATGCAGTTCATATATGTATTACCAGGTTGGGAAGGATCGGCTGCCGATTCTCGAGTGTTATGAGATGTCGTTACACTGGAAAATGGTTTAATGGTTCCTAATGGTTACTACTATTTAGTAGATGCGGGGTACACAAACGGAAATGGGTTTCTGGCACCTTATAGATGTCAGCGTTACCATTTATCTCTCTGGAGGGAGGGGGTGCACCGCGCAGTAAAGAGGGGTTCTTTAATATGAAGCACTCCGCTGCTAGAAATGTTATCGAAAGATGTTTTGGTTTGTCGAAACTTAGATGGTCAATTTTAAGGAGTCCCTCTTTTTATCCAATTCGAACCCAATCTCGTATTGTAACGGCATGTTGTCTTTTGCATAACCACATCAGAAAATCAATGGTTGTTGATCCTATGGAGGCTGAATTAGATCAAGGAATACCACTTGAGGGGGAGCCGATCGATACAATTGAACCCTCAAACGAATGGACTAATTGGAGAGATGCTTTAGCTGCTGAGATGTATAACGATTGGTTAGCAAGCATGGGTGGTGGGAATTAGATTTTTATGTTATAGTTAAACTTATGTAATATGTTCTGATCTTGGACAAGAAATATTTATCACTAATCTGTAGTAGTTTTTATGTTATGTAGCATGAATCTTTTGATTAGTAAGATGCACGGTTCTTTATTAACTTTTAACTGTAATATGTTTGGGTTATATGTTAAGATTGTGTTTGAGTTTGTTTATTAATTTATAGCAGTACTTCTCTTTATATAATTGTGTTCTTATTAAAAGTTTGATAATACAGACTTGGAGAGGCTTGAAAGTAGCCTTCAAGGACAAAAACGAGTTAGAGGCAAAAATAATTCTGTAACTTCTCATCGAATTTGGCAAAAGAGGGAGGAAGATGAGCTAATGAAGGTAATGCTAGATCTAATAAGTAACAAGTGGCGCAATGAGAATGGTCAATTTAAACCAGGTTTCTATCCGAAATTGGAGGAGAAGCTCAAGATAGTATTTCCCGAAACTGATTTGTGTGCATCCCCTCATATTGAGTCCAAAGTGAAGTTGTGGAAAAACACTATTATGCCCTCTTAGGCATGCTCAACACTAGCGGGTTCGGTTGGAATGATACTGACAAAATGATAAGTGTGGACAGCGACGACGTGTGGAAAAACTACTTGAAGGTAAACTATAAAGTTTTCTCTTCAATTTAGAGTAGTGTCTTTAGAGTTCAGTTTGTAATATGTAGTGAGCATCCATCTCTCTGATTTGTTATTCTAAGGCTATACATGTCTAATGAGTGCTTAAAATACAAAAAATACACTACCTAACAGTCTAGCTTAGATGTTTAAAAAGTTCAAATTTTCAGTTTTAAATGCAAAAATACACTACCCCAAGTATATGGTTTATATTTTAAAGATATTTCCAAGAAAGGGTACCGCTAGCTTTTCTGGAAGAGAGTTTATATTTTGTTTTGGTTTTGTTTTCTTCTTTACCGTGGTGTTGATGTTTGTAATTTCAAGTGTTAGTTACAAAAAGAAATTGTAACTATTATATATTACATTATAACTAGTTTGTGGTCTTTATCATTTTTTCCTCTCGAAATTGCAGAAAGATTTGAGCGTAAGTGGGATGCGCAACAAGTCTTTTCCCTATTATGATAATTGGTGCCATTTATTTGGTAAAGACCGAGAAATGGGTGAATTAGCGGAGGGTCCGGAGGAGGCTGTAGCTGCTATGAACGAGGAGGAAATACAAATGAGCGAGAATCCTTTTGTGGCACATTTACCTGCCGATGTCGACTTTTCGGCTAACGACACAACACCAATGCAGTCAGGATCTTGCAGTGGAAGAAAGAGAAGTCGGAATGATGCCTTCTCTTCTAGTTTTGCCTCAATGGGAGGGCAATTTGCTAATATGTTTGAAAGCACCAAACTTACTATGGCTGAGATTGCGCAACGTATTGGTTACGATCAAGATCTTTCGGAATCAAGGAAAAAGGTTAACGATGAGTTAAAAAAATTACCTCTTGAAACAAAGTATCGACTAAAGGCTGCGAGTATGATTGTTGGTGATGCGGCCAGAGTGGATTTATTTTTTAGCTTGTCTGAGGAGGATCGTCTTGAATGGGTTTACATGCTTCTCGCAGGGGGAATATGAACGACCCCTCGTGGTATTGTTGCTGGTTTACTAATGTCATGGTTACTATCTACAATTATTACTAGTTAAGTTATTTTGATATTTTGTGTACTAGTTTAATGAAGATAAGTTATGTTTCTACTTTTGAATGGTTTGTTTATCATTTCCAATTTGAAGGCAGAATGGTGCCAATTTTATTTAATATGAATGGAGCTGATGTAACTTTAAAACTTATGTAATAGGCTTAAATTATTAATGATTTCACTTTGTTTGTTAGTATATAATTCTTTTGAATTTTGATCATTGTCATTTTCTGAACTCACCGATTTAATCAGTGATTTCCATTTTTTGTGTAAAATTTGGAGGGAAGGATAGAATGGTAAAATGATTATAATTTAGTCCTTTCTAAAATATAGTACTTACACAAACATAAGAATGGTTATTTATCCCATAAATAATAGTCCTACCCAAGCATTAAAGAACCGGACTATCAACTGAATTTACAATGCATGTAGCATTCCTATTACAAGAATAGTCCCAATAGTTTTGCTATTCCTATTACAAGAATAGTCCCAATAGTTTTGCTAATACTGTGACTACAAAAGAACCAAACAAACAAGGCCTAAGCGTCTATGAAATAGGTTAGGGAAAGTCCGACATGCTTAAATATCAGAAAGAAAGTATATAACAGAACTATATACTAGAAGCTATATATATAGTACTATTAAGCAGTAAGCTTAAACTAGTAATATTAAAAAGGATATTGATAAGAAACTACTTTTATTCTGTTTAAATTTATAAATCAATAACTTTTTCAAATGCACCTTTTGGATACTTTTGAGGGAGGTGGTTAATTTAGCTTTAGCCATATACCGTTTTTGATAATTATACATATTTGAGACATGTCCTGCTGACAAGATCACCCTTCTTTTTCTTTCTTCTTTTTTTCTTTTTTGGAGGAGAGTATACCAAATTAAAGTTTGTCTGATGTACTAAATTAAACAATTAGGAGTCTGGCATACTAACCTAAAGTTGGCGATTAATACAGTGTGCATGATGCCTAAAAAAACCACACGATTTAATATATTATCACAACTTAGACCAAGATATATACGCTATAGTCATATCTTTATATTTATATTTAATGTATATGACATCATACTGCAAATATTTCAGATACTTGGTGTGTTGAAAATAAGTTTCTTCATTAGTTTTCACCTAATATTTCAGATATATGGACACTTCATAAAAAATACAGAAGCATCACACTTCAGAAAGAAAGAAAAATGTAACGTGATGCTTTGCCTCCATACCACGTGTTAGTTGTTAACTATTGCCAAAGATGTTAACTTGATAGTAATTGTTTTTCACGCCAAACATATTGTTAACCTCGTAGTTATTGGTTTTCACGACAAACATGCATGTTAACCTAAATTAATACTAAATCATTGGTTTTCATGCACATGTGATACTTTGCATCTAGACCACGTGAATCCGTTAGACCTGCATACTAACCTAAAGTTGGCGATTAATACAGTGTAATGATGCTTAAAAAAACACATGATCCATACTCTAAAAAAAATCCGTGAATCCGTTTTGCATTTTTTTTTTTATAGAAAATAATGAAAATGTACATACATTTAGTACTTAATTAAAAAAAAATCATACTCTAAAATACTTTTAATTATACGTATCAAATCTTAAGTAAGAATTGATAATTCGGGGTTTTGAATATTACATACGTTTTTATCTACTAATCAATGATTCTTCCTTCTTTTTTATCCACTTTTTATCTTCATTTCTTACTTCATTAATTTTGCTTCATTTCCATAATTCTGATACTATAATTACCGCTTCTAACGCCATTCTCTTTCCTGGATATCACTCAAAAGTTAAATTCATTTTTCTCGCCTCACAAATATACTTGTAAATAACTATGTATTCTAGTACAGCTTGTCAGTTTTTTTACTCCTGCAGTTCTTCCATTTTCATATCGGGAAAATTAGATAGAGATTTAAGTTAACAATATATTACTGTTTGGATGGAAATTAAAGAGTTTTTAGGGGTGTTTATTGTGTTTGTGTGTATGTTTATTGATCTCCACACCTAATACTATGTATGTATCTATAGAATTTTCTCAAAATTGATAAATACTGTTAATAATTTGACACTATTGAAATTATATAGGAGTATTTTTTTTTTTTTCAATTTGACAGTATTTGGCGAAATTGAAATGAATATTGAGCCACATGTATTTGACAATATGGGAGTATTGATGCGATAATTTTGACAGTATAGGAGAGAAATTGGATAATTTTTAGGCTGTTTTTTGGGATTTTATGTGTTGTATAATTATATAGTTTTTTAGTGATATAGTAGTATAAACTCGAATTTGACAGTATTATACTGTGTATTTAATTTGAAAGTAATTGAATAATTTGACATTACTTGACCTAACTGAAAAAAGTATTGTAAGACTTTGTTTTTACTAAATAAGATGATCATTCTGTATCTTATAACTGCAAGTCCCCCTTTAATATCTGGATATTTTTATATATATTGTCCATTTTCATAATTAAAGCTTCTTAAAGCTAGCTCATTTTAGAGACTGCAACATATGTCGGCTCAGTTTGAAGTTTTAACCATCACAAGTAATTAAGCTTTTTAGGCTTAAAAGATACAATTAAAGGAACCCCTTATTCTCCATCACTCACTAATTAATGTTTGAATTTCTCTTTTTGATAAGTTTTTCCGTGGAAACCTATAAAGAATGAAATTACTATCTTCTCTACTTTGGAAATGTTTTTAGTAGTTATTTTTTTACACCAAGAGTTATCTTTTAAAAAAAGGAAAAAATACATTTAGTGTCGTACCCAAATTGAAAAATTTTAAAAATGAGTATCAAAATCGTTAAAATCAGATATATTTGTGTACTAAACCTATAAAATCCTTTTAAAAAACTGAAAAGGCTAGCAATTAACAAACAGTCAAAGCTATTTTAAAGCAAAAAACAAAAAAAATTGAAAAGAGTTACCAAGGGAGAAATTAGCAATGGTCTAGAAGGGACTACAAACAAACTCATGTCAAGAAAAAACTATCTTTTACGATTTCTTTTATCATAGATTTTTTTTATCGGTTTTACCATTTCCAAACCTTCATAAATAAATAAAAAATCCAACCAGTTAGCCAAGATGTAAAAAACACTAGAAACAAACATTAATCATGCTGAGGGTGACTTTAAATTGAAACCCAGATTATACATTTTCAGTAAATGCCTGCAGGTTGTTAGTTAAATGGGACATTGGAAAATTGTAATTAAGCATGAAAAAGTTTAACAAATAACTGACAGAAAGCAAACAAAAAGAGAAAAAAGAGAGACCGAGATCGCGAAGAGAGGCTCTGACGGTGTAACCACGTTGTAGTAAGAGCTTCACCAACCATGATGCTATGTATCCCGATGCTCCCGTTACACACACCGTACTACTCATCTCTCTCTCTCTCTCTCTCTATATATATATATATGAATGAAAGTATATACTACTGTACTATATATTCTAGTACATCTTGATAAGTAGCACTGTAGCAGGAGGCCATATGGTCACCCCAGAAAAATTTGAATTTTTGTATATATATATATATATATATAGGTATGTATCATGTACGCATGTAAATATGTTATAACATCCATAATAGTTATTAATTCAATTGTTAGATAAACTTGTTAGCCAATAGACATGTTTTTCATTCGCAATAGTATTGTTAATTAACCCATTAAAATGAAGAGCATCCATAATAGTTTTGTTAACTTTTTATTGTTAACTAGTGACACATCATCGTTTAAAAATTTATTAAATGACACATAGTTATATTAAGTTGAACACTCACATTAGTTTTAATTTTAACAATATTAAGTTATCATTATTTAGTTATCATTAATTGGTTATCATTGATTTATCATTATTTAGTTATCATTAATTGGTTATCATTGAGTTATCATTGTTTGGTTATCATTAATTGGTTATCTAATTATTTTAATTGAGTTATCATTGTTTGGTTATCATTGTTTAGTTATTTTAATTATCTAATTAAACAATGATAACCAATTAATGATAACCAAGCAATGATAACCAATTAATGATAATCAAACAATGATGACTCAATGATAACCAATTAATGATAACTAAACAATGATAACTCAATGATAACCAATTAATGATAACCAAACAATGATAACTCAATGATAACCAATTAATGATAATCAAATAATGATAACTCAATGATAACCAATTAATAATAACCAAAACAATGATAACTCAATGATAACCAAACAATGATAATTCAATTTTTTAATCATAACCAAACACATTTAATGATAATCAAACAATAATAACTCAATTTTTTTATAAAACGGATAAAATATCAACAACCGCAATTTTTATTGGTGTTTGGGCAAACAAACTAATTAAAAAACATAATTTTATAAAAACCCCTAATTTTCAAAACGGGTAAATATTAATAAAGCGTAACAATTTTTATTTTTCTCAATCAAAACAAATAACCATCATAAACATGTAACATCATAACCAAACCATTAGTAATAAATATCTAAATAAACAAATTTCAATAAAAACCATAATTTTTTTATTAAATGGGACAAATATCAACAATCATTATAATTTCTATAATTAATATAAACAAACAACAAACAATTATATATAGCTAAGTGAATTATGGATTTGCATATTTTATATATTTTTTCCTATTTTACAAATTAAAATTACACAAAAAAAAAAATAATGCAAAAATGGGACAAATATCAACAATTATTATAATTAATATAATTAATATAAACAAACAACAAACAATTATATATAGCTTAGTCAATAATCAATTTGCATATTTTATATATTTTTTTCTATTTTACAAATTGAAATTACACAAAATAAATAATAAATTAGAGAATAAAAGATATACCCTAAATTATGGATAAATTTGATTGATGATTTGGGGTTTTTTGTTAAAAAATTTGATAGTTATTGTGGTTGATTGATTTGAGTGGTTTTTTTGGATGAAAATTGGGGGTTTTTTGAGAGAAAGAGAGAGAATGTAGTATAAAAATTGTTTTTTTTAAAAAAAAACGTAAGTTTCTGTTTTTCAGGGACTTGTTGTGTAATTTTTGCGCAGGGGCTGACTGTGTAATTTCTGAAAAGTAGGGACTGACTGTGTAATTTACACAGAAAACACACAGACCGTAGATTTAATCTACGGTTTACACTGTAAACCGTAGATTAAATCTACGGTCTGTGTGTTTTCTGTGTAAACCGTAGATTTAATCTACGGTTTACAGTGAAACACTGTAGACCGTAGATTAAATCTACAGTCTGCGTTTTAAAAGAATTTTTGAAGTTTAAAAAGTCACCCTCTTTTGTAAAAGTCAACTAAAAATCATCAAATGTTATAACTTCAGCCTTTTTTTCATTACAAACTTTAATTTAAGGCACAAGTAAAGTTGATATATGCAATAGTCGATTTTCTATAATAAAAAAAAAAATTACCTCCAAAAGACTGACAAACTATGCAAAACAGGAGTAACCCCAAATTTCTCCAATGTCTTTACTACATGATTTCCCGAAAATTAGCAATAACCTAGGGTTTCTTGTAAATAGAGTAAGAAACTGCGTTGCAATTTCTGTAGTGTTATCAGTGCTTGAATTTGTACCAAGAGTCATTTCACCTTTTTTATTACGATCAACCTCATGTGTAGTGTTATGAACACTGGTGATTGTCTCAACTCTCGATGCATGAAATTTTTTTCCGCAAATTCAAAATAAAAAAATATTAACACAAAGAAAGCAGGAATACAGAAAAATTCTGACGTAACAGATTTCATTAGCGAAGGGGAAACAAGTACATCATAGAACCGAAGGTCTAGAAACATAGAGCATTTCCACAGCAAAAGAACAAAAATAATCCACATAACAATAGTTTAAAATCTCTAGGAAACTGTTCCCAAACTTTTAAACACCTGCAAAGTAACTAAACCAACAAGTCCCAGAACCTCAGAATTGATTAAAAAACACATTTCACTCATCATTGATCAACTCTGTGGAGATGCTTGGGTAACTCCAGTTGGTGGAACTGCCTGAGAGGTTGGTGCAGCATTGGCGTCGGCGGAATATGCTGGCGGCTGAGCATAACCACCACCACCATACGAGCTGTTGTATTGTGGCTGCTGTTGGCTATACCCTGGCTGAGCTGCCGGTGGTGCACCGTAAGGTGGTGGTGGTCCATACCCCAATTGAGCCGCTCCATAGCCACCTTGACCATACTGGGCAGGTGCACCATAGCCCGGGTAGGATGGCTGGGTCCCATACCCAGGTTGAGAGGTAGGCGGCACACCATAACCTGGCTGTGGAGCGGTTGTACCATAACCCTGCTGGACAGGTGCCGGAGCTTGCTGGGCAGGTGGCGGGGCCTGATTGGTGGTAGTGTTGTCACCCTGAGCTCCATCTGTAGTAGCAGTAGGGTTGGGCGCACCATAACTAGGAGCTGAACCATAAGCTTGATTTTGATCATACCCCTGAGTAGAGTTTGTTTGGGGCTGATTATAGTTATAACCATCCTGAGAATAACTTTGACCCTGTTGATTATAGCCAGACTGTTGAGGGTAACCATAAGCTGAAGCATCATATCCTGTCCCGCCCTGTGTGTTCTGTTGCTGCTGGGTTGGCGCACCAGTTGTCTGGTCCCACCCAGTGGAATAGCCACCTGAAGCTGGTTGAGGGGGGTAGCCAGGGTATTGCTGAGATGTATTATTATACTGTGTTTGGCCAGTAGGATAAGCTCCAGGTTGCTGCTGCATATAGCCACCATACGCAGGTTGTTGCATTTGAGGGACAGGTGGCGTCCAGCTAGTGGGTGGACGTGCTTGGTAACCTTGTTGAGAATATCCACCCATTGATGGATTCCTTACACGATTCTGCAAATATTTGTTTTACTTCATATGAACAATATAAACCTAACTACGACATGCTCAACAACAGAGGCAAAACAGGGGAAAAAAGCGTATTCATTTATTCATACACAAAAGCAAGTAAAATATGCATATAGATGACCAATAAGAGGATATAATCAATATAATATAAGTACCAGCAGGAAAGAACAAATATGGTTTGTCTGTTTCAAAAAGGGGCTAAGGGGCCTTACATACCGTTCTGAGTGGTCGAATCACTGAGTTACTCCATCATAGCCCACTCTCTCCCTAATCGAAGTGAATGGGCACAAAATATAGGGCAAAAGCTATATACAACTTTCAACATAACAGCAAAAGTAGAATATACGAATCTGTTACTTGACAAATTTTACAGGGTACCAACTACTAAGATTGTACCTTTGCTGAACATCCAGTTGATGTATTGTGCAACGATCAGAAGCTCAATTTATGCAACTGGACAAGCAAAAGCAAGAACATACAAAAAAATCGACAATACTATGCTTCTATACAGTTTATTTAAAACAATAGCCTAATATTCATTACGAATTACCTTTTCGCTTTTGGTTAAAGATATACAATAAATTGAACAGGATAAAAAGGGAGTTTTCGTGCAGTTTTCTCACAGAATATGATGCGTCAACCCACGGACCAGACTATTTAAACAGAATATTTAACAGGCGCAGAGAATAGTGTTTAAATATTTAAGCGGATAAGGAATTAGTTAAATAAGTCCATTGATGGATCTGCCAAAGGGAGTTTTAGAGCAGTCTTCTCACAGAATCCTATCTTGCGCACCAATTCCAGAGGGATCTCACAAAGAAACCTTTACAGAATTATAACAAGCGCAAAGAAGAAATTCGAACATGGATGGATACATAATATGAGGCAAATTTTGAGTTAACCAACATGCAAAAGACACCTTTTAAGCAACTTGTTTTCTTTAAATGTGCTAATACAGGCAAGTAACAAAATTCTATAAAGAGGCAACTAAGCCTTATTAAGAAAAAAAGACCGATATATAAAGTATAAACTAAAACATGCACCAGCGTCAGGGTTATATCTTCAATCAACGAAATAATGACAACTTAAAAGAGAAGTAAATAAATCATTTAAAGCAGAGATGCATTGCTAATATGAATTGAGAATCGGAAAACCATATCAAAAATTCATAGAGACGAATTAGAGCAATATACTTGTTTGAAGGACTTGCCTATAGTTGTTTCAAAGAATATATGAAAGTACATTATTACATATTTGAAGGCTATAGTTGTCTATAGTTGTTTCAAGGAATATAGTTGCCTATAGTTGTTTCAAGCATTTTTGAAGGCTTAACCAGATAAAATGAATAAATATTACATATTTTACAGAAGACAAGTACATTAGCAAAATGCTTCTGCCAACGGCAACAGGAAATATATGAAAGTACCGGTATGCAACTCTAATTATTTATACCTGAATACATGATCGACACGAAGGGGGGAAAACAAGATTTTATTATTCTACCAGTGAAAACAAGAGGTCTCCAACACACGAGGGAACTATAATAATCAATCAGATGCTCTCTCAATCTTAGTGTCATGTACAACCCTAACAACCTCATGGGGAACAAAAAAAAAACTTGCGTCGTTCATTTCCCAAGACCTCATTTTGAATTTAGCATATTGTTAAATTTCATCGACAATTATTATCAGCTGTGGGGAAAAAGCAACATATTATATCATACGCGATATCAAATCAATTGGCCAGCCGTAAAGACATAAACAGGCTACAATAGAAAGAAAACTGATAGCTTAGTGATGATATAAGTGAAAGTGTTCGACAGGCAATACTATGTCATGAGCTACATATTATCCGCTTCAGACATGCACAAGTTTTCAGACAAATCGCAGTATGTTCAAATATTTTGTTATTTTGGATTAATTTGCCAGTTAAGATGATGCAATTATGTTCTGGTTGTTTTCTTTGTAGACCTAGGGTAAGGCCTTGTGAAAGTTAGGGCTTTTATTCTTATTTGTACAACAAAATTTTTGCGTGTTTTAAGCATAAGATGTCAATATAAAAAAAACATAAGATATAGCTGGCTGCAGGTAATGCAAATATGCAATATCATTAATTCCTACTTATCAAGAAGGAATTTCCTCGATCAAAGTCAGGAAAAAAAACATATAAAATCACATGCTACTAAAAGGATAGAATGATAGAAAACAAATAAGTGGAACATGTTTTAGCTAGAGCAGTACAAACGAACAGGTAACTGCAATTTGAAAGAAAGCTCAATCTTGTAGCTGAAGCTTCTTGTATACAAAGTTTCATAATAAATAACAATGCAAGTAAACAAAGTATTACTATGAGCACAATCATGTACCAAAGAAAGTAAACAAGCTACTTAATCCGGACAAAAATATAATTAACTACTTTACCTAAATGCAAGCCAGGGCTGAAATTTGTCCAAATGATAATGATGAAAAACAAAAAAACATACCTCACTGATAACTTCATTGACCAATTGTTTAGCAATCTCAATTTGTTCAGCTGTGCCATCGATCTGCAATGTCCTCTCAGTTGCTGGGTCACCGGGAGGGAGATGCAAAGGAATCACCTGAACAACATATAAAATAAACAAATGATCAGAAAAAGATGTAATGTTTACCTTTCTAGTTACAAAATATCATCAAAACATACATAACACAGATTGGCTTAAAAATTCTCTCTCCCGAAAAATCGAAACTGATAGGTAAGTACATAATAACTTAAACAATATAAAGTTATAAAGCAACACAATTAAATATACGGTTGGAAAGAATTTGATAAACTAAACCAATCTGTATGTTTCTTATTTTGTTTAATGATAAGCTTACCTTCCAAAAAAAAAAAGAATTTAATAAACTAAGGTATCAGATTTCGATTTGTCCAATAACTCATCGAAGTTAGCAATTAGTACCTCAACCTTACATTTTTTTGCCATTTGGTTCCCTACACAGGAAAGACCCATAGATTGAGGACTAAGATATGAAACAACTATAGCAGTGTACAAAAGCAAAAAATAAAATAGGACAGTGTAATTGTGCATAATATTTCATCATCATCATCATCTTTATCCCAAGAGTGAGCATAATATTTGGTTTCTTAAATAATCAAATACCATAACCACTGTTTTTTTCTCAACCACTGAATCATATGTACTACTTTGCCAGGGTATGGAAGGTTAGTATACTAATTGCTAATTTTTATAGTTCGCAGATCGGTGAACAAATTTATAATCAAGATACAACAGTGTACATATCTGAGTTTAACCATTGAATATATGATGCAATCAAACACACATGAATATGCTGGAAGAGTTAACAGACCTGGATGCGAGCATTTGACTGAGCTTGCATATTCTTAATTGTCTCGCCACCTTTACCAATGACCAACCCAACCTGGAAACAGGCATTCACATTTAACAGTATTAAGGATATTTTATAGTCAAATAGAAGTACCTAGTACTAACATTAGTAACAATTTACCTTGTTGTTTGGGATTTTTGTAACATATTGTTCGGCACCAGGTTGCTGGACAAATGTCCTCCTGGGACCTGCTCCAGAACCACCTGTTTCAGCCTGTCTCCAAAAAATGAGGTCAATAACGAGTGTGTTACAGATGATTTTTCATTCAAAGTTTTATTTTCCTACAGCTATGCCATAATGCTTTGTAAGTGCACAGATAGCTCCATAAGAGAAAAAATAGCAGATGAGGAGAAGTGGGAGTATGGGCTTGTTTGTCGCATCTTTTGGTGAAGGTGAGAACGTATGCTTTAAGCAAGTATCATTAAATAGTGTGTTATCGAAACAAATAGAAAGTACAATTTTTTTTGTATGCGGAGCAATAAATTTATTAGATAGTACAACTAAACAAGATGAGAAGTCTTAGTTCAGAAAAAGGTATAAACTTGAGGTATTCAAAAAAATCTACTTTTCAAATAAGTAACAAAATTTTGGTAGCACCAAACACACATTCTACTTAGTGCACAAGACAATACTTTTGCATTGCACCAACAAACCAGTGTTACCAACATATGTTTAAACACTTCTCGGTCAATTATCATCCAAATCATTAAATGCAAAATAAAGATCCTACCACACTCCACCCCACCCCACCTCTATCTATAAAATAAACTATCAAAAGACAAACAAAACAATGTAACAATTATTTAACAAAATAAAAGCAGTCATTACCTCTGCAAGGACATCTTTGATCAACTGTTCTGCTCTTACAATTTGATCTGCAGTACCAGTAAGGTCAACTTTCCTTGTTGTGGAATAAGGATCTGCATCCATATCCCTTGTGACTTGAATTTTAGCTCCCGATTGGGCTTGTAGTTGCTTGATTGTCTCTCCACCTTTCCCAATTATCACACCGACCTTTCCACTTGGTATATCTATTGCCTTGCTTTCCATGCTGTTTCCCTGGTACCCATATGTCGGAGGGGTAAAACTCGGCATCGGTGGTTTTTGTACATAAGCTGAATAAAATAGAATTTAAAGAGCGGGTACAATGGTTAATTTCATTATATTTATATAGAGAGCACGTAATATAAAGTTCTATGATTTGGGTCTGTTTGATAACGTAGTTAGTTTTCAATTTTAATGTTTATTTAAAACAGGAGACATCAAAAGTCGAATGCGAAATGACCCTTAGAAATCTAAAAACAAAAACCGAATAGAAAATCTGAGGAAAGTGAAATGCCTTACAAATCCCAAAAAGTTCTCAGCTTCAATTTTCTGGATTATTATACCCACTAACCCACATACCAAAGTTAACTAAACTAGACGACGTGGGAACAAACAAGCATTTAAACATGAAGAACAAGTAACTAACTAATGCTCTCATAATAAATCAAAATCACTTCATTCAGACTTTCACAAAAGTACACAAGAAAAATGGGTGTATATCGGTAATTTACAAGCAAGTCTCCACAAGGGATACACATTAAAAACTGTATCTAGAAGAGGTTTTGTTCCTATATGCAATTGAAACAAGTCTGCTAAACTGCTAATGGTAAAAGGGGGGATTTGAGGTTGAGGGAAGTTCTTGATTTACACTTCGGGTTCGGAAATGGCCCCTGTCAATTGAATTTTTCCAATAAGTAAGACAACAAAAATGTATCTATTCAAACAAGTAACAAGGTATCAAAACTAATATGGTTCAAATCATAGCAACTATAAATGAAGTACACCCTAAAATCAGTTAATAAGAAGAGACCAACAAAAATATTACTGTACAAGACTGTTAACGAATATTAAGCACCACTGTTTTAGAAGGTGGCCTAGGCGGAACCCAACCGCCCCGCTTTTATGTAGGCAATTTACTTTTAAGTTAATTTCAGGTCAATCCGTATTTTATGGGTCAATCCGGTTTCAATGGGTTAAAAAACACCTAATAAACAAAATAAACAAACCTAATAAACTTACGTCTGAAACAAACCATCTTGCTTTGATCGACATGCAACCATGAATAAACTAGACGTGTCAAGATTGAACAATTTAGTGTATGTTTAATTTAATGATAAAATCTGGAAAAGAAAAGGCAAACTAAAGTCACTCAAATGCGATGATTAGGCTTCAAAACTAAGATCCATCTTTTAACTTTTGATATATTGTTGATTTTGGATTAGATTCGCATTTTGCATTTACATTTCAAACTTCTATTTGAAACAAATTTCATAACAAGTTTTGCTTCTCTTGAACTGCTCGGATGTTGTCATCCTAGACTTTATTGAATTGTAATTGTATAACTGCGGGCTAATAGACTTGAAATGATTGATCTAACATGAAAATCATATTTACCAAATGGCTATTACATGAGAATCCAGGAAAAAACACGTAAAAACCCTTAAAACTCGTTTTCCCGCCTGGGCACCGCTCAGGCGTCCCCTTCCCGCCTAGCGCCTTTTGAGACCTTGTTAAGCACTATAAATACAATTATTACCACACAAAAAAAGTAATATCATCCACATTCTTAACAAAAGATAAAGACTAAGAAAAATCTCTTCTCCTAACATCCAGAGTCCAGACACACGACAACTACATCTGCATCGAGAATTTGGATATAAATAAAAATACTACGTAAATTAACAAATCATACCAGTGAAACAAGCTACGATAACACTAGTAGCCACACTGTCCAGACAATATGAACAAAATTCCGTAATTCACCCTAAAATTGACAAAACAATAGAAGGCCAACAAAAACCTTATATCAAAAAGTTATTTCATCCACGTCCATGACTAGATTTGTCATGATAGATCAGAATCGCTTCATCTACTTTCTCCTACCCTCCAGACACAGGAAACACACATCAACATCAACAATTCAGAGACAAATGAGTAAATAAATTAAAGATGTAACAAATCGTATCACTTAAACAAGCATTAAAATTACAAAACTTGCATCCTCATGGTCCAAACAATATGAAAAAATTACCATAATTCACCCAAAAAAGCAATTACACAATAAGAGACCAACAAACGCCTTACTAACAGAAAAGTGATATCACATTCTTGAGTAATTCTTTCGTAATAAATCACAGCCACTTTTATTAATTCCTCCTCACCTCAATACACATGTAAACACGCATCTATAGACCACATCATCAATATATATACGGTATAATATAAATAAGTACTATATAAGAATAATATGGCAAATCATATCAGCTAGACAAACATTAAGATACCAAACGTAGCAGCCGCATGGTCAAAACTAAAGGAGATATTGCTACTTAATAAATTTTCAAAAAAAACATCAATATGGAAATCAATAAAAGGGCAAACCTGTTTAGATAAAACCACATATCTAGATCGGCAATTCCAATATAAATAAAATAAATAATCTAATAAAACTAACAGTCATGTAGTTCAAACAATACGAACAACTTACAACAATCCACCCTAGAATCATAAAGGAAACAAAAGAAGCCCAAAAGACTAACTGTCGACAGGCGAACCGAAGCCAGAACACAACCAGTCATATGGTCGAAGCAATATGAACAAGTTACAGCAATCCACACTAAAATCAAAATAGCAACAAAAGAAGCCCCCGAAACAATATGAACAAATTACCCTAATCCACTGCAAAATCAGCAAAGCAACAAGAAACAATCAAATGCCTTGCCATCAACAGGCAAACTGAAGCCAGAACGCAACAAACAATTATATGGCCCAAACAATGTGAACAAATTACAACAATCCACCCTAGAATATAAAAAAAAAACAATATGAACAAACTACAGTCATCAACTCCAGAATCAACAAGACAACAAAAAACACCTCAAAGACTAACTAGCGACAGGCGAATCAAAGCCAGAACACAACAAACAGTCATACAGTCCAAACAATATGAAATAATTACAGCAATCCACCCTAGAATCAAAAACAACAAAAGACGCCCAAAAGACTAATAATCGACAGGCAAATCAAAGCCGAAACAAGGTCCAAACAATATGAACAAATTACAGTCAACAACCCCTAGAATCAAAAAAGAAACAAAATAGACCAAAAAATACTCACTATCAACAGGAGAATCAAATCCAGAGGAGTCTTTCTTGGGGCGTTTAGCATCGGCGGAGCTGAAGATGCGAGCGGCGATCTCCTGGGCACGCAGCTTCGCACTCTCGATATCGGAGAGAGGAGGGACGGAGTTGTAGGAGGGAGGAGGTTCACAGCGGCGGAGTCAGGGAGGATAGGGAAGAGAACCCAGTCGGGCGACGTGCCGCCGGTGGAGATCCGTCGTCGTACTTGCGCTTGTTGTTGGCTAGGGCTGAGTCCGACGAGTACTGGCTTCAGAAGCCATTGTTGAGTGACGAATCTCGAAGGTGATAGAGAGATGAGATAGAGGGTTAGACAAAAACCCTAGATATAGAGAGAGAGAAGGTGAGGCGCGATTAGTATAGAGTGATCGGGTCATATGCTCCAAACAATATGAACAAATTACAGAAATCCACCCTGAAATCAAAAAAGCAACAAATGACGCCCAAAAGACTTGCTGTCAACAGGGAAATCTAAACCAAAGCATAAAAAACAGGCATATGGTCCAAACAGTACAAACTAATTACCGCAATACACCCTCAAATCAAAAAAGCAACAAAAGAAGCCCAAAACACAAAAAAAACAATCATATGGTCCAAACTTCAAACTATATGAACAAATTACAACAATCCACCCTAGAATAAAAAAAGTCAACAAAAGACACCCAAAAAAACTCACTATCGACAGGCGAATCGAAGCCAGAACACAACAAAGTCATATAGTCCAAACAATATGAAGAAATTACAACAATTTACCCTAGAATAATAAACAACAACAAAAGACGCCCTAAAGACTAACAATCGACAGACGAATCAAAGCCAGAACACAACAAACAATATGAACAAATTACAATAATCCACCCTAGAATAAAAAAAGCAACAAAACAATCCCAAAGTACTCACTATCGACAGGCGAATCAAATCCAGAGGAATCGTTCTTGGGGCGCTTAGCCTCTGCAGAGCTGTAGATACGAGCTGCGATCTCCTGGGCGCGTAACTTGGCGCTCTCGATATCGGAGAGAGGAGGGACGGAGTTGTAGGAGGAGGGAGGTGGTTTCACGGCGGCGGAGTCAGGGAGGATTGGCATGGAGAACCCCGTCGGGCGGTAGACCTCCGGTGGAGATCCGGCTGAGTCTGACGAGTACTGAGCTTCTTCAGACGCCATTGTTGAGAGGGACGAACCTCAAAGGAGGAGAGAAGGTTAGACAAATACTCTAGCTGAAGATATATAGTTGTATATAGATATAGATACGGAGCATATATTTATAGAGAGAGAGAGAGAGAAGGTGAGGCGCGATGAGTATACACTGATCGAAGCTAGAACACAACAAACAGTCATATGGTCCAAACAATATGAACAAATTACATAAATAAACTCTAAAATTAGAAAGGCAGCAAAACAAACCCCAAACCCTCACTATCCACAGGCAAATCGAAGCCAGAACACAAAAAACGGTCCAAACAATATGAAATAATTACAGCAATCCACCATAGAATCAACAAAACAACAAAAGAAACCCAAAAGTGTCACTATCGACAGGCGATTCGAAGCTATAACATAACAAACAGTCATACGGTCCAAACAATATAAACAAATCACAGCAATCCACCCAAGAATCAAAAAAAGCAACAAAAGAAGCCCGAAACAGTATGAACAGGCTACAGTAATCCACCCTACAATCAACAAAGCAACAAAAGACGCGACACAATACAAATAAACTACAGCAACCAACCCCAAAATAATAATAAAATAAAAAAAACCGAAACAATATGAACAAATTACATCAATCCACCCTAGAATACAAAAAAAAAGGCAACAAAAAACACCCAAAAGACTGATTATCGACAAGCGGATAGAAGACAGCACACAACAATCAGTCATATGGTCCAAACAATGTGAAGTAATTACAGAAATCCACCCTAAAAACAAACAAAAAAGGCAACAAAAGAAGCCCGAACACAACAGCATATGGTCCAAACAGTATGAACAAATTACTCTAATATGCCCTAGAATCAAAAAAGCAACAAAATAGACCCAAAAGACTCACTATCAACAGGTGAATCAAATCCAGAGGAGTCGTTCTTGGGGCGTTTTGCCTCGGCAGAGCTGTAGATACGAGCAGCGATCTCCTGGGCGCGTAGCTTGGCGCTCTCGATATCGGAGAGAGGAGGGACGGAGTTGTAGGAGGAGGGAGGTGGTTTAACGACGGCGACAGAGTCAGGGAGGATAGGGGCGGAGAAACCAGTCGGACGGCGTGTCGCCGGAGGAGATCCATCGTCGTACTTGCGCTTGTTGTTAGTTAGGGCGGAGTCTGATGAGTACTGAGCTTCTTCAGACGCCATTGTTGAGAGGGTAGAGAGAGGGTTAGACAAAAACCCTAGCTGATGATGTATGTAGAGAGAGAGGGGGAGAGAAGGTGAGGCGCGATGAGTATATACTTATCGGGTATATACTCATGACCCGAATCAGAAGGTTAAATAATTTCACCAACTCCGTTCACTATAATTAATGGTGACTCAAATAATAATAAAAAAATTAGTTTTGTTGTGTGACATATTAGCTAGATATATAGATATGGAGATACAAGTATAGAGAGATAAAGGAGTCGTCTTTTATTCATTGATAAGTGTAGGAAAGTTACATCAAGAGACCCCTAACCTTCTTTATATAATAGAAGGTAGGGTTACATATGCTAAGAAAGCCCAATAGAGGCCCAATATGGACAATAATATCCTACAACACTCCCCCTTTGGACGTCTTGATTTCTTCGTCTTCATGTTGTCGATCTGAATCGAGTTCATTCGCAATGCTAAACACATAAAAACCTTAGGGCCGGAAAACCCAGTGTGGGACAAAACCGGTACCTAGGAGAAACTGTGTAGCCGAATGATATATGCCGAAATATCATGTAAGTAACTAACCACAAAACAGTGTGCCTCATCAAAACCTTGCCAGAGCAAACCCAATGGGAAAATCTCTGATCGAAGGAAAAAGAGTGCAACAGTGGTAGTAGTAGGGATCAACCACAAAACAGGTGCCTCATCAAAACCTTGCTAGAGTAAACCCAGTGGGAAAAACCTCTAGTCGAAGGACAAAAGAGTACACAGTGGTAAGAAGTATACAACAGGATACTCCCCCTAATTTCGGCAATCTTAAGTGAGGTATGATGGGAACGTGTCTCGCTAAAAACCTTGCCAAGGAAAACCCAGTGGGAAAAAACCTTGGTCTAAGGACAAAAAGAGTACACGAGCATGCGACTGGATGCTCCCCCTCACTTGCACACGACAGGGTGCGAGAATTTCGACTAAGTAGTAATTAGTACAATAAGCATTCACCTGGATGCTCCCCCTCACTTGCACATGACTGGGTGCAAATATTTCATATTCCAAGAAAGAGTACGAGCATTCGGGTGGATGCCTCATTTACTTACATACGACTGGATGCAAGAAAATCTAACGTGGAATAGAACGAGCATTCAACTGGATGCTCTTAAACTTCATTTGTGAAGATTAATTTCGGCGAGAAATGCTAAATAGCATAATGTAGTCATGTCTCTCTTGATCAATAACAACAAGTTGTCTTCTATGACAAGTGTTTTATCTGGATCGTGAGACAGAACATATGTAATTCAAATATGACTAATACTAGCTCGAAGCCATATACACTCTCTAGTCGTCTCATAGAGCACGAATAGACCAGAGTGATTCACTTGGAGTCATTCCAAGACCTCCAAGATGTCGCCTTATTCCTAATGGTAAAGAAATACCATGTTAGGAATATCCCTTATGCGGGTCTGATAAGTAACCGGCATCGGTATAACCGAAAAAGGGTTGTGTTAATTCGAGTACCGAAGGGGGTAGGTACACTCGATGACGCAAATGGGATAAACTAGCCCACTTCCAAAATTACCATAAGGTAAGGGAATGTGTCTTTAGTGCCATTTCGATGGCAGCGTGTTAGCGCGATGTTGTGTCGAGCTATACCATTCACAACAGACGAGATGTTCGTCCTAGCACATTAGACCAAGTACAATGATGCGCTTATTGTACTTAGATATGAACATTATGGTTCAATATCTCTTCATCGTCTCATCAGGGACGGACTGGGTCTATATCAATGTCTAGTGATCGAACGATCATGGGAGAATCTGACGACTTAGCGTCATGATGACTAAAACGTCATAACACCTTCTGGGTGTAGTCTGAATCATGGACTTAGATTAAATCTTTACGGGACTCAATCATCAGGTTGAGTCACTACCGTGTCTTCCCAAGATCCTTCATCTCGAAGGCAAATCCAAAAATGGATCGCGTAATAATACACGCAAGGGCATAATACTTGTTCAAGTATCCCAAGCTAATCAAGTACTCACTTAGGCGGTATACCACATCCGCTCGGATTATATTAATCCATATAGTGAACGTCTCAGTCAATTGAGATCGTGTTCCGTGGTCAGGAACTACTTGATTTAAGCACATGAAGTCACACAGGGACCTTCATTTATATCTCTGTCTAAATCCCCATAGAGATAAAACCATGACCACATTCATGGCTGCATACTCAGTTTTTCGGAAGCTACTAAACTGGTAAAGTAGAGGACTGTTATAATGTCCATTACGAAGAAATCAACCATCTCGTAATCAATTCCAAGGTGTGAGAGAAGCCTTGCGCTACTAGGCGAGCATTCTACAATCTCATTATTCTCATCACTCTTCCTTACGAATAACCAAATAAACGAACTCGTTTAACATTGGTGGTGTTGGAGCTACAGGTCCGAACACACTTTCGCTAAGGAGTCTACTTGGATTACAAGTTTCCATTAGTCCAGTCTATTCTACGTTGACTTCAGGCAACGGTACATGGTTCCCTGTCATAATTTGCTCATATTATCAGTCGTCACCGAATATATGAACAAGTAATCAATGACAGTCTCGTTTCGCTTCAATATCGTCTAAGATATCATGATCGACAGATATTTTGAGATTCTTAGGATGAGGAGGAAATCACACGTCTCCTTGATCCTTTATAATCTCGTGCGACAAACGAGTTTCAGTTCACCACCTCTGGGGCTGAACGAATTAAGAACCGGTCAACTTCCTCATATCTTAGGAAGGCCGACAGACTGACGGCCGACGGCAGCGTCCTTTGCTTGGCGGGTTCGGCCAAAGCAACGTGTTACGACAGGAACACGGCGTCCGACAGGGACATCTATCCTTGCAAGCATTTTGCAGCTGGTATAAATGATCTCGTGACATCTCATAAAGTCATTAAATGCGTCTGGCATTTAGTTAGACTTGAGGGAGTCTATGCACTTACTTATCACTAAGTGCAGTTTTGGGGATCAAGCTAAGACTGAGTGGGTTATGCCACGGTACTTCACGTCGTTCCTTATCAACGGTAACGTGCAAATCTCCCCCTAACGACGGGGAGAACAGTCTTAGCGATGTCACTTTCGCATATCATGCGGTAAAGAGATCGCTTGTCAAGGTTACTCTATCAAATGATAGGCAGGAGATTCATAATCGACTTATGTCCCCTTCAGAGGTCCATATTTTGAACGCTAGAGCGGCTCAATCAAAATATTAATTAATCACTCTAAACACGCGTTAATATGAGACTTCTGGCTCATAACCAGTAACCAACTGGTACGCATATGGTGTTTGAGTGTCTATGGGCCTCATAACGGACCAATGCAGCAAAATAGCATAACCCCATACGGAAATATAAATCTTGGTGCGCAAGACCAAGAAATGCGTGCAATCATTTGCAGTCGCATCATCAAACTTTCCGTGAGTCCATTTGGGTCTGAACATAATCGACAGGATGTTCAATTTCAATTTCCAAACTCAAGTAATTCAAATCAAAATTTCGATTATTACTCTTCGGAATTATCAAGTCGGCTAGACTTTTCAGGATAATCCGGATCATGAGCCATCAACTTAATGATAGGGCTAAAAGTTTGGAAAATGCTGCATTTATGTGGACAATATTAAAATGTGACCATATTGTCGATGCATCAACCATAACCATTTATATTTATGGTCCGTCTTATGGTTGGATAAGTCCACAATAACTCCTTCAATTCTTTACAAGAATTCTACGAGTTCATTTCGTGATCTTTACACATACTAGTCTTTCAAAGTGAGCATTAGTGGCATGAATTTCGGATTAATCACGAAATATATCCTCAAAGAGAATCCAAATGCGATGCGATTATAAATCAAGCATCGTCTTTTGAGCCGGGAATATCTAATCCGGTCAATGCCACAATATCAAAATGCTCTTATCAATCGACGACAGGCGAATGATAGTAAAGACAATCATGTCTTAGCATTTAAATTCTTTATCATTCGACGACAGGCGAAATGATAAGGTAACTTTAAACGCTTTAAAGAATGTGGTAGCAACCACTTGAAAGACATTCCAACTCCTCTAAAATACGCTTTTGGTCGTATTGAATGGAGACTATGTAAAGAAATTTCAATTCTTTCATGAGCTATTACCAGGTAACACTGGTTTTCTCGAATATTTTATAACTCAACAAGGTACGACAGGACCTATAGGAGTATAACGCCTCATATTTGACAAATCAATTTGGCTTTACCAAAGATTTCGATTTGGAACGACAGGTCCAGAATCGCTGTCACTGAGTACACTTTTAGGCAAGTAGTTGGTGAAATTATGTGGTACACTGTTACCCACTATTTCTAGAAAAACAACTACACCACAAATATTGCCTAAAATTTCATAATTTAAAGTTTGGTCACATTTGTCAAAAGAATTTGCTCAATAAACACTTTAAATTATTTCGAGAAATTTCATAAACAGGCAAACCATAATCCAAAAGTATGGTCCAAATGGAAAAATAATAATCCAAATGGAAAACATAATCCAGATGAGCGAAAAATGGCTCAATGATTTATCAAAATCAATAAAGAAAGGTATCAAACTCATTTGAGCCACAAAACTGGGGGTCTCAAGAGTTTCCTTTCAGTTAGCTTTAACCACATTAGCATCGGTTTTTTCACCTTTGTAATAGTTTTGAACTATTTAAGGAGTAACCGTGCATGACCTTTGTCTTTATAGCATAGAGTTGCCTCATTGACCATTATCTCTTGCTTTGTGACAACGGGCCATATTGTTCCTTTCAATTACTGTCTTGGAGCCAGGTTTTCGATTTTAACGATTGTCTAAAATCTTGCTTGGCTAGGCGATTCATCGGGATCGCGACAGTTCGAGACAAATAACACTTGTCTCGGTTCTCGATTCGTGGAAAAAAATGTACACGAAGAGCATTAATATCAGGCAAACAATTCGCCATTGACCCAATAGGATTAAAACTACTCACCGGGGTAATTTTCTTATCCAATAACAGATGGGCGATAAAGGAACATGGTGAATATAAATTCACGATACTGCTTATGGAATACAATTTCCAAGCTAGTATTTTGGTGAAGGATTGCTCCAATATGTCAATTTCAGACATTTGTTCACCATAGACTCATCACGTCTCAAATGTGGCGGCGGAATAAAATCAACGCCTTAGCATTCATCCTGAGTGTAACAACAAACTCGTGTTTACTCATCAAAGATGGCATCCAAAAAAAAATTTGGCATCACATTTTCACACATCAGGGTGACTAACATGTGGTGACGGAATAACATCAACGTCTAAACAGTCATTTCGCAAGTATGTTTTGCGAATTTTCTCATCATAGATGGCATCCAACATGTGTTGGGAGTTCTGAATTATTTTTCATATAAAACGACTGGTTTATATGTTTATGGTTTGCACAAGCACAAACTTTGTTTCGAAACGACAGGTTCGAAAATAGTTTTGCTTTTAATGTGAATTGGTTCTCATTGGTCGAACGACGGGTCGATACTGAGATACCAATTCGGCGAAACATACATCACTATATAAACACACTCGGGGAAATTATTATTTAGTCAACCCCTTTCGGTAGCTCTAATTGAACACGACCAGGAAAGACGGTGAGGGTGGAGGGCACGAATGCCACTTAAAACCCGACCTCATTAGGATATCGACTTCTGCCTATATCTTTCCTAGACATCGTATCCAAATAGGTGAGCCTAGTTGGGGAAGGTTCATAATTTTTCCAACTTAAATGTGAAAATATATGATTTCGCAAATTAACATATTTTACATGTGTACATATCATATACATAGCAAGATCTAATTAACGATAAATACAACATGCATGGGGCAGTATATTTTAATTACTAATTTACCATATCACATGCAGGGAGGGTAAATTTTAATTATCACTATACAATACACATGCACGTTTTATACATGATAACTAAATGATCATGTAAGGATTTGATTGAATTTACAGATTAGCAATATCTAAATTTATATGCTTAGGCCATATACTAGGCGAATCTGTACTCACGTACATACTATTATGTATACAAGGTTAAACTACATACTATTATGTATACAATGTTAAACTACAGGGATCCTGAGTGTCTTACTATAAGCTATTTTCAGTTTTAGTCTTATTACATACACAGTCCATAAATTCTAGAAAATTACAGCTTGGTCCTTAAGTAATTAACAGCTCAGCCTATAGTTTCAGCGAATTACAAAATAGTATTGCTGGTTTCAATTCATGGCATATACAGTCCGACTTATAACTAATATGATACAGCTCGGTCCTTAAGTAAGTTCTTAGCTGGTTTCAATTCAAAATAGTATTACTCATATTTTGTCTCATACACAACATACATAATATGATACATGTCAGCTTATTAATCTAGGAGAATATACATGGAGACATCATCCAAGTATGTTACTAACATGGAGAATATACACTAGATTTATATATGCAGTAGAATTAAAAATAGCTTTTTTTAACTCCTAACATATGATAACCACGTAACAAGTAAAAGTATTATAATATTATGTGATACAAAAGCAACCAGTAACAGAGTAATTCGTTGAATATATTATTAACATGGAACGAACAATATCAATAGCAATTACTATTTTACCATGCGATCATCGGTATCAATCTAACATGCAATTAGCAATTTTAATTTGTAAAATATTGTACCGTACGCCTCGTATTTTGGGAAGCCCGATCGAACACAATAAAAACCGGATAAACCTCAAGGTTTATAGATACCCAATATCTGTGCGTTTACAAAAAAAATCTCCAATATCTGCGAGCGTATATCCTATTCTTCACGAACAAAGTGCCGATAACGTGTTGTGTGACATATTAGCTAGATATATAGATATGGAGATACAAGTATAGAGAGATAAAGGAGTCGTCTTTTATTCATTGATAAGTGTAGGAAAGTTACATCAAGAGACCCCTAACCTTCTTTATATAATAGAAGGTAGGGTTACATATGCTAAGAAAGCCCAATATGGACAATAATATCCTACAACAAGTTTTAGTTTTCAATTCATTTTGTCATAATAAGTAATTTTTTTTGTTTAGTTTTGTCTGGCCGATCACCTTTCAATAATATTTTTATTCATGTGTCAGTACTCTCATAATATTTTTAAGTATATGTCAACTTAATATTACACTTTAATATCTTTTTTTTACTTAATAATTAAAAAAACTAAAAAATAGTTTTCAAGCTGGTTTTTTTACACTTTATTATCTTTCAAAAAGATATTATAATATTTTTTGTAGCTTAAAAATAACTTTTAAACTCTTTTTTCACATTTTTAATATATTTCTCGTGTAGATTATAAGTTATTTTTTAAGCTTCAAAACAGCTCTTAATCTCTTTTTTATTAGGCCGGATGACTATAACTTAAAAAAGTTCCGACTCAACACTTGTATTCGAAAAATCTTATGAAATATAACTTCTGGCTAATATTCTAAATTTTTTGTAATATGTGTTGGGCTTAATGGTTGATACATCTTATAAATTAGTATATCATGTTCATCATAGTGTTACTCCCAAATCAGTGTTTCAATACCCTCTTTAATAACGGAATTTCTCGGCTTAGTTTTTTATTTTTAATTTTAAAATCAATGGGTGGTATGACATTTAGTTTATTTAGTTTTTATAAAACAGAATTTTAGGCTATAAAATCTAAAATTAATAATTTGGTTTTATTAGACAAACTTTTTTAGAGTTGATTTTTGACCAGAAAATATAAACATACTGTTTAAGGGAAAAATATGTGTAATTTGTTTTGTATACAAAATATGAGGTTAAAATCTCTTTTAAAATTAAGTAATATATATACTATGCAAGAGAGTAAGGACTTCGGGTTGCTGAAAGTAGGGTTGGGTCCGGTTCGGTCCGGTTTTTAGCAAAACCGAAATCGAGCATATTTTTCGGCTCGTTTTTTTTGGGTTTCGGTCTTTTTATTTTTTGGACCGAACCGGACCAGTTTTTTTGGTCCAGTTTCGGGTTTTTTCAGGGGTTTTTCGGTCTTTTTCGGTTGGTTTTATTGAAAACCGAAACCGACCCGAAAATTTTTTCGGTCTTTTTCGGTTCGGTTTATTCGGTTTTTCGCCTAACCTAGCTAAAAGCCTGAAACCTTCGCTATGATTGTTTGTGTAGGAAGGTGTCTAAGGAAAAAGAAATGCGGACCATAGTTATCAAGTCGGAAATTCTTATGAATTAAGAGATAATTTATCAAAACAGCGTACATATACTTTTTTATTAATTTGATTTCATCATATTTTAAATGCATTTTTCCACTTTTATTAAAAAACAAGTTTCTTGAATATTTTATTGAGGTTTCCGAAAAGTATAATTTAAGATTTTAAAAAGGTTACGTTTAAGTTTCCGAAACGTTTCGGTAACGTTTCCCCTAAAATTTTGAAAGAGTACCATAACCGTTTCCGAAACGCGTTTTCGGAGAAACATGATACGTATCATAAACAGAGTTTCCGGTTAACTATGGTGCGGACAAGGACGGGTACTAAACACTAATATTCCATTACATTCATATAAAACAAACATCCCAATACACCGTCACGTAAAATAAAGTGCATCTGGAGCTTCCAGGAATGAAATTACAAGGGACAAGAAAAAACTTGCACAGAACAAGTGATAAGTATGACTTGTTAAATTTCCTTCAAAGTAAAATTAAAAACAAGTCTTATGACAAATCTTTGACATGCAAGAACAAAAAAAAAAGGTTTTATTTTTCCACCCTGTAGAGCAGCAGTTCTCCCCATAGAAAAAAAAAATAGACTATTTAGTCCACCAGAGGAGGAAGTCCTTGCGACGATTGATCTTTTTCTGCAGCTGAAGAACTCCGTAAAGTAGGGCCTCAGCTGTGGGTGGACAACCTGGTACATATATGTCAACAGGGACAATGCGGTCACAACCACGAACCACCGAGTAGGAATAGTGGTAGTATCCACCACCATTTGCACAGCTTCCCATAGAGATCACCCACCTTGGCTCAGGCATTTGATCATACACCCTGCAATTAAAATTCGAGTTAGAAAAACAGAGACGTTTTTTCTACAATTGAATGAAACATGAAATCAAATTGGAACCTGTAAAACCTCAAATCTAGTTCCTTCACCATTTGAAGAAAATAATTTTGTACGCACTTCTACAAAAAAACATGACGTGGAATAAGGTAATGCAAAAATTTATTACACGGTAACATGGCATATTAAGATCCCAAAAGGTCACTATACCTAGAGAACATAACATGGCGAGAGACAGAATATTCCAGCAACTACCAGGGTATACAAAAAAAAAACGATAGGATTGTACTGGGATCTAATAAATGTGTTGATAGTTTCATATTTCTGGAAAATCATTCGGAAAAAGGAACTGGGAAAGCAGACAGGGAAGTTATTTGTATCAGATTAGAAGATAGATGTAACATAGGCTAAAATTGCACAAACGGACGTTTTCTTCTAAAAAGCAAAGAGATCTGGATAGTACAAAGAATTTATCATCAGGTCATTTACAAAGTACATTCATGAGTTAAAAAGATTTAAGTTGCATGCATTTTTCATATATGGCAATAGATTTGCCACTGAATATTTTGTCATTTCAGCATGTGATATTTATACAAAGAAATGGTCTATGGGTTAAAAGACACCAACACTCGTCACTATTCAAATAAGCACATTACAGCTCAGGCGTTTACAAACTAAATTACACATTTACTTGAAAAAATACCAGAAACCAGCCCAACAGGAAACAAGGACATGATGCATCTAAATCAGGTAGGCCTTGCCAATGATCTCGAAATCTTACTACTTGGATAATAACCGCATATACACATTTACCAAGAGACAACCCAGCCTACCAATCCAAACAACACAAAACAAGACGGCAAAACCAGATGCATTTGCTACAACAAAGAAAGCCCTACGAATATAAATTATTAATATCTCAACAAGGTTTTACGTGATTATCCACCACTAAGTACTAACTATTAACTACTAGGGCTCCCCTCTATTTAATCAATGTGAGATTACAATTTGTTTTGACATCACAAACATATTGTCCAAGCCTTAGATAAACTGCAGATGCATATGGACACTTTACCACTACATCAATATGATGAGATGCTTACTTTCCTTTGTGAATCATTAATATTGTGAAAAGGCTAAGCGCAAAAGTAGCTTGTGAACAACCAACCACGATAAATATATATATATATACATACATATATATATATACACACACACACATATAACATATATATATGACTATAAATATATACATACTACGGCGAGAAGGAAATTTTCTTATGAGTTATGAAGCATCGTATAACATTTGCTTCAGCATGTTTTCCTTAAAATGAAACAAGGTTACCAAAATTGTTAGGTAGACTCAAGCCTGAGAGGTTGAGCCTAGGGGCCCAGATGGGACCTCGGAGGGATAACATCATTATGATATTTTCATTGGTTTTTCGTCGAATCTAGTACAAGATGTTGTGAATATAATTAACAAACTAAACTAAGCGTTTGCTATTAGGTTAAGGTTGAATAATGAAAGCCCAACAGAAGCTACCCAACAATTTTGTATAGTACTGTAACTTTCAAAAAAAAAAAATGTATAGTGACAATAGTCGAATATAATTTTTATTAACCATTTATGAAAAAAAAAATCGAAAAAAAAAACTAACCTATTTTGACTGGGTTGACCCGGATCCAACCCATATCACAACGAGTGGTATTAATCGCGGGGGATACCAAGGTCTGGCACATAGGTAGGGAGGGTCAAGGCAGGGACTTTAAAATACTGAAATAGAGATAGAGAAATCTGCAACTATACTTGATCTGGGAGAAAATAGGTAAGTAATGTATTTTTCAATCTTTTTCATTGACACCTCATACTATGCGTCTGTATGCGAGCATGCAACTATCTGTGTATACAGATATGTGTATTTATATTTTATTGTGAGAGACAGTCCTTCCATGAGGTAAGCGGATCTTGTTTAATAAACAATCCTCATGTTTTTCGTCGTCCTCTGTTCGCCTATTTAGTAAAGAGGCTTAAGAGTTGATGGAGTAACGAGGTTTAAGAGTTCGCCGACAAAGGTTCATGATCTAACGATCCATTAATAAACTAAATAAGCGATGCATTAATATTTTATTGTGAGAGACAATCTTTTCTAGAGTTAATGGATCGCTAGATCATTTTTAGACCTACTTGTGGTCCAACACTTGAACCTCTTTACTCCATGAACTCTATCAGTTGCAGCCATCAAAATAACCGAATCCAGTTTTCTTATTGTTAAACAATTTTTTTTTCTGAGGTTCAATTATAAATATCTTTTAAGCTAAAAAAGAAAAGGTATCTTAAATCCTATTAATCTACATGTACCGGCTTATTGCTATACGCAAGACGAAAACTCACTCGTCCAAGTTTTCCCAGCTATTTGTGGCCAGCTATATGTATCAGACTTACCCGTGCTCTATCTAGTGCAAGTTATATTTTCATGAACATGATCTTCAATATTCGTAAGTAGCAATTACCAAATCAAATCTTTACCAAGGCCATAAATTACTTATGAGGCAAACAAGTCATGCGGGTTTGATAAGTCGAGCCATCAACCAAAATAGTCAAGAACTGACAACTTGCTGAAATTCACCAAAACAATCAGTGAAGTATTTAAGCAGGAAATATTTATAACAAACTAGAAGAAACAACATTTGTAGCCTAGCTGCATAGTAACTCTACATCTACTAATGCAATTGTAACAGCATTAAGGACGTAACAGTTTGAAACAAGCCATATACTCAACTATAATCCCGGGACTACGAGTCCCATGGGATTACAATGGTATTGAAAATGATGCTAGTATTTCTAGTCCGGTAACTTAATCCCATTGATTGTTTGCTTGGATAAGTGTGTAACCGGACTATTTTTTAAAACTTACAACTTTACCCTTCCTCCCAACAAAATTTTAAAAATATAGCTTTATCCATATCTTACAGTTTAGCTAAAAGCTTATAATTAGAAATAACATAACTTAAATCAGCAAGGTATCAGGTTATATATTATCAACTATTTTGCACATACACAAAAAAAACTAAGCAAACCCCATCTGAATTTATTTATTTTTAATTAGACAAGAAAAAAAATGATAAATAATATACTTTCAATTTTATTTTGTTAAGAATGTGTTCCCTGGAAATTGACCTTTCAATGCATTAGTGCGTGGGTATGTAAAATAAAGGTGAATTTTACTCATTTACGGGAGATGAAATTTAGGTGTAATGAGTACACTTTTGAAGTAAGGTATGGACTCAAATGAATATCACCCCCATGTGGTATTCTATATAACCCCATATAGGATCATTTGAAATCCCAATGTATTTCTAGTCCCAACCAAAATGACCACACCAAACAAAGCATTAATGGGCCCATGGTATTACAAGTCCAATACCACTCCTCTAATGCATCAAACAAACGAGGCCCCCAAGTGAGTCACTTGTAGTCCAAACATTTGTTTGATGTATTAAAAGAGTGGGATTGGACTTGAAATACCATGGGGCCCACTAGTCCTGTGTTTGGGGTGGCCATTTAGCTTTGAGTTTGGTTAGCCATTTAGCTTTGGACAAAAAATACTTATGGATTTCAACTAGTCCTGTTTGGGGTATATAGAATCTCATGTGGGTGGTATTCATGTTAGTCCATATCTTATTTTTAAAAAGTAGTAGCCATTTGACCTTTGCTTTTACACCTATCTCAACTCCCTCATCTTATTAGCTAAATTTCACCATTATTTACACATCTAATACACACGCTACCAATTTTCCAAAGAACACATTCAACTTGGTCTTTTCATTTAGTTTTTTTTCTTATTCTTATTAGTTTCTCCTCACCTCTTATCCAGAAGAAAAAAAAATTATAATTTGTTATTTATCATTTTTCTATTCTCTAATTAAAAGTAAATAAATTGAGATGGGGTATATCTTTACGCACCGTGTTAAGATAAGTAGTAAGAGCAAATATCCAAACAGACCAATTACTGTTAAGCATTCAAATGAACAACTGAGATAATATACGTTTCTAAACAAAGCTCAATGTGAAGATTCCTATGAAAAAGAATAATAGGATCCAACAACAGTTAGAATACTCTAAAGCCATCCAACTACCACTTTCAAATATGAAACAAACACGTCACACAAACAAAAATGTATATATGTTAAGGTCTAGTGTGGAGTGGTTCTAGGTGCTACACAATCTCATTTTTAAGTACAAGGAGCATTCCCCACCATAAAAGTACTTCGTACTCCATTCCAAATGTTTATTCCACTCTTAAACATAACAGTTTAGCACTTATCAGGTTCATAATAATAATACTCTTTCTTCCTACCACAATTTTCTCACCTATTCCAATTAACTTCTAGGCCTCAAAGAGTACAGAGACAAGGAGAAGATGCTTGCATAACTATGTAGAACATCGACGATCTTAAATCTAAAGACCTAAATTATGCGTGCATATAGCTGGATTACTATGCAGTTGAAAAACCTTCAAAAGCTTATTTCTTAGTCAACCACAATTCCATGCCCGTAAACATATTACGTGAAACAAAAATTGAAGAGAAAAACACAACCGCAAAAAAAAATACGAGCTAACAGCACACTAAGGGTAAGTAATAACGATAATGAAATAACATGGCCAATTTGATGAACCTATTATATCCTTCATGACTTCATCTCGTGATTAACAGGAATGAAGCTAAATAAAAGTCATTCACTAAAATCACCTATGCTCTTTGCTACCTCAGTTCTCATTCCTACCCCTAATACATTTCATCATCACACGCCAAAGGAGGCTGCCCTAAGATATTAATCAGACTTTGATAAAACCAAATAATTGATGATTTAGGAAATGGTGAAGGTACCAAAAAAAACTTCAACGGAAACACGAACATATTAGTTACTCCAACCCACAAAGAACGCCATAAAATGAGTCCACAGCTCAGTGGCTCAACAGAGGACAGAAGCCATCAGTAGAAAACAAAGTGCACAAGAAACCGGGAAGAAAAAAATAGAACCCTAACTCCACAGATGAACACCGCCCACAAAACACAAATTGGACAGTAAAGGTTTAAAAGTCTGGAATATGAAAGATCACTCAACAATAAGAAGACCTTAAAAACCCATTCCAAAAATCACAAATAATATCTCTAGATATTAGCGTTTCCGCCCCTTCATACTAGGGTTGGGCGAAAAACCGGAAAAACCGAACCGAACCGAAAAAATCCGACAAAGACCGAAACCGAAAAAAATTCGGGTCGGTTTCGGTTTTCAGTAAAACCGAACCGAAAAAGACCGAAATAACCGGAAAAAACCGAAACTGGACCGAAAAAACCGGTCCGGTTCGGTCCAAAAAATAAAAAGACCGAAACCGAAAAAAACCGAACCGGAAAGTATGCTCGGTTTCGGTTTTGCCAAAAACCAAACCGGACCGAACCGAACTCAGCCCTACTTTATACTATGGGGAAAAATCATATATAATACATGCCCCTTTCATTTGAGATTTCTGGTTCCGTCACTCGTCCCATGACCTAAAATTAGTTTAAAGCTAAATGAACCCAACGTTTTCCATATCCTTAAAAAATCCAACTTATTTACTTAAAATATGCATTGTACAAGCCTAAAAACTCCCTTCGTCCCAAAACAATTGCTCATTTTCATAATTATATACCTCATAAATATTTAAGAAAGGGGACTATAGTTTTGGAACAGAGGGAGTATTCAAAAAAGTACGGCATCCAATCACAAGTTCAAATGTCAACCAACAATCAGAAATCCGCAAAAAATTAGCATGCACTTATTGAAACTAAAAGAAGAAGGAAAAAGGTAAACATAAATACTTATGAATAGCGGAAGTCGTCTCAATTGTAAACATATATCAATCAGCCATTAGAAAACTATAAGGAAAGAGCATATCTATTAAATTAAATAACCATGCATTTACTTAACATTTACACTAGTCTCATATAAGCCAACTTACTTGCATATACCAAAACTAATCCTTAAAACGATAAATAAAATGCGGAATCGGATCGAAAAGATCATGAATCAATCACTAAGGAAAGAGATTCAACAAAATATACATAAACAGCATAGTCGGAGTGTGAACTGATACAAGCCCTAAATTCGGGGGAATTTTGGCAACGGATCTATTAGACTCCGTCGATTCCCATCAAAAGACCTTATAATAGTAAGGGAAGGAAGTTATTATTAAACCATGGGCTTGATTGATATATCATTGATGTGGGACAATTATAACTCTAACAGGATCGAAAAATCATATATCAATCCCCAATTAGAAAACCCTTAGGAGAGAGCATAAAATATGAGCTTATACAATGAAGGTATTTGCCCAATTTTAACAATCCCTAGACTGGCAAAAAATTAAGATAAAACAAACATATATGATATATCAATAGGAAACCCAAAGGCCTAAGCAAAACGTACAAAAAAAACACATAAACACCAACAACGAAGCGAAAAAAAGGAAATAGAGAGAGAAGTACCTGCGAAGAGCGGGAGCCATCTTATTAGTAAGAGTCCCGGCAACAATCATACAATCGGACTGCCTCGGACTGGGCATGAAAATAGCCCCAAACCTGTCGAAATCATATCGGGCCGCACCAGCGTGCATCATCTCGACAGCACAGCAAGCGAGCCCAAAGGTCATGGGCCAGATGGACCCGTGCCTGACCCAGTTCATTAGATCGTCGATTTTTTAGATCACGAACTCGGCCGCTTTTGATGGGGATCCAGCGGAGGGGGGAGGGAGATGAGAGAGAGAGATATTTGCGGTGGGGTTTGGTTTAACCCTAGCCTCATAGAAGCAAATTTACTTACACAGAACCAACACTAACCCATAAATTGATAAATAAAATATGGAATCGCATCGAAAAGATCATATATCAATCACTACAGAAAGAGCATAGACAAAAAAATCACATAAACAGCATTACAAGATTATGAACTTAAAGAAGCACTAATTCGAGAAAAGAATTGGGAACGGATCAAAAAATCATGTATCAATCCCCAATTAGAAAACCCTTAGGAAAGAGGATAAAATGTGTTCTTATAAAATTATTGCCCAATTTTAACAATCCCTAGACTGGCGAAAAACCATGGCAGAACAAACATATATCAATAAGAAATTAGAAAACCCTAAGCAAAAACGTATCGAAAAAAATTTACATGAACATAATTTGTGGTTAAAAAACAATAACAAGGACGCAAGGAAAAAATAGAGCATAAAATTAAAATACGAGCTTATAAAATTATGGCATCTGCCCAATGTCAACAATCCCTATACTGGCAAATTAAATACGGAAAATATACCAATAGGAAATTAGAAAACCCTAAGCAAAACATATCGAAAAAAACACATAAACATCAACAACGAAGCGAGGAAAGTAGAAAAGAGAGAGAGAGAGAGAGAGGTACTTGCGAAGAGCGGGAGCCATCTTATTAGTAAGAGTCCCGGCAACAATCATACAATCAGACTGCCTCGGACTAGGCCTGAAAATAACCCCAAACCTATCGAAATCATATCGGGCTGCACCAGCGTGCATCATCTCGACAGCACAGCAAGCGAGCCCAAATGTCATGGGCCAGATGGACCCGCGCCTGGCCCAGTTCATTAGATCATCAACTTTCGAGATCACAAACTCCGCAGCTTTTGATGGGGATGCGGCGGAGGGGGGTGGAGGGCGAGAGTACGGGGTCGGGGTTGTAGAGAGGTAGGCGGAGGAAATGGGTCGGAGGAGGGTGGTTTGTTTGGCGGTGCGGAGGAGGAGAGCCATCGGAGAGAGAGAGAGATTTGCGGTGGGGTTTGGTTTTTGGTTTTCAGGAGAATGGGGAAGTGTTTGGGTATATATACGGGGTTGGAATGTAAATGAAATGAAATAACCGATCCACACAACGACACCGATACTTATTAAACCCAGATTAATCGTAAAAAAAAATACTATTATATAAAGTCATTTGGTATCATTTTTTTTTTTAGTTGATTTTTTTATTTTTAAATTTTTAAATCTGCGTGTGTTTGGACATGGAGATTATTTAAATTCTGAAAAGCATATGTTTAGGCTGAAAAGTCTAAGAAATCGATTTTTAAAAATTCATATTTTCAACCGATTTAAATTTAATTTTGAAACAAAAAAGCTGTTATAAAAGGGACTCGTAATATTATGAATAAACATGTGTTAAAGATTTAAAGGTTTTGGACTTAATTACAGTAGTAATTAAATGATGCTTGTTTTCTTGTAAACGTTTGTATGGGGAATTATTTCACATAATGCGTGTTTTAAAAAAAATTTATTCTCCTAAAATTAGATACATATCATAATCTGTAATACTAATGAATCTAACTTGTTTTTTGAACTCTAGAGAAACCGAACTTCTAACGAACGGACTGTGTTATGTTCACGTTCAGTTTGTTTATTTAATTAAATAACACGAACTGAAATGACAATAATTTCATGAACGACTAAGTTTATTTGCATTCCCACCGACGATAACACTAAATAATATAATAGGATGTTTTGTTATACCAATTACGTAATCTATGCATCATTTTTTATTTATTTTTAAAAGGAAAATCGTAGTGCATCCTTATTTCCAATTAAGTACGTTCTAAAAAACAAGTGCAGCTAGAGATTGAGTTTAGACGGTAGACGTACATTAGAAGTCTAACAGGTTAGCCGTTAAACGGAACTACGTGTTAAGCGAACAATTCCTGCGTGGAACCGATGTTGCGCCTTTAAAAAATTACGATATGTGTGTTAAAGAAAATAATCAAAAAAATACATGATCATAATCAATGTTCACGTAGTTCGAATGTTAAACAATATGGTTAAATTGACGAAATGGAATTTTTCCGAAGTTATTCTCATATTTAAATATTAAACTATATGGTCAAATTTTGAAAATTGGGATACAATTTACTTTTCAATTTTATGTTAATTTTAGACACGTGTAATGACATGTTTGATCCCGAGTGAGATCCATGTATTGCTCGATTACATGGACGGTGGTGGGTCTCTGAGCAGAAGTTGGGTGTGACTATATATCCCGCTATGACTTCTTAGTACTTTGGTAGCTATACTAGAGAAATACCGTACACATTGATATCAAGCCGTTTAAAGTCATCGTCAATTCCCTTTTTCCTTAAATAGATCACACGATCATAAGTTATAATATCTTGTTGAAAAATTGCCATCAATTTTAATTAATAGGATCATATGATCAGATGCGAACTCTAATTGGTAGTGAGTTTCGATAATTTGGAAACGAAATTTTTTGTCCAACAAAGTTGAACGTGATTTGGTACATGCCAAACAAGCGAGACGAAGGGAGTATTCCCAATATTTGTAAAGAGCTATGAAAATCAATGTCCTAAAAGACACATGACAGGTTCTTGACCGTGTACAACGATCGATCTCGCATAATCAACCAGGCCTATATGATGTACGTCAAACATGGGTTATGTACAGGAGCCAACAAGGCTTGCCCTTTAGAGCAAACTAGTGCAATCATGTGATTATTAGGTGAAACCGGCTTTTAAAAATTGAATCCTCCAAAATTGTATGGCTATATTGAAACTTGCTCGTGTTGGTTGTCCGGGTTGCTATATCTTCAACAATATCGTTTTGACCATCAAAAGTGTTGTGTCCAAATAATAGTGAAATGAGATTTTCACACAGTTAATTACGTGGTTTAAATTACGCGATTCAATTATCGAAAAATTTCATGTATGATCAGTTTTTACGGGTTATAGACAAATTTCATGTATGCTAAACTAAGAGCATCCGTATCTGGTTCCTCAAAACGTAATTTTTCCTAAAATTTGATGATTATTGTATAAAAAGTGACATGTATGAGGAACCCTGTAAATTTCCTAAATTTAATAAAACACAAAATTCACTTAATATATTAGGAATGCATATGATTCCCTAGATTAGTACTCCATACGTCCCTGAACAAATGTTCCCTACGAAAATACGTACAATTTTGACCGATAATTTTTTCATATTTAGATTGTCGGAAAATATTATTTCAAAAGTTAATCACCTAGTTTATGGTTAGAACTAAATGATGAAATTTTCAATTTTTTCATTTCGGTAATTTTGATATGAAAATTTTGATGGTCAAAGTTGCATGTATTTTTGTAGGGGATATTTGTTTAGGAACGGAGAGAGTATAATAGTAATAAACTATCATGGCGTCCATATTTTTATGGTTGTAATATTGTTATGATTATTAAAAGATAATAAAAATAAAATAAAATAATGTAGGGTTATTATAAGTAAATTAATAAGTAAGTTGGAATTTTGTATAAATGTACGGTTCACTAAAATATATAAAATGTGTTAGTTTTGAAAAAATGATTGAGGTAACCGAATGGACATTTCTTCAGACGTGCCAATAAAATTCTGAATTCACATGCCAACTTTTTAGCATAAATGAAAAGAATGGTGATTTTTTAGTTTTAAACAGAACCATACGAAATTTTGCCATCTCATTGCATGCGGACATAGAGCTCTCAATAGAAAATAGCATACATATTCATAAAGCTTTTTTAAGCCTCTACCCGTTCATTAATAACAAACAATTACGTACCTGATGTAACATACGAACATCCAAATTACCATTTAGCATATACATTTACTACCAAGTTCTGAACATGTACCATGTCCTATAAATTGTACAACAAATACTAGGTGCCAACATAAATTAGCAAAAATATTGCGTGGCTTACATTTCGAACCTCATATTACCAAATGTTACATGGCTTTGTTGACCATTGTTCGTGTCCTCACCGTTTCTTCGGTCCTTTCTCCTATTCATCTCGGCATACATTTCTTCAATCATCGGTTTCCAAAGACGAACTCGAGCATTGATAAACCAGTTGGATACCTAGTCATAACCAAATACTAGGATATAAGGAGAAAATTACGGAAGGAATTCAAATCGAATATCTGAACTTTGAGAATTACTGGTGAAAAAGTTTTCATAAAAAAAAACTAAAGAAGAGAAGGCTTTCATTTGATAATGTTGAGATTCAGTTAAGCTACAAGATTGCACTTATTGTGCTTTTGTGATTGTGTACCTCTGTAGTTCGGGTGATACTATTTAGACAAATCTTCACATATATTTGTACAAAAATTTCTTAGGTGACATTGTGATTGTGTGCACATATTCTTTTTTAATGCTTCCTCCCACAAATTGCTTTATTTGAAAATTTTGTGCAGGACTCGTGGCCCATTGGGCAATCTCAAGTGTGAAACTGTGAATCTAGCATTATTGGTACTTGTTTGGTGTGTACCTGGCTTCTTGTCAATCCACTTTTAACTGCAAGTAAATGTTTTTCAGCATCTTTCGGATACCTGCAATTCACAACCACAAATCAAACACTACTTATACTTCTAACTAAAAAAATAAAAATGAATCTCAGTTTTTTTTTTAAGTGGCAGGCCCTTGAATTTGAGCACAAACGGCCATTTTAAATCTGTCATGTTAGAGCTCAAGTATCAGACTATCAGTGTATCACAACATCACATGACACAAGTACGTAGTAAGAAATAACATGTACAAATAGACAATGTCCAAGGCATCATCAAATTATTTTAAAAGTGTTTCAAATGCTCTTGATGACAAACAGGCCCTAACTAGTGACTCTGCAGACAAAATGATCATCAAATCTGGAGAATAGAATAACTGGTAAACCAACAGGTAAAATACCAAGCAAATATATCGGAAAATTGTGACATCTAAAAATGATTAAATTTGCAGAGAAAGGAGTGAAAAACGCATTTTTTAGTTCAAGGGGAAAAACTGCAAAAAATGAATGAAGAATTTGCTTAAATTAGAAGTCTAGAACCAATGTTAGACTTCATGAGTCGTAAGTGCTCCCTACATTATACACAAATATCCTCCTTTTCATCCCATGAAAATGGAAATCACTTCCTAATAAACAAATCCACTTTTACACAGCAAACAGAAATAACTTACGGATGGAGAAAGTTCTGAAACATCCAAGCCCTTAAAACAGAAACAGATCTTTCGGGTAAACCTCTTTGTGGCCTCCACAACTGGTGGTCTTTCTTTCTTAGCTGCTGCAAAGCCCATTGTTTCTGAATAAAATTTGACTCAAAAGATATATCATCTCCCTTATTTTCTCCGTTTTTTGAGGGTGTTGCTCCCATTGTAATGATTTGGTTACTAATTCTCTCTCTAAGATTCTTGTACAATGCCGATACAGTCTGTAGTGCAAACCGAGCGTGTATGCGAGGGTCTAATTCGGTTGCGGCGTGGAATGCGGAAATCACTGTGTGGATTTCATCTAAGCATTGGTTGTGTTGCTCATCCACCTGACTCAGAAAAAAAGTAATATTCATTGTCAGTTAAGTTAGATGATATTATGGCATTTTTGGCAGGATTTTTAATCCAAATAAGCTAGGTTTTTCTGAGTTTCAAGACGAGATTAGCTTAAAGCTTCTAGCTCTATCAGGACAAAATTCCAGAAAAGCTTAATTTTTAAGTTAGTACACCTAATGCAGCTAAACAAAAAAGAATGAGCTTAAAATTTGCAACCGAACATGGCCAACTATTTGAGAGAGTAAAAGAATTCTTAAATAAGCTTACTTTGATTGTGTTGAAACATATAAACACTTGTGGTCCAAATTATGTAGAATGTTAAACAAACAACACTTGTGGTCCACTTAATGTTGAGCATATACTCTGGTTCATATAGAAAACATCTGCAGCAATTAACAATTGAACTATGTTTCCTATGATACAACAGACAAAATAGTACTCATCCTATAGGATTTGTTCCACTTTTTAGATATACAAATTTTGGCAGTTTCAAGTGCAAAAAATAAGGTGCCAGTATTAGTAAAATACTAAAATGTGTATGGTAGCGCTCTTTATGACTATTGAGGTCCAACCCTTCCTCATATTGTACCAAACCCATATGTGTGACCTCGATAGTTCTAAATTATACAAAAGTTGATCTCTAACAAGAGACAGAATGTCTTGGACTGCAGAACTTAATAGTGAAAGAAAACACAGCTCGAGAGGACAGCAATGGATGTTTACCTTTAAGTAGCTATTACTAAGACTAGAAGAGATTCTGGAGCATACTTGAAGACTTAATTAAAAAAAGCTCATCTATATACTCCCTTTTAAATTACCAAAACTAAGTACAACTTATATCTTCCATGATATAAACCCAGGATAGAATATAAGATTCAATATGCATAGATAATTAACATACATCGTATCTTTATACATAGTTACATACCACTTCAAGTAGAGCCACTAATTGCTGCTTCTTTGCTTCAACTTCCCTTCCTCGAGTGGAACAAAACCCTCCATCCACTTCAGAATCCATCATCGAATACTCTCTCTCCGAAACACAACTTCTAGAGAGAGATTTTTTTGCCAAGTTACCAGTATAATTCACTTGGTCAAAATGTTCAAGTGAAAAACTTGCAATTTGAGCAAGTATCTCTTGAATAACGTAAAGGTATCTCGACCCAGAAGAGAATTGATCAATCTGAACCGGCCTATGAGAAGAGGTTCTAGACCCAAATTGCCCTTCGTTCCAGGTATTACGTGTAACAACCGATCCACTTATTTCTGAGCATTGGTCGCTAATAACTGTCCCGCGCCCAATAGGAGTATGGCACATGGCAAGACTGAGAGAAAGCTCCTTATCAGAGTTTAGCATAGAACTATTTGACGAGAGCCATTGATTCTGATCAATACCTTCAAGGTACTTATCAAAAGCCCATTTATTGTTCACCTCACGATATACCGTATCATATCCAGAGTTAAAAGGGTTTGAAAAATTAGAATTTAATTCCCCATGGTGATTATCAGGGATAGAATTTTGGGAACCCAATCTTGAGGCTAATAAGGTACCCAATGATGAAGCAGAAACAAGTGTTCCACTTTCATTAACAAATCTTTGTTCAAATTCGTTATTTCCCATCAAGTACGATTCATTTATTGAAGGATTAGACATGTGGGGACTGTTCATGAATTCGCCTTGCAAGAGAGAGAGTGCAGGGAAATCAATGATCTGGCGTTGATTGTTGAGACCGAGCGAGTAAGGTTGTATTGGGTAATTTGAGGTCATGTTTGATAATATACTCGCACTCATGAGGTCATTTCCACCGATTGGCACATTATACGTGTTGTTCTCAGCCATGTTCTCCAAACTAAGAGGGTATCACCTGGTTTAGTTTGAGCTTTAAGAAAAACAGCAAATAACCTGAAGAACGGCAAAAAATACTCTGATCAGACATCTATATGATTCTACTTTTCGTTTTTACTTCTATAACCTAAGAGATTATAGAAGTTTCAATTCACGAAGTTACAAATGTGTCAAGTTTATAAAGAGGCGAGACACGTCAAAATACCAATCATTGTGAAAATACACTATATTCAAAGTGCACAATGGAACTGTGACATTTTGAAAGTTTCATAACTTATTTGACAAAAACACTATCTACAATTTTCTATCAGCATAATCAAGAAGACCAGAACCCAAAAATTTGTGCATTCTTTAACATCATTACTTTAAAGTCGTAAAGGATTCTCGTATCTATGCGAAAATGTGCAAACAATGTTGACATTTAGTTTAATATAATATCTTCAAAAGCTAAGTTGCCAAATTAATAACTTTTCAGACAGCAAGTAACTGCTAAGAACAAGCAGCAGCAAAAAGAAAACTTAGGACTTAGGAGTATAACATAAACAAATGTCGCAAAGTTAAACCGCTTGAATATAAATATATTGAAATGCTACAGGTTTACAACAGAACATTATGCATATACAACCAACAAAACTTTTCTTAGGCAACTCAAAAGTATGAAACCTAGTAGGACTACTTTTCCAAAATTGCACACCTACAGATCCTCCCACCTTCTGTTCAACCCATTTTTGTGATTATTCACATGTATGACACTTCCACATTAAACTAGGGACCTGAAAGGCCAAAATAGTTCAAATGCTGTTTTCAAATAGTGTTCAATCTTGATTCAGTTTCTGTACCTGTTATCAAATAGCCTACACTAAATCAGTGCTTGCTTTTGAGTAGGTAGGGGAACGTTATGTCAACCATTTTAAAAATGGAAGAGTTCAAAATGATCTAGCACTTCCAAATACTTTTCTTATAACCATTACTTTAAAGTTGAAGGCTCACAGCTCGACCATGGTCATGCTATATACTATGCACCAATTTTGTTTATAAATACCCCCAATGGTGCCTAGTAAAAAGAAGAAAGGCCAGAAGAATTATCATTTCGAGCTATACTCCTTCTGAATTTTTTTTAACTCGGATTTGTTCTGAAGAAAATTGTGCAAGACCATGACTACTAATAATAAAATACACAAAACAGTATGTGAATATATAAGGTTGTTCAAAATGAAATGGAAACAGCACATTCAAGCCAGAACTAAGTATCATGTTAGAAATAACATGATGGAAAGTTACACAATAACTTCCTTTTAAAATGACTGGCGAATATTAACATACAAAACTCCGCAGATATAATGGGTAACCTACTGTTACCGCAATTTGGACGAGCAATTTATAAAAATGATTATTAACTGAACTGTTAGTATGTTCAAAGATACTATACACTAATACACATAAGTCACATAACAATGAATTTCAACTCCTAGTTCCGTCACTAAAGACGGTGGTATATGATCACTGAAGACATTACACATTAGCCTCAACATAGTGTATGTTACAGCAAAGTTCAAAACCAGCAAAGCCAAAGTCATGGGACATTATAAACATGAACTAAGTTAAAGCAAAAACAGGCATGATAATAAAATATACATACCAGCAGCATTTTTTAATAAAGAAAATGAAAAAAGGCAAACATGAAGGGAAGAAACAAACCTCACACTCCTGTGCTGTGATGAAGTGCAACTCCAAATGAAATAAGAAAAAGGTGAATTCCTGTGAGTAATAATCCTGTTTGCACGCCCAAAAATATTCAACAGAGAAAGTGACTGCCTTTACAGAGAAATACACTATATTTGGTTTCCTCAGAGAAGCTAAAACAAGCAAACTGGTATTCAAAGTTTATAAGGAATCCTTGTCTTTGCTTTCTCCCTCAAAACAGTAGTAAAACACTATGGAAAAAAAGGTAGCAAGGGGAATCCTATCAGTAACCCCACTATATAAACATTCATACACATTTCCTCAAAGCCCACAAAAGTATTTAAATAAAAAGCCAAGAAAAAAGGTGAGGTTTTTTTTTTCCTTTCTTTACTTTCTCTCATGAGCAGAAAAAGGGAGAGAAGATCCAAGAAACTGAAGTTGAGTATTGAGAAACATCCAAGTACTAATATTAGCTAGTATGTATATATATACTGCACAAACGTAGTACAGTACATTTTCAATGCACACGATTTAAACCCAAATGGGCTTATAGTAGAAAAAGGGACACGCAACACAGAGAAAGGGGCCATTAAAAGCAAGAAAGAGAGTGCCCAAAAAGCCAAGAAAGAAAAGGACTTTGCCCTGCAGGAAATACAGAAAGAAATAAATAAAAAAGAAGAAAAACAAAAAATGGACCCATTTGATAATTAATTAAAAAGATCCACACCACACAAAAATGGAAGTAGAGATTGAATCATTTCTTCTGCAGGCTTTGGTTGGCCCCACTAATATTATATCTCACTAATATCTCTTTGTCCTGACTCAAGAATCTCTCTCCTCTCTCTCTCTCTGTGATTATATTCCTGTTCATGGCAGGTCATCTCAAGATCATGTGTTTTCATGCCAAGTAAAAAAAGAAAGCCATTTGGACTTTTAGCTATTTTTAGGAGAAATAGAAAAATGGATGGGAAATAAGAGTAAATGTGGTAAGGTAGACACAAGCTTTATCTTCTGCAGGTTGATTTAAAGAGAGTTTTGGCAAATTAGATGAGCAGAGAGTGATCAGTGTACTTTATTTTAATATAGTAAAAGAAATTTAAGAAAAATATAGTAGAAAGAGTGTATTTTTTGGAGAGGGAATCCCAATTAATAGACTAGTGTAATGATGATGCAAGCAAAAGGAGAGAGATAAAAGGGTGAGGTTAGGAAATCTAGTGGAGAGATTTTTGTAGCAGTAAATTATTTATCATGATGTATGTAATACAACACAATTTATTACACACTAAGTAGCTAGGCTAGTAAGTAGCACGTATGTATTATTGTTATGTATGTATCTCTGACTGAGTTTTCTTGAGTGGGAAGTGTGGGAGCTACTACTACTCTTAAAACTAGCATGTACGGCTACTAATCAAATTGTTTGCTATGTATGTTATTTTGGTTAATAAAATATACTCCTCTCTGTATAAAGTAACTCGACTTTTGGTATGAACATTTGCTTAATTTCTAAATAAATTGGGACCAACCCAATCCGTTAATCCACAAAATTTCCTAAATATAAAGTTAAATGCAACTTTTTATTAATTTTGATAAACAATATAACTTTACACAATTTGTCAGCTTTCCTGTCGATTTGGCAATCATAATTATATTCTATTTTCTATTATTAATTTAATATTCATTCACATATTTTCGGATTTCGATCTATTGAAATCCTCAATTCATAAAACGGAAATTTAAAAAAGCACAACCAAATCTGATTAATAAAATACAAAATCTGAAATCTAAACGATCGAAAAACCATCCTATGATTTTATGAAATCTATTGATGATATGAACAATACAAAATATTAAAAAAAAAAGTGACTATTCTATGTTTTTTGTGTTGATATTTGTAGAGAGAAATATTAAAAAAAACGTTGGATGAGTTTTATGGAAATCAAAATCATAAACTAAGTAAAATCAAGATATGAATAATAATTTTATTATTGCAAGGGAATGTGTTTGATTCCTTTAATAGAAGATATTATTTTGATTCCTTTTTTGATAAGTAACTGTTGAGCAATCTGATGAGAAACACTGTTTTAGTTTAAATCCCTAAAAATAACGAATGTGAGTTTTTAAGGCTTCAGTTGCAATTGCTCTGATACTGCTATAATAACACAAGTCGTTTGTGTGAAATTTTCGTTTATATTAGAGCACTCACCCCATCAGATATAACTAATATCCGCCAAATATATTGATAGTATCACGTAAATACTCACACCATCATACTAGCAAATTATAATTAGCATTTGGCAAATTGGCTATTTTTTTCACCTAGTAACATACTACTTGCTAGGAACAAAAGAAATTATTTTTTTGATACAGTCAACAACCAGATCTATTTTTCTCGAGCCTTGTTTCGCTCTCTTAACCCTGCTCGTATTCTATCCACAGAGTCACTTAATTTTCTCTTACTCGGAAAAGATTAAACACGCTTTTTCGCAACAAGATAAAACACGTCAAGTTTTGAAATCTATTATGGTCAATTTCTTTCGGTTATAATTTTAGTTATTAGAACTTTGGTTAATTTTTAAACTTTTGAATATATATTATTTAATTTAATAGAGATATTTTTGGAGAGGTTGATATATTGACCATGGACAAAGTGGATATATTTATCCCATATTATGGAAAAGAATTTTATCACGAGGTTAATGGGTTTTATACTTTTATTTAAGTTTTGGGTATCATTAACCTTGATTAAAATTATTTTATCTATAGGTTTTAAAAGATAATATTTCATATTTGCAAAAATAAATTAGCAATCCATAAATACATTTGTTGGGTTTTATTTAAGAGTATACAAATTATACTTAAATACAATGGGTTTTCTTATAGAAAATTTGTATTTTAAATGATCCGCTAGCGAACAAATTTGTAAATTAGACGTATAAGGATGAGTAAAATACAATATGTAAAATAGATATAATAGATTTGATGATGCAAATGATTCACATCAACTTTCTTACCATTCTTTTTAAATTTACACTCACAAACACACTTTATTATTATAACCATCATTTTGAGATTCATATCATACATGATACTACACTTTCCCTGTCATTTTCTTTATTTTATTTTTTTATTAATATTAACATCTTTGATGTATATTGTAACAATAATTTTTACACTAGATATATCCTAATGAGAAAGAAAAAAGAGAGCTTGTTAATTGATTACTATATAAAGAAAAGCAAATAGAAAACCATGTGGCACAATTTTAAATCAGTATTTTCCTAAGTAAAAAAAGAAGTCATCAAATAACATGATGTGCATGCTCTAAAATGGATGATTATTTGAGAGCTCCAAATGACTTTAGACATAAAAGACTCGGAAGAATGTAGTGAAAACATTAATTGTTTTTTTTCCCTCTCTCCAAAGTAGCCTAATAAAAGGAATGTCATGAAAAAACATAAATTAAGATTATGAAACACGAAATGATGTGTCATTGTGGATAGGAACACAAAATGAGGTATCACTTCTTTTTAATAAAACACATAAACATAAACAGTAATATACTTTTAAGATACATCACTCTCTCTATAATTTTCTTTAAATAAATAGTCAAAATTCTATTTTTTTGATATTTAAAGAGTTATTTACATTTTGTATGTTTTTCCATTCTCATCAAAACATACTCTCTATTAATAATTAATTGTGATTAGTATTATATTTCAGAGTTAGAAGAAAGACAAGTAAAAAGTGGAGTAAAAAAAAACATTTTTAAATTTATGAAAGCTCAAGTAAAAAAATATTTTTAAATTTATGAAAAGCACACTAAAAAAAAGTGGCGGTGCTCTTTAAAAATGAAAAGTTAATTTTGAGATTGATGTGGACAATGTTTTAGTGTTAAAATTCTTCAAATTTTAAATAAATTTGCTTTTGCAAAGAGAGATGTGAATACTCTAAAAAGAGCTTTTGCCCGTATGTTTCACACAAGATCTCCGTTCTAATTGCCGATATTCCAATCGATCCGGGGTATGGACATGTGCGGATTGAGACGGAAGACAAAACTCTTGTCTTTGTTAAGCTTGTAAAGACGCTTTCGTGGCGATGGTGGTTGGCAACACACGCCTCTGACGTGCTACAACATCAGCATGTGAGCTCTATTCGGCTCGTCTTGAAACACGGACCAAATAGTTTGACATGTGAGCGAGTTAATAGGTGAGTAAATCCGTAAGGTGTAAAGTAGCTAAGACGTTATCTGCTAGTCGAGTTGTTTGGGAATGCAATTCCAATCAGATGGTAAATTACGTCAAATGCTAAATATTGGAGAGAGGCATATTGAATATTAATTAAATATGCTGTTCCCTTTTTTTTCTTTTATTAAACATGGAAAATTGGCATATCATAATTGTTAATTTTTTTGTTTCTTTTTTAAAAGATAGTTTTTTATTTGTTTGTGTGCTTGTTTGGTGCGCACACAATATAATTCTTTGTCTACTTTTCTATCTTACTTGCGTATATAAGAACTATTAAAAGAAGAACCCATGTTGGCAAGATTTATATACTTTTGTTATTAGGATTGACAAACCATTCAACGCACTTGAAATACTCAACTCAAAGTATAGGGTAGATCAAAAAGTCAAAATAGACTTTATTACACTTCCGATTATAATCATTTTAAGTTATAATATAATTATCATTATGTGAATCATGGATAAATAATGTGAATGCACTGAGAAAGTAAATTTTAATCTTCATGTTGGCCCCAAAACATTTCATCAGTCATATGGTTTCACTTCATCCACTTTCCTTTCTTTTTCTAAGGTCAATTTTCTCTTGAAATCGGATGCTTCTTTCTCTCTTTCTCTTTTTTCTAAATTTCTACTTACGATGAGGACAATAATACATTTACCGCTTTTAAAGAAAAAAATCCATCTAGATTCTAATGATGTTTGTTCATCTTGTTCTTGGTTACTTGTTGTCCTTATACATACATGTTCTAAAAGACGAGAATGGACATAAATTAGACGAATCGCTACCTAGAAGGCAGGCGGAGCCTATGCATCTAGTGGATTAGGCGGTATTAAGCGGAATTAATCGCTATAAGACTTATTTCTGCCTAGAAACCAACTTGTGCCTTTTAGAACATTTGATACAAATATTTATATACTCCTCATCGCCGAGAAGAAAGATGCACACTAATTGCTAAACTTCACTATAGAAAAATGTCAGCATATCAAGAATCACTTTGTTGCCATTCTAATAGTAAAATAAGTGTTGTTTAATTTAACAATAGCGTAATAAGAGAATCCGTTGATGTTCTTATTTACATGAGAGGTGCAACTTCATTTAAACTTTTTTTTTCTGCTAATAAGAGGGGGTAGACAAATTTTAACAAAAAAACACAAACAAAACTGAAGTTTTCACAATATGCCGTTAGTTATATACGCCCGATTTGTGTCCCACCTGGTTAGTTGACTAGTTCGATGCTTCACCATCAATAGAAAACAATTAATGAAGACAGTTGGTCACGATAATGTCTATGTAATGTTATCATGAATTACGGCTTATGTAATCATTTGCCAAGTTATAAACTCTTTTCGTGATCATGATAATTTGACAGAGTACAACTCCATAAAACATGATAATTTTTATTATTATTGTTAGCTGTACCTGTTACTACCTGTGAGGTTTTGTAATTAGAAATATGAAGGTGCTATAGCATATGATCCAAGACCACCTTCTAGTTTCTCCAATTTTTCTGAGAACTTTGCTAATGACAAACTCTGCACGAATTTTTGTTAGCAAGCAAACGTACTATAGTCTGTAAACGTAATTGATGATAAACCAAAACTCGCAAGCATGTAAAAGCATAAAACAAACATAAGTATTTGTGAACCCTATAATTTTTTGTACATTTTTTTGGGTTAGAGAAGAACTAAAATTCTGCAACTAATAATTGGAAAGAAATTCAAACAACAAGAGTATCCCAGTATTACAAATGCATTATGCATTTAATTTAAACAATGATTTATACTGCAGTATGTTGGGACTTGCACCCAAAAATAATTAACCATTTATATAGATCCATATGGAATTCAAACAATGTTTCAGCCACTGACAAAATGACTCATTTGGAGAACGGAGGCTTGCGAGGAAAATCTATCAATGCATCAAATCCTATATTGAACTTGAGTAATAGTAAGAACGAGAAAAATTAGAGCAAGATTAGCTTGTTTATTAATGGGACAAAATGGAATGTCTTATAGGAGAGTGTACGAATACAACTCTGTACACTTGGGAGATAAATGATCAACTTTATTCATGGTCATGCAATGAAGCCATAGCCACAGCTCCAAGCTTCTGAAGGTTAAGCTTCACAACGGTATCTACAAACATCTTTGTGTCCTCTCCGGTGTTCCCCTCTGGAATATCAACCACATAGCTCTCCAAAACGACCGTATAAACCCTCCCACCGTCAATATTGAACTCGTTCACCGAAGTTACAGAACGATAGTTGTTCAACCTATGCTCTCCTCCGACCACCCTAAAGCTCAAGATCCTCTTTTCGTCGTCCAGAATCTCCAGCCTCTCTGTGCTGGTAGAGGCTGGGATGCCAGAGATGACTGTAACCTCGCGGACGCTGCCAACAGTGGCAGCGTCCCCTGAAGCCAAATGACAACTCTTGATGAAGTGTTTGTATCTTTGTGGATTGTCGAAGCGCCTGACTAGGGGCCAGACGGTCCCTGCAGGCGCCTCGATGCGTTGGGTGATTAAAGAGGTGCATGTGTTGAGCTTGGTGTCAAAATTGTGGTAGGATGCGATTACGGGTTGTAGATGCGAGAGTTCTTCCGGGCTTAGATTGGTAGAAGAGTCCATAGCACGGAAAGAAGAAAGTGGTGTGGTGAGGTGAAATGAGTTGGATATTTGGTGTTGATGTTGCTTATTTATATGTGCATCAACTTTGAGGGGTTATGTTCTTTGAACCTTTTGCCCTTGTTTTGCTTTCTTTAGAAGGTTTGGGAATCAAAACAGTTGTAACCCATACGGCCAATGCATGGCAGTCTATAATTATTGAGTCAATAATAGTTTTATGAATGACAGAGGTTTAAGATTCAAGATTATTTTAGTATAGTCAACCAAACGAAAATTACTGAAAACACAAAATACCGAAAAGTGTTGCTATTCAAATTTATATAAAGAAAAGTACTATCCAAATATTTTCTTATCCAGATATTATCACTTTCTGTCTACTCATCCTAAACCTAGTATAATCATCAGCCCAACTCTTTCCAACGGAGTTTAATCCGCAACAGAGCTTACCCCCACCACATGACCATTGGTGGTAGGTTACCGGTGCTGGAGGTCACGGAGATCTGTCAGACCTTCGATGAGCTCGTTGGAGACCCGAAAGTGCATAACCGTTGGTACAAGCATACCGATTCGCGAGATTGCATAAGCTTTTTGAAAATACATACCCACTGAAAAAACTACATAATTATTTAATGGCATATCACTTAAAGAAGTAGATAAACATTTTTAAAAGTGCATATCTATTTGTTGTGAACTACATATATACTCATATTTTAATTATGTCGGAAGCTCTATAATGAGTTTGCCAAAAGTCCGGTAATGCTTCTATGAGATAGTCCAAGACCCGGTGTGGGTCCGATATGGATTGTGGTAAGCTAGAGGTCGGGTTGATTATGATGCGTTTCAATTTAGAAAATAAAAAATGGCACTTTTCGTGAATGTTTGAAAGTAACACTCTTTTATTATATTTTTAATTCATATCACTTTTTGGAATTGCACCTTGAATTAAAAATAATCAATTTTGTAGTAAAAATATTTATGCTTTGGAGATAAACAGTATAGCTGTTCGCCCACTAGTAATGGACTGAACTATCGAGTCCATGACTGTCACCTTTTAATTAAGTTCTCCAACTGGATAAGTAGCTAAGGAAACAGAAAGCATGAAACATGATCTTGGTAAAGTATAATATTAAAACAAATAAAAACACATATTCGGTTTTGATGCAGGACTATAAATTTAAAATTAGCAAGAGATAAGAAAGTATAAAATCAATAATGCGAAATTAGTTATGTTGTCACCAAACGCTGAAAATTAATTAAATTATTACTATAAAACATATTAGAGATAATCCAAAAATATTAATAGTAGCAGGAAAGTCGGTGCACTGAGTGAGATATACTGAGATGTTAAAAAATTATACTGAATAGCAAAACCCTTCTGGAAATTGGGAATAATGTACAACAAAAAAGAGATTACAAGTATAATTCACCTCAATAACTACTAATGCATAAGTCTTTGGTATCATAAATAATGCAGTTACAAATTAAGTTTCATTGTCAAAGATGGAGTCGCAGTCATTGAAAAGGTATTAGAAAGCTGTAAAGAATAGGGTAAATGGGTGGGATCATGTGACAAATCCAGCAAACTACACGCGTGATCATCAAACATAACTTCCCCTTTGCAGCTATATATGATTTCTCATCCCCCGATAAGCCTTATCCAAATAATCCTACTAAAAAGTTTGTAAGATACACTAGTTGCTCACCCAAAGGTCTACCACGATTTAATATGGATTGAAATTTACGTGTTTACACATTTATTGTACATGAAGAAATTCAACTTTTTTATGTATTTTTTATTCTTAATATTTCGGGTCGTCGCCAAGACAAGCGGATGATATGGATAGTAAAAGGGCCGACTCTCGTAACTAATGCTCTCAACGCTTCAATTTATAATTTTAGTACAATATATGTCCAAATTTAAGAGAACATAATTATTACCCTGCGTTTACACGTTTTCCAAATCTATCCATCACTTCTTTCGGACAGGGACTCTCTCAAGTATCAACAATGTTTTTACATTGTCGAGGCTAGTAGTGTCTAAAAGTAATTACCGACGGGTTCTAGATGAATGGTCATTAACAAAAACATCAACCTATTGCAACAGTGTAACACTTTGAGCCAACAAAATAGTTTTCTTTTTTCTGTTTTTTGCAATAAATAAATTGGAGATTTTAAGGTAGGCGAACCTAGATTTTTTTTGAATCTCAAGCATTTCAGTTTTGCTGCTTCAAACCTGTAACCTAACAAAGCCTTAATTCTAATAATAAGTATTTGTGTTATAGTGAGAGTAGCTACTTGGTCTTATTAATTTCAATCTAGAGTTCCCAAAATGTATAATGAACTTGACAAAGAGTGTAAAGTTCATCTCTTTCATTCAGGAGAGTCGGAGACTGGTAAACTTTCAGTATTTCTTCGCAAAGAGTTCAAATATCACCTCTTCCATACAGAAGTTTAGTAAACTTTCATTTCCTCTTCACCACATACTATAAAACTTACCACAGTTATTACACCATCGAGCCCAAAGAGAAGTGATTCACCAGTGATGCATTGAAGTAAAAGTTTTGCTATTTTGCGTACTTTAAAAATATACAACATTGAACTTTGATGTACAAAGATATACACATCTGCTTCTCCCTTCTTAGGTTACCAACCGTATGTAAATAACATGTACATTGACTTCACAACGTCATCTCTAAAGCAAAAACAGTTATGCAACACTTTTTAATTTCCCCATATCTACTAGACCTTTCTTCGTGAGGTTGATTATAGAATCTGCTATTACCCTGGCACTTGATTTCATGTAACCACCTGGGAAATTTCAAAACTAGCATTTAGCAAGAACAAGTTGAGCTTAGATACGAAGTATTTGAAGAAGAACAAGGCAATTAAAACGAATTACCTGAAGTAAGCATAACAAGAGGAATGCTCCTCTCACGTGCATATGTGAACACCTTCTCGTCTCTATTAGTTATCCCGTCAGGACTGATCTGGACATATAAGACAAACCTAGAGATATTAAGTCTCCGAAAATTTCTCCAAAAACATGACGAATCCAAACAGCAGTAACTATTTTGGGGATGATTTTCTGTTTAGTATTTCGAAATGGAAATCAGCCACGAACCCCAACATGCAAAGGGAAGTTAGTTGGAACTGAAGAGGATATAATCTAAAGACTTGAACTGCCAATGCCAAGAAAATAAAAACAATAGCGCAAACTAGGATTTAAGTAAAGATGAAAAATATATAGGACATAACCCCTTATGGAAATTACCTTCAGCCTTCCCAATGGATCACCATCTAAAATATCAGTCCCAGCATTGTACACCACTAGTTCAGGGTGAAACCTACTCCCAGCAACCTATCCAAAATTTAATGACACAAATTTGCAATACCTTCAGCTGAACTTGGTTAATGGAAACAAAAAAATGGGAAGATAACAGGGACACCGTTAAAATAATGGATAGAAACAAACAATGAAGGGAACAAAATGACATCAAATTATGTACCCCTTACACAGATTTTGCTACTCAGTGACGTGTTAAACTGAAAAGGAATACCAGATAATTTCCTAGTCGATTGTAGCACACATTAATAGTTTTATAGGAGTCGATCCTTATTTGTTACTCATAAATTATTCCATAGAACTACAAACCTTATTACAATGTAGTTGTACCGTAAACGTAAGCATGTTCTCTGAGATATAGATGGAAAAAAATGTGGAGGATAAAGAAACTTTAATTTACAAGACAGTCAAAAATGGATACCTTGAGTGCTTCTTCTAATTTTATCAAGTATTTATCAGTTGTAGTCCCACTCTGTTAAATATGAACCGATTTAAACAAAAAAAGTAGCAAAAAAGAAGAAACCAGAATAAAACTTAGAGATTGCTCACCTCTACTTCAACTTTCTGATCGATATATTCATGTGCCTTATAATCCTACAAACATGAAAAATGGCAACAAAATGAGAACATTATGACAACATTCCTTAACATCCAAGACGACAAGGGAGAGTGAAAGTAAAGTAAATAAAGCAAGTGAAATAAGTTGAATATTTTACATAAATGCTTAATAAAGCTACATAACAATTAACATGTGATCACTTTAGGAGTGACAAAGAAAAACTTACAAATGGATATATGTCGGGATTATACATATCGAGTATGTAAACTCTCCCTGTCAGAATAAACAGACATTTCATTACAAAAAGACGTGATATAGCAAAATATTTTTATAATAGTACATCATAAATCATACTGTCGTCAGAAAAATCCCTTTCATGCCCATTTCCTTGGTGTGCATCAAGATCAATTATCATTACCCTGCAAAAGTTATGCATTTAGTGAATAGAACAATGGTGCTCAAATTAAAGGATCTGATCGAGAATTTACTAAAGCATGATTACAGGATTACACATTTTGTAAGGATCAGCACCTAGAGATATTTAATCGAATAAAAGCATAGTGAATTGCTAGGGTTATATCCGCATAAACGCAAAACCCCCCTCCTTTATTTGCACAACAGTGATGGAAACCACCTCCGACATTTATCGCCCAACCTCTCTCTCTTGCCAGCTTTACTGCGAGTATGCTTCCTCCAACCTGCATTTAACGTTTATCAGTTTATTATTTTATCCTTATAGCAGCAACGGCGTCTCACCGAAGAACTAAAAGTCAAAAACTCTAACCTGCTTACGAAAAGGTCGAAGAACGTTCTGCTGTACAAGACAATTGGGTAGAAGTGCAACTGGAGGGACCTAAAGAACAAAAAAATAAAAAAGTAGGTAACTAACAAACTGAGATCTGATAAATTTATTAATTCTAAAATTTAGGAACATCTCAGACTCTATGTTGCACCTCATGTACCTATATCAAGCATTCGAATGGACCAAACATTTGGTAGAGAATATTCGTAAGAGCTGGAATTCATTGTATAATCAAGATAAAAGAGGATCCATTAAGTAACTACCTCGACAATCACGGACACATTTGCACTACTCTTTAGACTGTCCAAGTATGACTCTGGGTGAACCTGCACAAAAATTAAAAGAACTGAATATACCGATACACAACATTGTTTAGACAAAATATTCTCAAAGATACTCTTCCTAAGATACACTTTCGGAAAAAACTAAAGAGAAAGAGCAATTTCATACATTATGCAACATTTTTTTTTTAATATTTCACAAAATGCCAGGTGAACAGTCATGGATATTCAAAACATAAGGTATGTAGAGGTACTTAGACTTGCAATCTCAGCATCATACAGGATATCTAAAATTACAAGGTCAAGATTGAACATTCTAGAAATCTAGTAGGATAATTATAGACAGACTAAGGCAATGTCACACCATATGTAGAATCATGTATTGTTAAAATAAACAGAGAAATAGGGTGGAAAGGTGATATGATAGGCCCTGCATTGAATACTGACAGAAAAATAATTATAAATGTATGTACTGATACATAGGTTGCTAAAGTCGTTGAAAACAAAGCCATCATATGCCAGTTCCTAGTTATAGTCAAAATAAAACTTACCTTTAAGCTGTGTTTTCAGACTAGCAGTTTTGTTTTGTGAAAACTGTGGCTTAATTCCTTTTCAGTTAATGATAGCTAATATCTTATTTTTACTCTGGGTTCAGTCCCAAACATATAACTTTTATGTTATATGCTGGTTAAGGTTTCCAAAAAAAAATCTTGCACTATATGCCTCTTTTTTCTTTGTCTAACTAGGTGAGGAAGCTTTCTGACTTATTAACAAAATTTGCAGTTTCTTTTTTATCGAGGCAAAAGTTAAAGTTTGAAATCTGAAGAGTATGGGCTAGGTGCTCAACCAACATCAAGGAATCAATGGAACAAAGGGCTATAGTTTGTGAACTCAATTTTTTTAACAGGATTTAAAGGGTTCATTTGAGAAAAAGGGGTAATTTTGTTTTTTGTTTTTTGGAGATAGGTTAATTTGCTAGTTGTTTAGTATCTACCATGATCAGGCTTGTAAAAGCTTATCCAGATCGTTACGAGTAACCTCCCATGATTAGGCAATTAAACGAAACCGGTGGCTGTTCATACACCTACAAGACTAATACTCACAATCTCAAAAACTTTGAAAAGAAAATCAAAGTCTACAAAAAAAACGTCAAATTGTTAAATGGCAAGACTCTAAAAACAACTGTGAAAGCTATTATGAACATGGTCACCTAAGTGTCTCTAAAACTCCAAAAGTATCACAACATTAACTGACAGGATGTATGAAAAACAACCTTGTCTCACTTGACTTTCAAACGTACTCAACTCATCCAATTAACTTTCCACATAACATGTAATGAAAATAATATAAATCCTAAAACTCAGAGGCTTACACAGAGAAAAGAGGTGATTAACATATATGCAAAAAAATTGTCTTGAACAAATGAACTAAAAACTTAGAAATCCTCATGCAACGAGCAACAGATAAGGAAAATATGAAATGATAAAACGTCTTAGGGATTGCCTGGATGCAGCTTTTCAGAAAATAAGCTGGAATATTTTGAATTTTTCGGTTGAGAAAGAAGTTAAGGTTATCCAGCTTAAAGTTTCTAGATCTTTTATACAAAGAAAGCCAGAAAGACTAAGCTTCTACGCCGGTGAACCAAATTCAGTGTCGCTTTTAAGTCAAAAAATATGTGCTTAAAAGCTGCACGCAAACAAAGCCCAATCAGTAAGTGTAGGGGTTACCACAAGAAGATCATCTTTTGTTGCTTCTATAGGCTCAACAATAGACTTTTTGTCCAAAACACCATCTCCAATGAGGAACTGGCAGATACGACCCCATTTTGAAGAATCAAACGGATGCCTGTAGTACTTTAAACTATAACTCAGATACACCATGAAAATCACTAACCAACTAATCCTCCATGTGCACTTGTATATTGCATGTATAGTTTAAGAAACTTAGACAATGTCATTTCATGCCAGGATCTAATCCCGATACCCCTTTTCTGGAAATTTTGTTTCACATGCAACATTATTAAAATATATACAGGTAGCGTAATTAAAACACTAATGTATGTGGATATAACCAATGGATTCCAATCCACAAATAGGAACAAAAACTTGTTTGGTTTATAACTATTCAAAATACAATCATTTCTATAAATTAGTACTGACTTTGAGCTAAGCTAACAGGTGATACTGAACAGGCAGCTACAATAAAATATCCATCCATGAACCATTTCCAAAAACTTAAACTACTCTGCCTCATGTGGAAAAGTTAGCGCTAATTAGTTCAGAGCTCAGACTCCTAATATCACCTATTATATGCGTACAAGCAAATAATTCTAATATCCCGAATTCTATCTTTGAGAGGGGAAGGATCAAAAATGGAAAATGCCCAAAACACCCTACTTCCAGAATTAGTTTGTGGAGTAGTGGAACTATCATTTCCTGGTGTGTACACTATGAAAAAGAAAACATGCAGCTCATTGCTGGGTTGCAACTTTTGAAAGATAAGTGGTTTATTTGGGGGAAATTAACTTCTAGCTAAACAATATCGGATAGACAAAAAAAAGATATTGGGCAGACCATTAAAATGGACATCATAAGCAAAAAGGCACAAAAGTTGAGCTTAAAATACTCAACCAAACCACCCCCTTTGTTTAAACTTTTTGAGTCAGGGAATTATATGCTTTTCAAAAGAATGAATTTTTAACTTTTATGTTTAACCCAAATGAGACTACTATCAAGTCGATTACTTAGTGCATGTTTGGCACTGCTTTTTCTTTTTTAACTTTTTGCGTAAAAAAACAATCGATGTTTAAAATTGATACCTTTTTTTGTGTTTTCACGAAAAAACTTACCAAAAGTAGGAGTTTCATAATAAAAGTTGTCTGTATAGTTAAAAGTCACTTATAAGAGTACAAAATGATACATTAGCAAAAGTAAGTTATAAGTCACTTATACGTAAAAAGGCTAAGGAGGTGCCAAACACTATATGCAGTTTTATTGAAGCAAGCTTTTCTTCCACTGTTATTTTCAAGCAATTTTTTTGACAAAAAAAAATTCAATGCCAAACGGGCTCTATAAATTCATGAAAAGTAAGTTTTTTTCTCTATATATAATGTACCAAAGAGCATGGGAGGAACTAGTAATAGGCTAAAAGGGACTCCACCAACCCTCCAAATCCCCATATTGTAATATAAAAAAAACATTTTCCATGTATCTTGAAACTTATTTATCGATTTTAGACTTTCAGCACCCCCTATAATTACGAAAAATATATTTCTAATCGAACAAACTCGACTCCATCAATTGGAATTATACATACATACATGCATACATAAAAAGGGAAAAAAAGAGGAAAAAAGTGTGGAATAAGGAAAAAGTAAACATACAGCTTTTGAATGCCAAGAAAGGAGATGTCGTATGAAGGTGAGTAAATCACTGGAACCTAATTTACACACACAAACATACACATAGATACATGATAGGTTACAAAAAACAAAAACAAAAACAAAAAGAAAAAAAGAAGAAGAAGATAAATAGAATTGAGGTTAATAATAGTACCTTGGAAAGAGGGATATCGAAATAGAGTTTACTTTTAAGTATTCGGTTTCTTCGAATTACTAGGGTGGTTTCTGATTCAGATGAAGAAGAAGATAAGCTTGTCATGGTTTTAGAAGGAGAGACAAAGACATAGTCAACCAAAAGAGATAATTAATTTTAATCTATTAAACTTAGCTCATTTCTATTCGATTTACTATAATCAACTATCAATTTTTTGATTTAGTATACTGTACTAAATGAAAACTTTCGATTTAGTATATTCCGTCCAAATTAACCGTTAAATAGTGACGTCAGCTAACGTTTTCCGTCCAAATTGAAGGACAAAATGGTCTTTTTACCTACTAAAAAAAAAAAAAAACTAAATTAACTAAAACAAAGAAAATTGCAGCCCATGTGACTCGAACCCATTTAACCACTTGGCCACCAATACTTCTACTAAAATAATAGTGTTATATATATATATATATACTCTATCTGTGTATAGATGTGTATATATACACTTTGGGACTGATTTCCTAAATGTTAGAAAATTCAAATTTTATTTTTGTTTCATTTTGGTCCTTACATTTTCAAAAAAATAGTTTAAAATTACAACAAAATAAAAAAAAACACAAAAAAATTATAAAAATCATAAAAAAATATAAAAAATAACAAAAAGTTATAAAAAAAATTAAAAAAAAATTAAAAATTTAAAAAAATAAAAAATCACAAAAAATCACAAAAAATATAAAAAATAAAAAAAAATAAAAAAAAAACACACAAAAATTATAAAAATCATAAAAAAATATAAAAAATCACAAAAAATATAAAAAATCACAAAAAAAATTTTGTGATTTTTTATATTTTTTTATATTTTTTATATTTTTTTATGATTTTTATAATTTTTTTGTGATTTTTTATATTTTTAATTTTTTTATAATTTTTTTTATAATTTTTTGTTATTTTTGTTATTTTTTATATTTTTTTATGATTTTTATAATTTTTTTGTGTTTTTTTTTATTTTGTTGTAATTTTAAACTATTTTTTTGAAAATGTAAGGACTAAAATGAAACAAAAATAAAATTTGAATTTTCTAAAATTTACGAAATCAGTCCCAAAGTGTATATATACAAATCTATACACAGATAGAGTATATATATATATAACGTTGTTATTATAATAAAAGTATTGGTGGCCAAGTGGTTAAAAGCCTTCCACTTTGATTGGGAGGTCTGGGTTTGAGTCCCATGGGCTGCTGTTTTCTTTGTTTTAGTTAATTTAGTTTTTTTTTTTTATTTTAGTAGGTAAAAAGACCATTTTGCCCTTCGATTTGGACGGAAAATTAGTACAGTATACTAAATCAAAAAATTGATAGTTGAGTATAGTAAATCGAAATGAGCTGAAAGTTGAATACGCTTGACATTAATTATCTCCAACCAAAATTCATTTACTTCAATATAACCAATAAAAACACATGCAGTTCAGTTACTTAATTTATCAATTGTCTCATTTCAACGTTTTTTTATTAATTATTTCGGTTTCTGTTGTTTTGGCGAAAATAAGTTTCTTCAGGTTGAAGTTGATAAAAAAAATGCATTCTGACAAACACGTCATTTGAGAAATTAAATGGTTTAAATATGATCAAAATTCAGAATGAGTTCTTAAATACGCTTAAAGTATGAAAATATAAGAGCAACCCCAATGGTTAAGCTATCTTTTTTATTAAATAAAAATTGTTAGTTAACAAACAAAAGGAAAAGGTTGTGTTATATTGTTCATTAACTTTAACATTGTTAAATAGGTTGTTAAATTTAACAAGAGACTTAGTTGATGATTTGGTAAAATTAATTAATACGACTTCTATAATTAATCATTTCCTCCATAATAGAGGCATGAATCAAACCAATGTAAGACTAATTTTTAACATGCATATGTGTCATTTAACATATAATTAATAGATAATGTGTCATAATTTAACATGTGAAAATTAACAAAACAATTGTGGATGTCCTAATTGAACAAGTTGCTTCGAAATATAAGATCAAACCATTTTCGTTGATTATTTCGTCTTGTACTATGTTTCATAGTAATATTTTGCTATGTCATATGGGTTAAATTTGTCATTTTAATGTTTATTTTTTCTTTATGTTGTTTTTTGGGCAAGATGAAGAAAAAATTAGACCAAACTAAAATTCTTGTTAAGGTGTTAATTTAGCTTGCATTACAAAATAATACTTGATTTAGTGAGAGCCAAGAGCTGTTACAAGCCTGTCACTAATTTAAAAATCTGTCACAAATTGATTAAACTGTCACAAAACCGTCACAAAAACCGTCGTTAATAAGTTCGTAACAAAAAATAACGTCACTAGTCCAGTTCCTATTTGAGTAATTTTTTTTTATAATGTTTGAGTCGGCACTATCTTTTTCACCTATCATGCTGGTGCTAGTGGTTGTGAAATGATTGAAGTGCATTTTTGTACGTTTTTGAAATCCGTCATCTCATCCTATTGTCCTTTAGTTACCACCATGTTAATTAGAAGAGTTAATCCTTCAATTGCTTTCAACAATAGTATTGAGAGTCAAAAGCTGTCACAAGCCTGTCGCTAATTTAAAAAGTTGTCACAAATCTGTCGCAAATTGACTAAATTGTCACAAAACCGTCACAAAAACCGTCGCTAATAAGCTCGTAACAAAAAATACCGTCACTAATTCTGTCGCTATTTGAGTATTTTTTTGTAGTGGTAATTTGATGATCGATGATGATGTATGTAATAAACGTCTGAATCTTTAAGTTATTTTAATTTTTATTAATAATATTGTTTGGCATGACGAAAAGCTAAACCTATAATTTTTTTACTAAAATATATGCATGATAAAATTCAATTTTTTCTTAGGGATGATGCATCTCGATTAAATCTACTCCTAAATGATCTATTACTTCCCTTGCTAAAAATCTTCTTAATGAACAACTTTTTTTCCAATCAACTGAAATACTAGTTTTGATGCATTGGATTATACACAACTTGCAATTTAATTATGTCATTTGACAGCAAATTTGTAATAAATTTGTGGTTCCCAGTTTCCCAAGCAACCTACCATATTCTTCCTTATCCCCGTTTATCTGTCTAATGCATAAAAAAAAAATACAATTTTAACCTGACAATAACTAATGATGGTTGAAATAAAAAAATTTAATAGTTAAATAGTTCAAATGAAAAATTATATGATTTAATTTTTAAAAATTATCATCTCAATAATTTTAAAACAAATCTTAACCGGTCATAACTGCATATGATTTTATAGAGTGAGATTAAGAACGAATAAACTAGTTTGAAGCGTGGAGAAATGATCCTTGTTTTTGTTTGTAGTGGTATTAATAACGAAATAGACTAGTTTAGGTATGAGGTCCCTTTGTATTAATAACGAAATAGACTAGTTTAGGTATGAGGTCCCTTTGTATTAATAACGAAATAGACTGGTTTAGGTACTATTGTATGATATATTATAATAACCCAACACAACTCACATGAGACTATCCAATTTAACAAATTTTTTTAAAAATATTCATATACCTTTATATTAATTACAATAATATCATACTCACATAAAAATATAAAAACAAAAAACTAATAAAATTATTTATCCATCTTTAACAACCAAACATTCTTTTAAATATTAAACTATGTTTTTTTTGTATTATCCACGTATTTATATCATAAATATAAATATTTTATATATTTTTATTACATTACGCGCCGCACACGTAACGTGTGAGGCACGATTACTAGTTTTAGTATATTAGAGCATTCGCATCAGTTTACTTATATGACACATTACCTTAAATATGATAATATTGTTTTAAAATTATACACGTATCAGTTTTATTATCAATTATATTAAATTTACATGAATTCAAATATCACTCAAATATAATGGATTAAGATGTTCCCTTGTAATTAAAATAATAATTTATCTCTCTTTCTTTTCTTTTATTCTCTCTCATTTATTTGTAATTTTCACATATAAATTAATAAAATAACAAAAATACGAGTTCTATAGGTTTGATAGAGAAGTTGATAAAAAATGTGATAATTTGTATAAACCAAAACGTTTACGTATAAGTTGTAAAAGTGTACTTTTTACTTTAAATATGAGAAAATTTGTAAGTTATTTAATGTGATTGCTCTAGTAAATTAATTTGGGTTGAAAATTTTTGATAGAAGTATATTAAAATATAGTAATATTTAGTTATGATAATAAATTTGATAGGAAACTTAAAAATTGATAAAGTTAAACTGTTATCCTAAAAATAATGCTAATTATATTAAATATGATAAAAAATATAAAAAAACTGATACACATGCTATAACTATGTTATAATAATATGAAAATTTAATGGAGTAAGGCATGCACGATTTGTTTCCATAAATTCAAATGGATAGTCATATTTTTACATTTGGTTTAAGTGTTATACGAAACTAGCTAATGTGCACAATTGATACACTGATGATGAGTTTTTATTTTGTTGAGTGAGTCGATTGAAAAATATAAAGTTATTTTTTTAAAATTAAATATTCAATTATTATTTTTTTTAAAAAAATTGATTAACAATTAAATTTAGGATAGTATTTACTAAGGTTCTGTATTTTTATTTGAGTTTTTATTGTGTTGTAAAATTTGTTTTTAATTTATTAAATCCTAATTTGTCTAATATATAATAAAAATTGAAAAATTAAATTAGTTATTAAAAAATTACCATCTAACCCTTTATTTTTTAATTTAATGATTATAAAAATGATTTAACTCAATGACCATACAAAATAGGGATCCGGCGTCAATGCGAGTTTTAGTCTGAGCACATTGCATTTTGGTGATGAATCATTAACAACCAAATGAATTGTACTGTAGTGAAAAAATATCAATTTATGTGTCTTTTTTTAATTGTCAATTATGAAATACTTACTTATAATAACAACCAATTCCAATGATTCTTGTCTAAAATTGCCGAACCAAATGTTTTCATAAATTAATCATAAATTTCAAATGTTAAAACCATATGACTATTTAACTTTTGAAAACTTTCAATCGGCATTTAATAAAACGTTTTTGACTAGCCAAAATTACACGTAGATTCGAACATGACAGTTAAATTCAAAGATACATTTGCAAATAAATAAATTTTCCCACAAATTAAAATTTGTAAGACTAGTAATTATCATGTGAAATGAAATGATATTTTACACATTTGAAGAGATGTATATTTGGGATTTCACAGAATTGTTTGCAAAAAATAACTTTTACTACACTTTTGTCTCAATTATCAAAAATACAACAACGTATACACCCGGTTAATGTACAGTGACAGCTAACGATATACCAACTCCCTATTGGATAGGCATTGCTGTTTTCTTCTGGTACACAATTTAATACTAGTCTCTTCTTTTGAGTTACAAATTTAATAATGATTGGCCTTATCAGTACAATAATAATGAATACAATAGTCTAGGCCTCGTTTGGCTGCGTTATTTATAACTATGAATACCTTCGGGGATAAGAATTGGATAAAAAGAGAAAAACGACTCCTAGTCCATTGTTCTAGTCCCATCCCGTGTTTGTTTGGGTCGGACCAATGAAAATAAAACATTGGACTAATATATGTAAATTACAAACATACCCTCATTATCAAATACACATTTGTATTAATAATCATGGATATAATTACTTAATTTTAAACATAATAAATTGAGTATATTAAAACATTCAAGAAAACATAGTTTAAATTAAATTATTATTTTTTACAAATGATTGAAAAAAAAATGATCCTATATTCATAAGAAGATTTGTCAAGAAATATACCATTGTTCTTATATATATATGTGTATGCATATATATTAATATATATAATAAAAATACTTATTAGTGATATCATATTAGATTTAATAACTTTTTATAAAGAAAATGTCAAGATATAATAAAATACCAATCTATTTGTGTGTGAATAATAAAAACACATACATTCACATATACATACATACACATATATATATATATATGTAATATACTTATTTATTTATTTGATATTTATTTAAAAGGTGTTTCGGTAATTACTAATATGAGGTTGTACTAATTCATCTGATACCACCTCACATGGTATTAGAAATGACTCCAATTTGCATCATTTGCTATCTTATTAGACTAATAGTCTCCATCTCAATTTACCCATCTAAAGATATTATTATGCATTTATAGTATCATGAGTGGCTTTTGTCGCGTGTCAATCAAACAAGACATATATCTATACTAATAGTTTATGTGTAACCTCTTATGAAGTTTTGAAACAAATAATTACAAAATAACATTGGTAATTTGAAAATTTACTCATACGTACATGCAGTTAGATACATGATACAATTTAAATAAATAAAAAATTGCTCATATATAACTCTCACATGATATTATGTTTGGAATCAAATAACCACCAATTTTTTTCCATATATCTTATGTACTTACACATCTATTTTTTTTACTCTAATTTTATTTCATTATTTTTTTTACATTTTGCATTTTCAAATAGGTTAGAACAAAATTTGAGTATCATTTAAACAAACCAATTGATTCATAGTTTTTGGATATAGCAAATGTGAATTTTTTAAACCTTTATCATTAGTCACGTGTTTCGTCACAGATCGCGTGGGTGGAGTGTGATACTGTTTCTTTTGTCTGCATCTCTCTCTCTCTCTCTCTGGGCTTTAAAATAGGAGAGATTTGGAATAACAACTTGTCTCTAAAATACCAATGGACTCAAGACATAAGGTAATAAAATAATAATATTAACTCAAAGGCTATTATATCAATTGCATTTATCATTGTTTTTTTATTTAAATGAAAGCAGGAATCGAGTTCTATGAGCGTTGGGGAGAAGCTGTTTGGCGTGTGCATACCGTTTTTAGCTATTATAGAAATATTTATTTACGCTATCTCCGGTTGCTTTGAGCATTGCCATGTGTTCAGTCGGAACAAACCGGCCCGGTATGATCTTGCTCGTCTTGCTGATGAATCTAGATGTAATTATTTTTATTTACCCTATCTCTGTTTATTTTATTGCATGTTTTGTTTACATGTTCAGGTGGTTTGAAATATATAATTGAGTTTTTGTTTTCCTGTCTGTCTATTAAAAGCTGGTAGCAGGTTATAGGTATCTCTTAGTCTTTTGGTTCATGTTTCATTGTTTGGGTGGATAAACTCAGTTTTTATTGTATATGAATATGATGATTGATGAACAAGGGTGTCAAATTTATGTAAAAGATTAAATCATGAGGAGGTGCCAAATCATTCTTATTTTGAACAAATTGTAATGATAAAAAAAAATTACCATTATGGACGTTTTGAGGGTGACTTGACACCCAATAGTCTACTTAGTTTTTCCCAGTTGAACTAAATTTGGTTTAAGAATAAGAAAATATATTTATAAGTATTTTTTAAATTTGATCAACTGTTCTACTATATATTATATTTTTTGGATGTTGGTATGCAGTTGATTGTGCTTCTAGTTGACAATGTAGTTTGTTAATTATCTATTTAAAAAAACCTTTGCAGCTGGCCTATGATTCTATGAATAATCTTATCATTTAGTCTCTGAGGTAAATAAAAAACTCATTATTTTTTTCCACATCAGGATGAAGATTTCCGAGTACAGATTGTTTCCGTGCTCTTCTAATGTAGGACTAAAATGTAGGCAATAGTTATTTTTTTAGGATAGAACTACGTGAGAGTTCTATATGATATAATCTTGAATGGCAATAATTTAGTGCTTTGTATAGTTGTACCTTTAAAGAATGTACGCAAAATGGAATCAATTTGGGCATTAAATCATAATAACATAGCCACATAGGGATGATTTTTCATTAAGTGTAAACCGCGATAATTTGTTTAGAATTTAAAAGATTGTTTCTTTTTCCCCCTTCCCTGTTCTCAAAGGTACTAATATTTGTGATCTTGTTTTTTTGCTCTGCAGTTACTGTTAATGAAGTTGAAGCATTGTACGAGTTGTTCAAGAAATTGAGTTGTTCGATTATTGATGATGGCTTAATCCACAAGGTGCAATTATTGAACATTTATAATTCGTCGAGATCTATATAGTTGAACTATTCTCGTGATTCCTTGTTGGTGTTTTATTATTGAATGCGAAATATTATTTTATTCGCTTAATACATCGAACTTTTGGTCATCTGGTATAGAATTGTTGACTGTTTCCAATGTTAAGGTGCTTAAGATGATAGACTTTGCGAATTTCTATTGTTGCCTTATGCTTCGTTTTTATTTCTTGTGAGTGGATTTTTAATTTTTAATTATACTTTGTTGTATGTGATCTTGTAGGAAGAACTTCAGTTAGCATTGTTCCAAACTCCACATGGTGAGAACCTTTTCCTAGATCGGGTAAATTCATTATTCCATCTCATGACCAATGCTTAGTTAAAGTATGATTATGGTTCGATTCTAAAATCAGAAAAGAAATTTAAAGGAACTTGAAGCTACTTTTTTTTGCGAACTCGTATATATTCTAGGATCATTCTTAGTTGAAATGTAATACTTAGACAGCCGACCCTTTTTTGCTCTTATTTTGTTTGTTTCATGGATTAAAATTCCGACTATGCATGACCTGTTGCCAAATTTAATTTTTCTAATGACTTATAAATGAGCCATTTTTTTAGGCCTCCTTTTGGAAAGTGGTGTTTGGTTTTATAATCATTAACTATGAATCAAGTGTTTCATTGTTTATGCTGTAGGTCTTTGATCTTTTTGATGAAAAGAGAAATGGGGTAATTGAATTTGATGAATTCATCCATGCACTTGCGATCTTCCATCCATACGCATCGATCGAAGTTAAAATTGACTGTAAGAGATCATCAGCTGCCAACGTATTTATTTATTTCATATATATATATATGTGTGTAATCTTCTTTAAAATTGACTTCTTGCTCTTGCTGTTTTTGATGTGTTTGCAGTTGCGTTTAGACTATACGATTTGAGGCAAACAGGCTTCATTGAGAGAGAGGAAGTAAGTTAATGCCCTGTAACTTTTGCTAATAATGAGAAAGTTCTCTAATGCAATACACCCTCGTATTTTTTCTCGCGTGCTTATCATGCTATTTGTTGCTTTAGAAATTGATAGTAACAAAAACTTATGTTAGTTCATTTTTGTGCCTGAATATATAAACGGTTTTCTTCTCTTGTGAAAAGAACAGTCATGTCCATGTTGACGTTTTCCCCCCCGATTCAAACTGTACAGTTGAAAGTCTTTTGTTAATTTGCAGAATGCCACCTCTCTCTCCTGTTTTCAATTTGGTGAAGTTGATGTCATCAACTATACAAGTGTTTGCTTTTTTGCAAATATGAATAAGTCATTTTCATGGTCTGACGGGCATGAAGTGCCTTTAATTCAAAAATATCACATTCGTGAGAGTTTTTATCTTTCAGGCATCAGATATATATACTTCTGCAATTGCTGTAATGATGTACACTTACAACACTATAAAGAAATAAAAATATTTCAACCTGCACATTTAGGGGAAGACTGAGTTGGGTAATTCGCAACCTTTTTTTTAATTCAGTAATTTTGAGCAAAATTTCCGTACATCTCACATTCAGGTGAAGCAAATGGTGGTTGCGATTCTAATGGAATCTGATATGAATCTATCTGATGATCTGCTGGAGGCTATCATTGACAAGGTGAGGTTTTCTCCAAGTTATCTCTAAACTGATTTCCAAAATTTTAGAAAATAAATCAATAATTATAGAATACTTTTTTCACAGACTTTTTCTGACGCCGATGCTGACGGAGATGGTAGAATCAATAGGGACGAGTGGAATGATTTTGTTGGTCGAAACCCTGCTCTTCTCAAAAACATGACTCTTCCTTATTTGAAGTATGCCATACTCTCTTCTCTTCCTTGACAGTAATCATCAATCATAAATATTGAATTTATTTGTTACAATCCATCCTAGTAGTCATACTTATTCTCTTCTCCGTACACATGTTACATAGTTTTTACTTCTTTCTTAACAATCACGGTATTTTGTGATTTTTCAGGGACATTACTACAGCATTTCCAAGTTTTGTCTTCAATACAGAGGTTGAAGACTGAGATTCTCAAGGAGCCATCCCATATGAAAAGCCTTTATACTCAATCCAAAGCCTTTATACAGTTGGGCTAATTTTCTAGTTCATCAAAGTGAAGACGAAGGACGAAGAACATGCTAAATCATTGGACGTACTATTATGTCCTGGTGATGGTGAAATTGACAAAGAAACGACAAGAACTGAATCATTTTTGCCAGCTTTATATCGAACGATCCTTTGTTGTTGTACAATGTGACGATTTTATGTACAGTTAATTAAGTTTTTTTTTACTATTGGCATTTCAATTGTATTCACATTTGTATAGTTGCAATTATGATTTTCTTTTCTTTGAATTTGCATTGGTGTTTCTTGCTTGGCTATAGTAAATTTTCATCTTAAATGCAGCCAGCTATTTAAAAAGTAAGAAGTTGTTGTGGTGATGAAAATACGTTTTACTATTAATGGTTCTCCTTCGTGTTACTCCATCCATCAATTTATATGTTTTATACGGAACCACACGTAACTTTGACCGGCTTTGAACATGTAACTAAATTGCCGAAACAAAAAAGTCCAATTTTTTTACATAGTTTAAATGTTAAACTATATGACAGAATTTTTTTTAAAATTATTTCGGTAATTTAGTTACATGTTCAAAGCTGGTTAAAGTTGCGCGTGATTTCGTATATGACATAAATTGATTTGGAGGGAGTAGTTTTCTGGGTAAAGAAAATAATATGCAAGTGTTGGACAACAACTCTTTCAGAGAGGTAGTGTATATTTTTCAAAAGCGAAAACTTCTAAAACGTTTTAGCAAGAGCTACGCAAAAAGCGGAAAAGCAAGCCTTTTAAGTTTTGAATCGAACTCTTTTTTTTACTACGAAGTTAACTTATTGAAACACAGATATTTTCTGATATATTCTCTCTAAAAAAATCAAATGATTTCTGAAATGGCCGTAAAGATATCGAACAATCTTGTGCTTGTGTTTATCTTCAGGTTTATGAGGATGAAACTTGCCCTGATTACAATTCACAAACAACGAGGATTCTAAATCTACTGGCGATGAATTCGGCCTCAGTGTGTATCAACTAAGCCACTATGTCCACAAGGTTCCTAAGTTCAGTTGAATTTCAAAAAGGGAACGGTTTGAACTTTGAATTTCAAGGTTCCTGTCTGTCTTGATAAATGGTTTAAAATGAAAATCAGTAGGGAAGCAAATTCTTAGATTCTGCTTAATCATGCTATTTTTTTGCTACGTAGATTATTTCATACATGAAGTAGCATTTAAGCTGTGGAAGGTTCCCAAATATCAAGCTTAAGGTCAATTTCACCATTAGACACATGAAAGGGTAGCTGCAAACTTCATTGTTATCACTTGTTCGTTCCGCATTCTAATTATCAAACTTTATTAAAAGGGAAACGGAGGAATGTGGCCTTGGGCAGTGGTAATTATGTCTGTTGTACCATGGTGGGAGAGGGTCTGATGCTGCTATTTTTGTTGAATAAGCTGCACGAACAATCTGTTGTTTCATCATGCAGTGCGAATCAATAATATAATCTTAGACGACTAAACTTGCACTCTTTAGCGTTGATCCTTTTTCAACGTTGTGATCTAATCATTATAAATTTGCATCAATCTTTATAGGCTCCCTACAGAAGTTAGCAACATTTTGTTGATTACTTTATAGATTTTTGCTTTGTTAGCAAAAAATTCATTTATGAAGAGACTTCATTTCTTATTTTTCGGCAAGTAAAAATGCAAATCATTTCCGCATACGACCAGGTAACCACCAAATGCAATTTGACATGCGTCAAAGTATGGCTAAGGCTATTACAAAGTATTTATAAAGTAGAAAAACTCACACATAATTTCACATTGTTTCGGGGTAAAAACCCAGCTTCTATTAGCTTCAATGATGGCCTAGATGCATAATATCAGTACATGGAGTTGGATACAACATCAACAAAATTGCAGCATAATAATAAATAATTAAAGAAAAAATTCAAAATCTCCTATCAAAAAATCAAAATTTAATCCTTTTATATATTAGCATGTTCCTTACTTTCCAAACTATCGTTTTACACCAACTTAAAAGTTAACTAACATTTCAACAGACATTTGAAGCAGTAAGTACCCAACAAAAACCACAGAAAGAGTAGGAGAGAGAACAAGAAAAGACCGACCAGAAACGGCCACCCAACCATGACAAGACCCAAGCACATTACCACCACAAAAGGTGTAAAAGACCTCAAAACCGAGATATAATCGACCCAGTGGCCCTTGAAAAACACGAGACCCGCAATGTTCACCATATTCCATCCCATTGTTCCACCATAGGATAGTCGGTTTAAACAATTAGCCGCAAATGAGTGGCAATTACATATGAAGAGGTTGTAAAACTTGCTCTCATATTGACTTGTGCTCGTACGCAAAGCATCGTCCCATGTGATCGCAGTACCGTATTCCGAGTGCTTGTACCTTTGATTGCACGTATGACTAGCAAGGTTTAATGGGAGACAACACTGTTACATTATTTTAGAATAAATTAGCAATCAGCAAGGCTTATATACAGTATTACAGAATCGTGAGGTGGCAGTACACACAATATTTAACCAATCAATGTGTAGATATCTGTGTGAGAACCAGTGCCACCTCATATATCTGGGTAAGAATTTGTACAAATAACATTTTCCATTAGCAAAGAGAAGCAAGGGGATAAATATATGGAGGGTTCAGAATTGCAGGTTAATGGTGGTGAGTTGGTGATACATTTGAGGGCAAAAATGCACTGATACATTAACTGTAAATAAATTTGCTCGATCAAATTAGATCTACCATTTCAGAAAATGAGAAAATTGAATTTCAGAGAGTTCAATATTAAGATTTAAAAAAAGCAGTGTTCAAAGAATCCAAGTCCTTTTAGCTTGTTAATCTTCTGATTCTGTGTCAATGTAAACCGAAAATAAAGAAATGATTTTAGAGTTTAATATCAAGAATATGAGAAAGGAGTTCTCATAGAATTTGTGTCCTTTTAGCTTGATTACTTCTGATTCTGTGTCAATGTAAAACCAAAATATGCCAGACATGTGAAAATAGAACTACAAATTTCCCAGCAAAAACATTAAATAAAACACCTGCAGGTTACTAGTAAACAAAACTATGCGGCAAAATTTCCCCACAAAAATAAAAAAACTATGCAGCAAAATTTCCACACACAAAAAAAAAACTATGCAGCAAAAAATCCAAAAGAATATACAAAAAACTGGAAGGTTTACCCATGTTAAGGACCAAAAGCCAAAAACACAACAACACCGAGTTTGTTCAAATCATTCCAATTAAGAAAAATGAACTTGAATCCCACATCTACGGTTGGAATGCTGAAAAAGTGATTGATTTAAAATCTAGGAAATCAGAGTTTAGCAACTCAACAAGTGTCGTGTATTCAAATACCGGGAATATACTTGTGACTTCTATAAGTCCACTAAACAATGATCCCCTTTTAAACTCCATCTTTTTTCAATAGCTTTTCTTACCTACTTCTGCCAAATTCTCACAGTTAGCCGAAACAACAACTCTTTCCCTTCTTTCCTTCCGCCTCTCTCTCTCTCTCTCTCTGAATGAATGTAGGACTCATATTACCATTTTCAATTGGTCTTATCCAAATCTTAAAACTAAATGTCGTACAATTATAATCATTACCATATAATTCTGAAACAATGGACTATAAATTCCAACAATAAAAAATCCACGAAATCTATAAACAACCAGAGTATAAGTTCAATGAATCTAGCACTCACCTGCTTTCTATCAAGTTGAAGGTATCTAGCCACCGTCCCAAATGCAAATTCTTCGGCATTTATGAAATTAGAACCTGAAAAATCCAAAATAGCACCATCTTCTCTGCATATGCCAACACGTCCAATGAAAGGAGCGAGCCAAGACACAACAGGGAGTGGGGCCCACACCAAACAACACGGGAACTTTGAGTTTTTTGGATCAATATCACCGAGGGGCCATAGATCATGTTGTATGGTTTGTGAAGAGAAAGAATGCTCGATACCAAATGTTGTATTTAGCTCCATTCGAGGAAATCTACTTGTTCGCATATGTTTTTGTACGATCTTCCGTTGCCAAACACGCCCACGTCAGCAACGCCAACCTTACTCCTGAAAAGAAAAGGGTTACTCCAGATTTCCAGTTTCTAAGGCCACAAGAATATATGAGAATTTGGAAACTAATTATTATTGTTATACAGGGCCGGTTCTGAGATATTCTTTGGCTGGACCCAGTGCTAAAATTAAAACAAGGTCCGTCAAAAAATAAAAGATTAAGAATAAGACGAAAAGAATGACCAACTTATAACACTAATTATGCATTGAATAACATCTCGTGTTAGATTCTTCTATAAAGTAATTGAGTTCGTGTGCTGTTATTTTCTCATTGTTTTGTAAGTTACCAAAAATATAAACCAAATTAACACAAAAAATATCAAAATTTAAGTTTTTGACATAAAAATAATATTTAAGTTAACTATGAAATACTCAAGTACCTCAAACCACTGTCTCACAATTAAAATAGTAAACTTTATAATACCTGAAATTTCATTTAAATAAAAGCTAAATTATATCTTTCTTAGAATTGGGGGACCTCTACTTCGTCATGTATATAAGTATACGGTCCAAATAGAATTATATTATATAAGGGGGCCATCATAAATTCATTAAACTTGAGGATCTTTTTGTAGTCAAAAGTAAATTAAAACTAAAAGTCTAAACTAATATCGAAAAAGCTTCCAAAGATTCGAACTACAGACCTATAGAAATAGTTGATGCTCTTTTTCTGCTGAAGCACAAGGCATTGTTAGAATCAGATTTCGCAAAGATATATTATATATTATGACAGATTTTTCTGCATAGGTAACATTTTTTCGATATTTTGTGCCCTAAATTTTTTAGGACCCGGTGCTCTGGCCCCGATTGCACGGGCCCAAAACCGGCATGGTTAATCAATGTTTTCATTATAAAGAGTGCAGACAAGAGAAAGAGTACCATGTTCTAAGATAACTTGTCATAGCGTTGTGACAACCAAAATAGCAAAACTCATTTTTATAATGATTCTGCTCGTAGGTGCTGAACGAAATGTGACTTTTAGGTACTCGACCAATATTACAAAATTTTGACATGAACATTTCGGTGTATGTGTCGGTGCTAATTTTAACCACACTTTCGTTCCTTGTTTTCTCTGATAAACAAAATCTATGCTAAAGGGGAAAAATTCTAACCACATACCGGCAAGAACTAGCTGAGAGCCTTGTTTTCTTTGATACACCTATCAAATACCAACTTGGTCAGCATTAACTAATGGAACCAAATTGTGCAATTATAAGGAAAAAGATTGAGCTTAGAACAAAGAGAAAATCGACACTAAAAAGAATAACTATGTAGTTGGTCTGTAGTCAGAGTATTTTAATTCACGGTATAAACAAACCAAGCAGGAGTCATATATATTTCTCAGTTCTATTTACTGAGTTTCCAATCAATCCATAACAATACTTGCAAGTTACAATAAAATCGAATAGCTAAACCATGCTGTAGATCATGAGCTTACATTATAGAACATTAAATATTAGTTGAGCTGATCCAAATCATATGATCAATATTCTTGTTCTTATTTGTCAAATAGAGAAGTGCTACGTGTACGATTAACAATAGTCACATTACCCAGATTGTTGGTAATGACAAGAAAAATGTGAAAAATGAAATCCCCAGATTGTCGGTACTTCACTTTTACCTATATTAATAAAAACCAATTTTCTGATCAAATAAGTAATAAAGTACATCTTGAGAAACATACAGATTTTAAACTAGAACTTTGGCGCGAAATTGAAATCGACCCAGCATTCAATAATCTATGAAGCACGGAAACTAGCACACTAATTCTGAAATCACCAGTTAATGTCATTTATGTAGTTAAAATTTTTCGGCAACGATACTGCAAAGTCTTAGGAATAAACAAAACTTCTCTACCTGATCAACTTAAGGAACAATGAGAACAAAAATGATATACATCTCGACAAAGTGTCAAGAAACTTATACCGGATAAAAATTTAACCTTTTCGATCGGATGCAACTGTTCCTGTGATGAAGATACTACAAACCATTTTCTGAAAATTTTGACTAACATGAATATGGTTAAATAAGTAAATCCCCCCTATATACAACATTCTTTAAAATTTTAAGTTTTAAATATTGTGCAATAACCTTGGACATTGATCATCATTCATCAGCTAAGAAAAAATGTAACATTTCAATTAACATTAATTCCCTTAGTTACAACCAGCTATTGCATGTCAGTTGTCACACACTCAAATTCGGGGAAAAAAAGCTTAAACCTTTATCTCCAAATAACTAAATTCAAAAGCAAAAACCCAATAGAATCTCACAAAAAAAAAAAATATCAGATGGAAAGTAAGTAATACATTCAACATGAACTTTCTATTTAAATTAGTTATTTTTTTTAAAGGAAATCCCAACAAATTCAATTAAATTGGACATATCATTACTACATTTCAAATAAGAAACTAATATTTAATAAAATAAAAGAGGTTACCTTTCTTGAGCTTATAGTCGGTGGCCTGGCATTGAAATAGGTCAATATTAAGTTCAAAACAGATAAATAAATAGATAAATAGAGAGAGAGAGAGAGAGAGAGAGAGAGGAGAAAAAAAAGGGTATTTAAACGGCAAATTAAATGGATTGCTTTATAGGGGGGATTATAAGGAAGCTATTTGTGTATCAGTTGTAAAAGTATCTGAATGTGTTGTTTAACACTTTTAACTCATCAATTGAAACTGAATTTGTTGTACGTAGATTTGGGTTTATTGTTTTTATTTCTCCAGTTTTAATTAGCGGCAAGATACATGAACCTATTCAATGTTCTGACTTTAAGTGGACCCTACACTTTTAAGTAAACAAATAATATGTTTCGGTGTCAATAAGTCATCACATGATGTATGCTGGAATGAATCGAATCCATAAGAGGAGGGTGGGTACCATTGGCTTGCATCCACCAGAAATAGAATCCATTCAATTATGAGGTGGGCGTTTTAACCATTCAGCCATGGATGATCAGCGGGGATCCTGGTACATTATGAATTTAACCAAATTCCAATTGAAATCAAATGCAATTCATGAGGGGTGGGGCATGTAGCTTAGATGATCAGAGCACGTGGCTACGAACCACGGTGTCATGGGTTCGAATCCCTTCTCGCCCACAACGGGGCCCAAAGGGGAAGGCCCTTTCCTTCCGTGGGTAAGAAAATCATGATCAGGATAACGGACCAAAAGCTATTAAGAAATATTTGAATATAAATCTCATCGATATCATCGAATTTCGGTTTTTATTGTCTCCACTCGAATTTCAATCCGCTCTAATGTATGACTTTGATGTCGAATAGACTTATTCACGTATAACTGGTTTTAGTGCATATTTTGTTTAGTTCACATTACCTTTATCAGTTATAGTTAATTTTTTTTTTAATTTATTCCGGTTTAATTTGGCTTGGTTTGAGAAGTTAATTAACTAAGCTGATTGGTTTTTCGGGTTTTCATATCAAGACAAACCAGACCGAACTAATTATTTTTATTTTTATTCAAATATTGTATACATTTAAATCTCTATATGTTATAATAGTATATAGATAGATAGTATAGAAATCTATATTTATGAATTATAGCATCTTTTACATACATTCTTATTTACATGTTGAAGTTTATTTTTCGGAAATGAATCCGAGGATAAGAGACGACAGTTAGTCATGCTAAAAAGAAGAAGACGACCTATACTTTTTTTCTTCTAACCCGACAGAATAATTAAGCAACAGACTGACATATTCATGGATCTACCCCATTCAAATAGCCACTTTGGTTTATTCTTTTGCTTACTAATATCTTCAACGAAGGCCTCAATTTTTCAAGGACCTACCAAAGTTTTGTTTGAGCATAGATCAGTATTATTTTTTTTCTCAGATTGAAAGATAATTCGACTCCTAATCTAAGGATGCTTTCTGTAGCATTTATGTTTGGACCATGAGGAGAGACAACGCTACAGAACAACAAGTCCATAAGTCGGAATAAATTAGACATTTCATCTTGCACTATAATCCTTCTGCCTGCCTACCCATTAATTTGGTAGCCATGCAGGATTTTTACCAGCCATAATGTTGATCAGAATTTGCTTCAATTTTGTTTCCTTTTACCTATTGAAAATAATTCTTTATAAAGTCTTGATGTAAATAAGTTGCTTGCATAACAACAGCTGCTGGTCTTTGCTTGTAACCGTTTAAACCACATCATTTCTTGCTCCAACAAATGTTCATAAAGCTATTTTTTTTTATTGAGTTGTTTCATTTTTGACTCGGGACCATTGTTTAAGCTTGGTATCTGGACTAGACTCTACACTCAAACTAAGTGGAAAAACCATGAAACATGGTGTTTTTCGAATTAGTCACGAATACAAAAGTTTGGTCAAATTTCATGCGAATAATCTAAAGTTTAGACTCCGTACTCAAGTGGTTTGAGTAGCTTGTGTGACAAGTTTCGAAACGGTATATCGCATGACCTATTCGGTGAATGGGTGTTAATGAAAATTGGATCCGAAGTTGAACTATGGAGAGACGAAATCTGAAATTTTGGGAGAGGAAGTGGGAAATCAAATGAATGGGGAAGCGACCCAAATAATTATGTCACATCAAAGAGGAGAAACTATTTTGAATAGTTTATATACAAGAAAGTTCCGGGATTTGGGGAATGTTCCGGTTCTGGTTCCAAGAAAGTCTGAGAGTTTTGAATAATAACAAAACAGTTCTAAAAATTCCAGCAAATTTGTAACTGATGCAATTAAATGAGAATAATTGCATCATTAATTCAGCAGTTTCGAATACTGAATTAAGTGACCATTATGACTGAGATTTCAGCTTAGCCTATAAGTAGGCAGCTCTCTCCCACTCTCTAAACACACTTTTTACATATTCTGAAAACAATATAATTTTCCCATAGCATATTAGAAAGAGAGAGAACCACCCACCAACAGTTCGACCTTGATTCGTCGTCAGTTTCCGGTGAGTTATCTGAGACGTTGTACATTTGGATCGAAGCGCCAACGCAACCAGAAACCTTAAGCTGGTTGGACGAATATCGGTTAAGGGCAGACTGTTTACAGTCGCCTCGTCTATTTATTTCTGTCATTTAAATTCTGTAATTTATATTTTATCTTTTCAATTCTGCAATTTTATTTCAGTATTTTAATTTGCTGTACTTAGCTGTAATTTTCAATTCTGTTTTTTACCTTTCTGTAATTTCTTTAAAGTACTGTTTCTATTCTGTAATTCAATTCTGTAATTTAATTATGTAATTAGAATAGTTTCAATTCAGTCATGTAATTTCTATTTCGATCAGAACAGTCCGGCTGTTAACTTTATACTTTACAGTCCGACAGTTTCTATTTATTGCAATTCAGTACATTAGATTATTAATTAATAATAATTTGAATAACGCTTACGTTAATTTATATTCAGTACATACATGTTATAATCTGTAATTTCAGTTTCAATTCTGAATTAATAAAGATTACACTGGATTTTGATTATTTCTTTTTAGTCTTTTATTATCGTTTAATTGTTATTTCGTACACGCAAACCAACACTAAGCGGCCAACATAATCACACCGCTCTAGTCCACTGTCAATGGAGCAACAAGTGTTCCATTGATTCGACTTCTTTGAAACATAATGGACATGCTCGAGTATACCCGTAACAATCTTTCTTATCTTCTTATCTTATAAGTTAGTAGCTGATGGGTCGTAGTTCTTCTCGGCATAATTGCTAAATCCGTACCAAATCTTCCCCTAATTAGAGGTACAATTACCTAATTAATTGATCTGATAAAAAAACAAGGCTTACTATTCTTTTTGATAAATAGGTTATAGGGCTAGTTAGGGATCTAAAATACTTTGTCTTATTACTGTAAGGCAATGCCCATGATCTATTGAGAAGTATTAGCTCGTCACTTGTCTTCACAAGATGGGCATATCATATGTACCTATAAAGAGCTAATTAAATTCCAAGCATCATGTATGCAACAGTTACTATTCACATTCAATACTTTATTTTTGAGTTTATTATGCTTTAATACCATCGACTATAGTCATATTTATGTTTAGTACCATCAATGCGAACTTTTACTTTTAGTATCGTTATCAGTACACTCCGTTTATTTGGTACCATTCGGTCACTTGTACTTAACTTTTGGATGCAAAATGTTAGGTTCAGAGGGATTTTTTTCAACTGTTATATATTTTATTATTTAGGTGCGTTAATTCAAACCATCGGATCCTATGAAAATGATCCAATGCTCATATGTCAACTTTTTATCCATATTTTGACAGTAAAAAGAAGTCTAGTCAATAGACGATGGTACTAAAAAGAAGTCTAGTCGATAGATGATGGTACTAAAAAGAAATGCAACTAAACTGAAATGTGACTATAGTTAATGATAGTACTAAGAAGCCCTGTTATTACTTATTAGTATTACTAAAGTACTTTCTCTCTCTAGTTTATTTCTTAAGGCTTACTACCTCGAGATTTTTTCTAAAATGGTCTATTGCCACGCATAAATTACTGTTTTAGCATACTTTATTAACAAATTGCAAAATTGGCATACTCTATCTCGCTTTTCAGAGCAGCGATACAGAGTCTACAGTGAGTTTAATATAATACCCTTACTTCCTACATCTTCCACCAAACCAAACACACAGACCAATTCACAAAACCTCCTACCTTCTTCCCCAAACAGCGAAATAGAGTCTACAGTGAGTTTAATATAATACCCTTACTTCCTACCATCTTCCACCAAACCAAACACACAGACCAATTCACAAAACCTCATACCTTCTTCCCCAAACAGGGAAATAGAGTCTACAGTGAGTTTAATATAATACCCTTACTTCCTACCATCTTCCACCAAACCAAACACACAGACCAATTCGCAAAACCTCCTACCTTCTTCCCCAAACAGCGAAATAGAGTCTACAGTGAGTTTAATATAATACCCTTACTTCCTACCATCTTCCACCAAACCAAACACACAGACCAATTCACAAAACCTCCTACCTTCTCCCCCAAACAAACCCACAGAACACATAATCTCTTTATTTGTCCAATTATCCAAGGTAATTTCCTCATCTCTTAAATTTCGTAAGTATTGTTTATACTGGTTTTTTTTTGTAATTTTATTATAATAATTGATCAAAATTAAAATTAAGGGCATATAGACTAATTGTTGTGGCTTATTCTTGTTGCATTTTTTAATTAAGTTTTTTTTTTCCAGATATTGTTTATAATGGTTGTGGTAATTGACTTCAAAAGAAAAAAAAAACCACCTCTATTTCAGCGGCTTATATACGCAATTAAGTTAATTTGCGAAAAACAAATATAGGGTTTGTCCAATCAGGTTAGATTTCTACTTATTGGGTATTTTTTATTTTTGTTTATGGTTTTGTGTTTGGATGATTTATTGGGATAAAGATCTGTTTTTTATTCTCTATTTGGATCTCTGTATTTATATGTTTGGGTTCCTGAAGTGATTTTGTTAATTCATATGTATCTTTTTTTTGTATGGACAAGTTTGGGGTTTTTTTTTAGTTAATTTGGATGGTAAGCTTAAAGCTGAGTTTTTTTTATTGGTTTTATAGACTCAAAAAGCCTTAGGAAAGCTGTATGAAGCCGTTTTTTCGACATCATATAATTCAGCTTTGAAGCCCACTTTCTTGTTTTTGGCTCATAATCTAAGTTGTGTTTGGCTGGTAAGCTTAAAGCTGAGATTTTTTATTGGTTTTATGGACTAAAAAAGTCTTAGGAAAGCTGTAAGAAGCCATTTTTTCGACAGGATATAATTAATCTTATTTTCTTCAAACGGAAGCCAAACAAACTCTTTAAAATGTTGTTTTGTGATTGGGATTTCCTGTTTCAGAATCATTTTTTGGTGTAAGTATATCATAAACCTGGTATCAATAGCAATATATCCGGTGGGAAGTTGAAACTATTTATTGAGAAGCAGCTTGGCGAGAGTTTAATGTTTGTTGTTTCAGTTCTTCCAGTTTTAAGATAGTTCTAGTGATTTCCTTTCATGTTGTTGAGTAATGTGATGATTAATATTGAACATTTATCTTTTGAGAGGGAATAAGCTGTCTAATCTCTATATAAAACTACTTGTTTATTCTGTCTCTGATTATTATCTTAGCTTCATTTTTGCAATGAATTTTTCAGTGTCTGAGGATCTGGATTAGTAATTTTCTCATACTATAATTTTGAAGGAAAAAAAGACATGCTCTAACTAATTAATCAAGTGGGACTTGTAGCTATACAATATTAATTTTGTTAAAAGCTCGCTTAACACCACGATACTGCAATGTTTGGAGTAGGAAAAATAGATATAAAAGACTTAAAATATAAAGGTGCGAGTTCATTAAGTTACGACTATCATTACAGTCAACTTATTTAATTTTATTGTTATATAGTATACTTAGGTTGTGATGAACCCGGGTCCAATTGATCCATCTGTGTTGTGGCAACAAGATTTACATAGATCGGAAAATATTTGGGAGAAAGCGGTAGAACATACTTTGCAAACCCGAAACAATGATAAAGTTTATGAAGTGGATGGTCGTGTTGAGCGGTATTTATATTCAACTGGTTTTTACGGTATGTACCACTTAGGGTTTACTAGAATAGATAGGCCGTTAGTAACTGCCTTAGTGGAACGGTGGCGTCCTGAGACACATACTTTTCACTTACCCCCAGGCGAAATCACAGTAACATTACAAGATGTGGAAATATTATTAGGAGTGCCAATTGACGGAAAGCCGATAATTTCGGATGATTACATATTTAAAAAAGATCAATGGAGAGGCATTTGTCGTCAATTGATTGGGGTGGATCCTGGGGACAATGTGGTTGGTACGAAACTTAAAATGAGTTGGCTACGTGATTGGATTGCAGCTAATCCATTGCAACCGAATTCTACCGAAGAGCAGATTCGATGTCGTACTCGAGCCATAATTTTATTATTACTTGGGGGTCAATATTTATCAGATAAAAGTGGCAACTCGGTAAAACTTAGGTACATTTATTTTCTCGAAGATTTAGATCACTGTAAGGATTATAGTTGGGGATCTGCTATATTGGCAGTCTTGTACCGTCAGATGTGTGATGCAGCGAATGGTACTAGTGATATTGCCGGACCACTAATATTGCTACAACTATGGGCTTGGATACGCTTTCCTTCTATTAGGCCTGTCCAATTGAATAAGTTAATAGATTTTCCCGCTATAGAAGACCCTGCATTGCCTACCTATACTTACGGATACATGTGAATATTTTTGTTTACTAGATTTAGTATTCTTTTTTCTGAATCTATGTATGTTTTACTAATCGATCGTCGTAATATATAATTATATATATGTATATATTTCAGGTGCATGTTTGCTGGAAAGACGTATAATCCTGATGCAGTAGGACATAACTTGCGACATTTCCGAGACCAATTTGACTTGATGAGAGACGATCAGGTATTTTAGTATTTTATCCTTTATAAACTATTAATTGTGTACTTTTTAAATATATCAAATTTGATTTTTATCATTCAATTATGACTTGTTTAGACAACATGCCTATATGACTTGTTTGCTCTAAATAGGTGATATGGTTGCCTTATGATGATATTTTAGACGATCTGCCAAATTATTGTTGTGCTGGGAAAGAAATTTGGCGTGCGAAAGTCCCTCTTATTTGTTTTGAGTTTGTTGAACACTATAATCCTGATAGAGTTCTACGACAATTTGGTATGAGGCAAGGTATTCCACAAGCATGTTTGAAAAACTATACATTACATGAACATAGTGGCCAAAGTAATACAGCTACGAAATGGGCGAAGAAGTGGAAAGATTTTGTAGCACAATGGGACAACCGACATGACTCACTTGTAGAGGGGGATTACCATCAAGGTTTGATGCCAGTAAATATGGAATATATGCCATGGTATAAGAAAATTACACGTCTAGTTATGCGCCAAGTTAATTTTGTGCCAGAGAAAGGTTTTCAGCCCATGGCCTCGGCAATTACCTTGATGGTAAGATTATTTTCTGGTAGCCCTCTTAAATTAGTTGTAGCCCTCTTAAACATAGCATTATTTTGGTTGAATGCGTAAATTGTAGGAAGTTGATGCTTCCCTAATTAGTTAGCTGTAGTCCATTTTTATAATACACATAGCAAAACTTCAGATTTTAGAATGATTATTATTTCAAGTTTCTGCAAGTACAAGAGGAAAAAAAAAATTGATGCTTCCCTAATATTTTCACTTTTAGCATAACATGGGGGTTTACAAAGGCCTTTTCAGACAGGTTTTGTCTCCGTGTTTTACATCGAGAATTAAGCATATATGACAAAAGTTTTGGAATCGAAAAGCTTTTGAATCGTCACAGGTTTTTCACTGAGTTTGAATTCCTGGATTTAAAGAGTTACAGTAACAATAAGAGGGATTTCCCATATTTGTTTTTCAAGTTATTTATCAATCTGTATGCTGGAACCTTTTGGAATTTGAATCTAACTAAGAAGGATTTCCCATGCTGGAACCTTTTGGAATTTGAATCTAACTACGAAGGATTTCCCATGCTGGAACCTTTTTCAGCATAAAATGAGAACAGGGACTTGAACTCAGATTTATTTACTAATTCTTTGTTTTTTTCTTTCTCAGCAATCGGCTCTTTTGGTTTCCTCTAACGAGTTTCAGGCAGTTAACAATCAACGAATGGTATCCTATCTTGAAGATGTGTTTTCACAGCTGCACATGGATATTCCACAACTACAACAACATAATCGACACGAGTCACATAACTATCACCAGGAATCACAAGAAAATCAAGAAGACTCAAATAATGAGTGGGTTGACAATATGCTTATTGAAAGCACGCCTGCCAATATTTATGAACATGGTGGCTCCTCGGGATTGTGTCATAGTCGAGATGAGAGATAGTCGAGATGAGAGGGAACACGTGAAAGGTTGGAGAGAGTGGGTGTAATTTTAAAATTTCGTAGTGTTTATGTACTAATATGTTAAATTGTCGTTTGATAGTGGAGTACTTTAAATACGATGATGATTAAGTTATTTTTGTAAAATGGTATGTCTCAAAAATGGAAAAGAGCATTTGGTCGTCTCGTGAGTAGATGTTAATGTTTAATTTTATTTATTATTTTATCTTATGTTGAATGGTTTGTTCGAATGGTTATTTTGTTCATATTACGTGTTATTATTGTTGTGTTCATCATATTAAATGTTATTATTGCGGTGTTGGTGTTGTTTGTGTGGTATTAGATGTAAATTATTGGGTTGATCACAGGTTTTAATTTTATTTGTGGCGATGATCCATTTTTAAGCAAAACTATAGCGAATTTTTCGCTGGACATTTTATTTGCGCAATTGTTTTGATTATAATAAAACGTATAGAAAATACATAAAGAAATTTCAATTACAAAGTACACACATAGCGATACATTGAAATTCCATATACATAATAAAATACACAGATAGGAAATACACATAAACAAACTGAATAGAAAATACATAAATAAATTTCAATTACAAAATAAGTTTCGAAAGGTTATCTAATATCGTCGACGATGTGCAGATGGGTTAGGACAAGTTCTGGTATCATGTCCTTGTACTTGACAACTACTACATGTTATTTGTCTGGTTCTTGTAGAAGTATCCATTCCGTTACGAATACGAATAGATCTAGGGCGTCCTTTTCCACGTATCCGAGAAATATCAGGTAGAAGTATCATATCACATTGGTCCCAGTACGCCTCATCTCGTAGAGGATAAAACTGTGGTGCATAAGTTGACTCGTACCGATCAATCTTGTAAAACGGAGATACAAATGTTTCCCAATCAAAATGTTGAGAGGCGCATATGGCATGTACGTGCGAACATGGAATTTTATCACTTTGCCATTTTCCACAATCACATTCAGAAGTAAACACATTCACTACTTGTGTATTTCCTCCCCGAGAGAACCTTGAAGATGTTTTTACCGAATAATTTCCAGTGGGCATATCAAAAACTACAGTGTTGTGTCCGCTGCGAGACATACGTTTATCAATTTTCTCTTGAATTTTGGGACCAAATCTTATGCCATTGTTTCTCATCGCAACCACAAGATTTCTTCGATCGCAAAAAAGTTGCACTAACTTATAAAAAATAAGTTGTACAACAGCTGTGATCGGTAAACAACGAGCACCTTTTAAAACATTATTAAATATTTCGACCATGTTTGTTGTCATTGCACCATGCCTTCGACCTCTATCGTGTAAATTGGTCCATTTTTGTACAGGTTCATTAAGTAACCATATGTGCGCTGCAGGGTTCATTTTTTCAATTTCGGACATAATTTTAACCCATTTTTTTTTCTTGAAGCTCCCAAATAGCATCTTTTACAATTTTGTGTAAACCAGGTTCTCCTCTAAAGGCCTTTCTAAAATTTTCATAAAAATGATTTGCACATTATCGGTGAACAAAACCAGGACCTTCCCAAACATTATTAACTGCACTTAAAATACCTGCATGACGATCTGAAACCAAACATATGTCTTCTCGGTCTTTAATCACGTAAAACATAAGATTTTGGAGAAAATAGATCCATGCTTCTGAGCTTTCCTCTTCAACGAAACCACAAGCAATAGGAAATACACGATTATCCGCATCAAAAGTCATTGCTAACAAGAACTTTCCTTTATACTTTCCATACAAGTGGGTTGCGTCAATCCCGATTACAGGTCTACAATGTTGAAAAGCCTGAATTACTTGTTGAAACGTAAATTTTTTTTTATCCAGTACCTCGTTGAGAAATTTTCCATTTGTGTCATAAGATGGCTTCATTGCGTAGTGAGCTACGGTTCCTGGATTGTATTTATGAATTGCTAGCATAAACTTCGGTAATACACCATATGAACTTTCCCAATTACCAAATATGTTCGCTACCGCCTTTTGTTTACCTACCCATAATTTCTTGTAGGAAACCACTTTGTTAAAACGCCCTTCCACGATATTCTTAAGTGCCTTGAGGTTAGCCGTGGGATCCTCTTCAATAGCCTTTTGAATTGTTAATGCAACAAGATTAGCATCAATTTGTGGGTGGTCGTTTGTTACAACCCTATGGACACAAGTATGAGGACCCTGGTATTTAGAAACTTCATAAAAGCCGTGCTTTTTCCTATACGATCCTCGAATCCTCCATTTACAACTATTTTCTGATTCCGCAAAATATTTACATCGTACTTCCCAAAATTCTCCTTTGCTCCTATGTGAGACAAAATGTCGATTTCGTTTGATAGACCATAATTTCATCCCTTTTTTCATCATATCTTGGTCTCTAAAACAAAGACCAATAAATGGTTCATCAAACTCGGGATCCCAATTTCCAGGATAAATTACAAATCGTTGTTTTTCCCACTGGTTATACAGGTCAAAGGTGCCAGGTTGAGTAATGTAACTTGACATTGGTTGATGTAGTGGAATTCCATCCGGTATGTGTTCCGGCCATTCAAAACCACCAACTCTATCATTTTCATAACTCATATTCAGGGGCATTTGAAATGGGGTATCATAACTCCTAGTAGCTAAAGTATTTTGCTGTTCTTCTTCCCATCATCGCTCTCATATCCGTCTTCTTCGTCTTCATCATCTCCTCTAAAATCAGGATCATCGTCTTCGTTTTCATCTAAATCACCCCATATATATTCATATGAAAAATTTTCTGTCTCCCCAATGTTATCATTTTCTGCCAATCGCCTAATTGCCTCGGAAGAAGGTGTTGTCGAAATAACATGTGATGTCTTACGAAGGGGGTTTCTCCTTCTTGAGCTACCTGCTTCATCTACGGGTGTATAAAAAAGATATGTTGTTTCGTTGGGTGCATTAGCATGTGTGGGAATGTCAAGAGATGTATGTGTAAAAGATTCGTAATTTTGAGATGGGATATGCAATTGCTCTATTTCGACATATAGCTCAACAAATGTTCTTTCATTTTGATTGGTTAAATCCAGCATCGCAGTGATAGTGTCATCATCTTCAATACAAAGCGGCATGTATTTGAAATGATTAAATGTGGTCGGATATGGAAAACGACAAGTTAATTTCAACCGATTAGAATTTGAAGAGATCCCTATTTTTTCAAACAATTTTTGCAATAATTGTTCATATCTAATGTTTCTACATACCTTAAAAACTTTTCGATGAGGAATAGTATATGATAAACCTTCTTCGTTATTTTGAATCATTTCACCACCCCAAAAACAAAATAATGTAGGAACTACCATGATCTAAGTAATTTGTTGTTTATGAGTATGTGGTTTATGGGTTTGTTTGGGGAAGAATGGTACGAGCTTTGAGTCTGTGGTATTTTGTTTGGAGCTTTGAGTCTCTGGAATTTTTGTTTGGTGAAAGCCTCTGGAATTTTGTTTGGTGGAAGATTGTAGGAGATAAGGCAAGGTGGGTAATATATTAGACTCTATCTTGCTGATCCGAACTCTATCTCGCTGCTCTGAAAAGCGAGATAGAGTATACTCTATCTCGCTGATCCGAAAAGCGAGATAGAGTACACTGTAGACTCTATCTCGCTGCTCTGAAAAGCGAGATAGAGTAGACTCTATCTCGCTGCTCCAAAAAGCGAGATAGAGTAGGCCATTTTCGCAATTAATTAATAAAGTATGCTAAAATAGTAATTTATGCGTGGCAGTAGGCCATTTTAGAAAATCTCTCTACTACCTCACTTGAGGATAGAGAGGGGGAGCCAGATTATACCTTTGGTATAGTCTGGAAAACTCTTCTCTGTGGAACCATTGGATCAACAGAGGGGCCCACAGACTGTAAGATCCAATGGTGCTACAGAGATAGTTTTTCAGACTATACCAAAGGTATACTCTGGCACCCCTTGTCCCTTGAGGATGGGGGACGATGTCTTTTTTCAACCACTTTTTAGCATCTTATCAGAAGTGAAGTGTCAGGTGTGCTTAGTGTCACCCTACCATTAACCCAAACTTATCAAAAGAGACCCACATCCCCCTCCTTTCTCTCCAAGTTAACATGGGGTCATTTCTTTTTCTTATAGTATATTAGTATATACTAAATTATTTGACGTCAACTCCTTTTATAAAATAATAATTCCATATATATATATGAGGATGACTTTTTAAACTTCAAAAAATCTGTTTAAACGCACAGACCGTAGATTAAATCTACGGTCTACAATGTTTCACTGTAAACCGTAAATTTAATCTACGGTTTACAGTTAAAAGCTGTAGACCGTAGATTAAATCTACGGTTTACAGTGTTTTCACTGTAGACCGTAGATTTAATCTACGGTCTGTGTGTTTTCACAGAAATTTTGAAATTAAAAATTAAAATTAAAATTCTAATAATTAAAATTAAAATACTGAATATTTTTTTCAAATTAAACATGGTTTTTTTAATAAAAAAACTAAATGCCTTATTTTTAAAATTATACATAAAATAAATTACCAATATTCTAACAATCTCTCAAAATTTACACAAAAAAAGTTGATTTGATAAATTTTATGTTTTTGGTTCGTGTTATATTTTTCTCAAGTGTATAAATTGATATTTATTGAATCATTAACTAAATCGTCAATTTTTGTGAAGTACCTTTGGTTTGTTTTTAACACTTGTATAACGCAATATGAAACATTAACTAAGTCATCAATTTGGTGTCAATCGTCAATTTTCTTGAATGAAACAATCATAAATTATATAAATTTCATAAAAGAAATTAACTCAATATGCAAACATGAACTAAATTTCATAAAACAAATTTATTAAACATTTGTTTACATCATATAAATTTACAACAAATTGGAAAAAATAGTAATTTACATAAAATTAAAAATAAAAAACTGATTATGGACTTAGGTCTATACCTTCTTCTTCATTTGCTTTTTGCTTTCCCGATTGCTTTTCCAGCACCATATATAACTTGAAATTTGGTCGAAAAAGTTCATTCCATGGCGCAGCTGCCTCAGTGCGTGTTTGTTCCCACCGTGCTATAATTCCTGGCATTGGGAAGATCCCTTCTTCTTTACGAATAACCTGAGCATAGTGATAACTGTTGACGAACACCATTACAGTCGGGATGTAATATGTCGTACCATGAGGCGGACCAGTATAAAGAGGTAAAAAAGTGGCGTTCCACACGTTTACCCCTCCATTTTTATTTTGCCATAAGGACAACAATACAATTGGCATATTGTAATAAGAAGCAATTAAAAAACCATAAGACGGAAATCTCATCAATTTCTCAGTAGGTGCGGGATTTGTAGGATCATAAAAATTTAAATTTGATAAAATATAAACATACCGGTAACCTTCCTGACATCTCCGGTGAGGTGCTAAAAAGTGGCCATATACGACTTGAAAAAAGAGCTCGCCGGATGCGGGGGAGCTTCAATATGTTTTTTTATTGGAGCCTAAAATAAATCAAGTATGACCATTAGATTAGATCTAATGGATATTTGGAACATGAACTAAGCCTAAATACACCATATAAATCCCTATTCCCTCATCTTTTTACTAAATCATACCCACATCAACACCACCTTCAAAACCACAATTTCAAAATGGATAAGAAAAAAAAAATTGGAAAACAAAAATCTTAATTATTAATCAAATTATAAATATATGTAGGAAAAAAACAAAAAAGGAACTTCTAATCATTTTGAGAATATGACAAAAAGATAATCCTAATAATAAATATCAAACAACGTATAGTTCAAACAAAATTAACAAAAATATCAGTCACATAAAAAGTAATTTTTTTATCACTCCGTTAACAACGGTGGGTTTGTTTTGTGAAAATAGAAAGAGATAGACAAATTTAACAGAAAAGATAAAATAAGAGCTGCAATTGTTTTTATTGAACTAATTGCATATTGAGATTTGCATCTAATCCAATGGGTCCGTGTATTTTTATTTTATGCTCCAATGAAAATAAAATTTTATTGGAGCCCCCCATTTTCCCTCACTTGAGCGCCGGAGGGTGATCGCCTGATCGGTCAGTTAAATCCCCGACCCCAAGTCTAACACTTTGTAGGTTAGGTTCGAATTGGAGAAAAATGTAAGAAGGCCAGCATTTTGTAGGTTAAGTTCAAATTGGAGAAAAAAGGTATGGACTAAAAGCTGGAAAACAGACTCGGTCTTACAAAACATAACTAGAGAACAGGCTCGGCCTAACTGTTAAAACGACGAGATCCGCCGGCCAGTTGCTAATCCTTTTATCAGCATATTTTGCTCATAAGCAACTCTAAACATTGATTTCCCAAACTTTGAAGTGAGCGATTGCACTATATTTGATACTGATCACCAGTTGTAACAAAATTCACTGTTTGTGTTTAAGAGTTTGTTGTCAGTCGATATACACTTCCTAATCTCCACGGAAATCTTGAAATGTATGGGGTTTTGGTATTTGACTCGTTTGAAGAGAGGAGTTGAGAGTTTCTCAAACTGTACAAACCCCGACGATCTCCTGTGCAGTAGTATAACTAAGTTCCACTAAAGATCGGCTCCTTTGCTAGACAAAAATGAATCGAACATTAAAAAGAACGAATTGAATGTTTGTGACCTCGACTCTCTTTCATTTGCATCCTCATTGGCTAACGCGAAGGACAACTTTTGAAGGTTAACTACTTTCAATACTGTTAGGACCAGATTTCTGGTCTAAATTCTATTTGTTGTCTAATGGTTTTTACTAAATAATCATATCTGTTAATTATGAACTAAGACATAGTTGTTAGGTTTCAAGCAATGTTGTAACCTCAGTTACAACCTACTAAGAAAGTAGTGTTAGGTTTCAAGAAATGTTGCAACCTCAGTTACAACCTATTAAGACAAGTGTTGATAGGTTTAAAGTAATGTTGCAACCTCAGTTCCAACCTGCTTAGACAGTATTGGAGGTTTCAAGTAATGTTGCAACCTCAGTTACAACCTGTTGTTCTGCAGGACTCTGTCTTATTCTGTAAATCCGCATAACTATTCTTTAATGATAATTATTTGTTTCAAAGTATGCAGGATATATTCTCGTATGATCCTAAAGGTTTAGTATGCGTTTATTGAGAATATCAAAGTGGTAAGGAAAGATTTCCTAAAAGATATAAAGAGATTTGTTATGTTTCCTTTACATAGATAAATCTATATCTCTATTCTTATGCAAATCTTTATCAATTGTTTCAATCTTTGTTCCTTATCAATTCAGTAGGATATATTTAAGATTGAATGAAATATGGGGTTAATGTTTCATATGTATAGTTAAAGATATTATCCTTAAAAAATATTGTCTTTATATATGTTTCCTTGTTATAGGAAAAGACTAACTCCTACAATCAAGCTTGTTATTAAACAGGTATCAACCAATGATGATTGGAGTCAATCCACGCTGAAGAATCACGTAATGCTTGGAAAGATTGAAGCCAATCAATAAAGTCAAAAGCAATCACAAAAGACATAAAAGATAGAAGATTGTTTTTACTTGCTTATATAGTTGATAACTTAGCTTGTAAAAGAGTGTGTGTTCTAAATTATAAAGAACTCATTCTTGAGAGAATACACGTGAGCTTTTAAAGAAAACAATGATGGGAAGCCATTGATTTATAAGTGATAGTTATAAAGTAGGAGCAATATAGAGATAGACAGAAAAACCTACAGGGAGTCTAAGAGTTTTTCATTAAGACTTGAATCCTATATTGTAAGCTTTTTATAATATCATAATCTGGGTAAGTGCCCCGGAGACGTAGCCTAGTTAGGTGAACTCCGTTGTTAAATGTGTGTGTGATTTATTTCAAGTACATTTAACTTTACACAGTTCTGTCCATTAATACACTTGGTTCTAACTGTGGTTGCAATCTCACTTGGAACCTTACTGCAAAACTGCAACTAGAACAGCGGATAGGAATTTCAATTGGTATCAGAGCTTCACACTAGATCTTACTTAGTGTGGATCCTGTGTTCTGGTAAAAATGGACTTAATGAGGGAAAGAAACGCATTCAACAAACCACCATTGCTTGAAGGAGGAGTCAACTATGGAGTTTGGAAAATCAGAATGAGATTTTTCATTAAACAGCAAAATGAACATGCTTGGAAAACAGTACTGTATGGTTGGGAAGCTCCAACTGTTACTGATGGTGAAAGTGATCTAGTTTATTTGCCTGAAGACAGATGGTCTGCTGATGAGGACAAAAAATCAAGTGCAAACTCCACAACAATAAACTTGATCTTTGCTGGTGTAACTCTCAGTGTGTTCAGGTATATCTCTCATTGTGAAACTGCCAAAGAGGCATGGGACATTTTACAAATAACCTTTGAAGGAACTGTTAAAGTTAAAGCTTTTAAACTCCAACAGTTAACTACTCAATTTGAAAACTTAAGAATGGAGGAAGATGAAGCCATTGAACAGTTTAATGGTAGAATTTGTCATATTGCCCATCAAGCTGGAACCTTAGGTGAAAAATACAGTGATGCTAAACTTGTTAAGAAAACTCTAAGGTCACTTCCAGAAAGGTTTGAAATTAAGGTTACAGCTATTGAAGAATCAACAGACTTAGATAATCTTAAACTTGAAGAACTTATAGGAAATCTAAGCACTCATGAGCTAAAATTCTTCAAACATAAGAGACCAGAAAAGGGAATAGCCTTTCAAGCTAAGAAATATGAGCCTAAGGTCTGTGAACAAATGAGTGATGATGAACAGCTAGCCTTCTTTGCTAAAAAGGTTTACAAAAAGTTCTACAAAAAAAAACAGGATGATACTGGAACATCCAAAAACTTTCAAAAAAGTGATAACCAATTTAAGACAGAATCTAGGTTTAATAATAACTCTACATGAAAGTGGAATCCAAAAGAGAAGGATATCAAAGAGTACAAGCCTAGAGAGATTCAGTGTAGAGAATGTAGAGGTTTTGGTCACATTCAGGCTGAGTGTGTGAATACTTTAAAAAGAAACAAAAATGCTTATATAACCACTCATAGTGATAGTGATTCTGAGAGCAACAGTGATGAAGATGATGATTCTAACTTTGTTAATTTTATGGGAATAATCACTGAAAAAGGACTTACTTATGAAAGTGACTGTGAGTCTGTTTCAACCATAGTTACAACTGCTCTTAAAACCTATAACAGTGATGAGGAAGAACCTTCTGATGAAAACATTACTCAGCAATATCTCGTCCTTTATGAAAAGTATCAATGCCTGAGTAAACAATTCTTGATCATAAACAAACTTAATGTTAATCTAAAGAATGAGGTTAAAAGTCTTACTGAGAAGCTTAACATACAACTGACTGAACTTACTGAAACTAAAAAGAAAATAAAACTACTGAATGTTTCTGCTTCAGAGAAATTAGATGACATGCTGTCCTATTCTAGAGGCTTTAAAGATAACAGTGGTCTAGGTTACTATGGTTGTGAAAGTACAGGAAAAACTACCTTTATTAAAGCTGTTGCTAAAGCTGAAACTCATGATTTTGACAATAAGGTTAGAACCAAAGTTGCAACCAGGAATAAAACTCATGTTTTTGAGAAGAAGGTTAGAAGCTCAATTACAACCAAAGTTGCAACCAGGAATAAACTGAATAGCTTTAGGGATAAAACTAACTTTAGGTTGAAGCTGTGTAATTTCTGTAAGAAACCTGGTCATTTAGAAATCCAGTGTTATTTAAAAAGGAACATAAAGTATATTTCTCAGAAAAACTGGTTGGCTTCTGTCAATAAAAAATTGAACTGGGTCTGGAAAGTTAAAGAAAAATCTATCTTAATTGCTAATAACAAAGCTGTGATTACTTCTTTAAATGTTGTTACTTCTAATAATTGGTATTTTGACAGTGGTTGCTCTAAGCACATGACAGGTACTGCAGGTTTCCTAAAAAATGTCATTAATCTCACAGGAAACACTGTTGTGTTTGGAGGTGGAGAAACATATAAAATTGTTGGTAAAGGTACCTTAAACAAACCTGGAATGCCTAATATTGATGATGTCTTTCTTGTAGATGGTCTAAAAGCTATTCTTATTAGTATAAGTCAACTATGTGACAACAAGTTGATTGTTAAATTTAACAAAGATAGGTGTCTAATTACTGATCTTAACAATGATTTGGTCATGACTGGAGTTAGATCAACAAACAGCTGCTATGTTTTTGAAAAAGCTGAAAAAGAATTGCCTCAGAATAGGTGTAATCAAGCTATTACTAATAATGTTGATATTTGGCATAAAAGGCTGGGTCATGTGAACTACAAAACCTTAGATAAGCTGGTTAAAGAAGAATTTATTAGAGGTATTCCTAAACTTAGTGCTAAAACTCAAGGTGTCTGTGGTGATTGTGCAGTTGGCAAACAAACTAAGAGTATTCACAAAAGTACAAGTCAAATCTACACTGAGAGAGTCCTTGAAGTTCTTCATATTGACTTAATGGGTCCTATACAAACTGCTAGTATAGGTGGCAAGAAGTACATTTTGGTTGTTGTAGATGACTTCTCTAGATACTCTTGGGTAGTTTTCTTAAAAGATAAGTCTGAAACTTTTGATCTCTTTAAAACTCTGTGCTTAAAACTTTACCTTGAAAAAGGTTCTACCAGTGGTAATATTGCTAGGGTCAGAAGTGATCATGGAACAGAATTTGAAAACAGTAAGTTTAGAGAATTTTGCAACTTCTTAGGTATTAGTCATGAGTTCTCTGCTCCTAAGACTCCACAGCAAAATGGCATAGTTGAAAGAAAGAATAGAACCATTCAGGAAATGGCTAGAGTTATGCTTAATTCTAAGAAACTTGCCAACAGATTTTGGGCTGAAGCTGTTAATACTGCCTGTCATATAGTTAATAGAGTTTACATTACTAAAGGCACTTCCATGACTGCTTATGAAATATGGAAAGACAGAAAACCCAATGTTAAGTAGTTTCAAGTTTTTGGGTGTGTTTGCCACATTCTTAGAGATAGAGATCATCTTGGAAAATTTGATTCTAAGAGTGATAAAGGAACCTTTCTTGGTTATGCTCAGAATAGTAGAGCCTTTAGAGTTTTAAATCTAAGAACAAACTGTGTTATGGAGTTTTATAATGTTTTATTTGATGACTTGAAAGATGTGAATGAGACTACAGGTGATGATGAAGGGTCAGAAATAACAAAAAATGAACCTGAAGAAAGTCAGCAAACGAGCAGTCCAACAGTGGTTGGAAGTCCAGTTGCAACTGAGGTTGAAACCGCAGTTGAAACCCAGAATACTGCTGAGTCTGAAGAAGAAGAAGAAAGTTCTCATGATCAGTCAACTAGCAAGCCTCGCTATGTAAGGACTCAGAAAAATCATTCTCTTGAAAATGTCATTGGAGAAGTAGCTTCAGGTATGAAAACCAGAGGTAAAAGAAATAATGTTGTTCACTTTGCTTGCTATATTTCTCAGTTAGAACCTAAGAATATAAAAGAAGCTTTAGAAGATAGTGAATGGATTTTAGCTATGCAAGATGAATTGTCTCAATTTGAGAGAAATGATGTATGGACTTTAGTACCCAGACCTTCTAATAAAAATGTTATAGGGACTAAATGGATCTTTAGAAATAAAAGTGATGAGGATGGAGTGATCATCAGGAATAAAGCAAGGTTGGTAGCTCAGGGTTATACACAAATTGAGGGAATTGATTTTGATGAAACCTTTGCTCCTGTAGCTAGAATTGAATCCATTAGAATGCTACTCTCTCTTGCATGTCTGTATGATTTTAAATTGTTTCAACTTGACATTAAGAGTGCTTTTCTGAATGGTGTGATAAATGAAGAAGTTTATGTTTGTCAACCTAAAGGATTTGAAGATCCTAGATTTCCTGAACATGTTTATTTGCTGAAAAAGGCCTTGTATGGTCTAAAGCAAGCTCCTAGAGCTTGGTATGATAGATTAACCAAGTTCTTGATTGAAAAATGTTTTAACAGAGGGGGAGTTGATAAAACTCTGTTTACTAAGAAAACTACAAATGATATAATCATTGCTCAAATCTATGTTGATGACATTGTTTTTGGCTCTACTTCCAATAAAAGGATAGAAGAATTCATTTCTGATATGAAGAATGAATTTGAAATGAGTGGTGAAGGTGAATTAACTTACTTTCTAGGATTGCAAGTTAAACAGAATGAGATAGGTATTTTTCTATGTCAGAGTAAGTATGCAGACAATCTTGTTAAGAAGTTTGGTCTGAGTGAAATTAAAGAGAAGAGAACCCCTATGAGTGCCACCCTTAAGCTGTCTAAAAATGATAAAGGTAAAAGTGTCTGTCCCAGTCTTTACAGGTCCATGATTGAAAGTTTGCTTTATTTAACTGCTAGTAGACCAGACCTTTGCTTAATTGTAGGAGTTTGTGCCAGGTATCATGCAAATCCTTTAGAACCTCATCTTCTAGCTGTTAAAAGAATTTTAAGGTATGTAAAAGGCACAATTCACCTAGGCATATGGTATTCTAAAGATACAAACCATTTTCTAAGTGGCTACTGTGATGCAGATTGGGCAGGAAACATAGATGATAGAAAGAGTACTTCTGGTGGTTGTTTTTATTTTGGAAATAACCTTGTTTCATGGTTTAGTAAAAAGCAAAATTGCATTTCTTTATCTACTGCTGAGGCAGAATATATTGCAGCTGGAAGTGGATGTACTCAACTTATTTGGATGAAGCAGATGCTAAATGATTATAATGTTAAGCAAGAAATATTAACTTTGTTTTGTGATAACAAAAGTGCTATAGATTTAGCAAAGAATCCAGTTCAACATTACAGAACTAAACATATTGATCTAAGACATCATTTTATCAGAGAACTAGTTGAAGGAAAAAGCTTAATTTTAGAACATGTTTCAACTGAAAAACAATTAGCTGATATTTTCACAAAGCCCCTTGATACTAATAAATTTGAATATTTAAGAAGTGACATAGGGGTATGTCACTATGGATCTAATTGAATACTCTTGTTATGTATGTCTGTTTTTAGTTCCTTTAATACTTTTTAGTTCTAGAGGTAAGTCTTTATTGAGATTTGAAGTTTTTATCTTGAAAAAGCCGCTATTTGGTGTCTCAAAAATAGATGTGAGGTAACTTGTCCTAAAACCTCTCTGGTAATAGAGTTGCAAGCACAAAGTGCACACTTTACATAGTGGTTGCAAGTTCAGTTGCAAGCTCAGTTGAAACCACATGCTCGTAATATTGGTTGCAAGCTCAGTTGCAAAATCAGTTGAAACCTCATGCTTTTATTGTGCTTCTATTGATAAGGAGTTTCCTTTATTCTAGCAAAACCTCAGTTGAAACCACATGCTCAAAATTTCCTTGAAATCTTCAACTATTTAGAATTCAAAATTTTGGATAAATCTGTTTACAAGGAATGTTTATCTTTATTTATTGCTGAATTTATCTTTCTGAAAAAAAAAAAAACTGTTTCCTTCATGCTTTTATTGTGCTTCTATTGATAAGGAGTTTCCTTTATTCTAGCAAAATTATGTTTCAAAATTGATTTGAGTATATCTTTTTCTAATTGTAAAAAGATTTGGCCTTTATTGCTATTTTTACAAACCACTTTTTATATTCTAAATCAATCACAATTATCAGAATTATTCTCTCTCTCTCTCGTTAACAAAACCCTAAGTACTCTGTAAAACCCACTGCGGTGTTCTAAGTTCAGTTGCAACCTATGTTACAACCATGTCTTCCAACCCACCTAAAAACCCCAATCTCCATATTGATGATGAATGTACTCTTATGGATTTCTTGGATAAGTCTACAACAAGTCCAGGCTCAAAAGCAAAGGTAAGTGAGACTTCCTCATCTAAGAAACAGAGATCTAAGAAACGTGTTAGGAGAACCTTAGAAAATGAACCTATTTCTGCTGTATTTTCTTACACTCCTAAGTTTAATGAGATTGATCCTAGGTTCTGGAGTAGGAAGATGTATAGAAGGTTTAGGGCTTTTTCTGGTAGGGAGATTCATTGTGAAAGGAAGCTTAATTTGGTCAGTTATCTTCATATACAAGTGCATGTTGAAAAATTGTTGTCTGCTGTTGGCTTAGACAGAACCATTTGCTATCCTAACTCTTATTATCCTGCTGTGGTTAAAGAATTCTATGCTAATTTAAGTAGCAGTGTCTTTGTTGAGGGTGATCCTGCCTATGACAGAGTGTTTTTGAGCGGTGTAACTCTAGATTTTACCCCTAAATTAATAAATGAGTTTCTAAGTTCTCCAAGCCCTACTGTTGATAATGTTGATTATGACATGTAAGTCATTACCCTGGTTCTTACTGGAAAGAATAATAGATTTGATGGTACTTCCATTAAGACATCCTCCCTTACTTTATGTGCTTCTGTGCTACACAAAATACCTAGGTTTAATTGGACTCCTACTAAGCAGCCTTCTAAAGTGAACAAGGACATGGCTGTCTTTCTCTATAAGATCATGTCATCATTGCCAATTAACTTTGGTAATCATGTATTTAATCTCATTCGAGACTTCAGTGACACCAATTCACCCTCTATTCTGTTCTCATTCACTTGTTTAATATCTGGGGTCATTGTGTCTCAAGTCTTGTCATCAACACATCCTATCAAAGTCTCCACTGAACCAATCACAGATTGTCCCTCTGCCCTGTATATTTCTGCAAAACTCCTAAAGGAAGGGCATGTCAATGACATCTCTGGTGAAAAAGGCAAAGAAAAAGAATAAGAGACATCCAGTGCTCCTTCAGAGAAGAAGAAAGGTGTCAGGTGGTATTTACAACAGAAGTTGGCTTATAATGAAGAAAGAAGAGCTGAACTAGATGCTGATGATTATCAAATCAAGAAGCTGCTGGTGAATCTCATAGAGAGTGAGGATGATGGGGATAGTGATGCTACTCACAGTGATGATGGCTTCTCCATAAGCAGTGATCAGCAAGATGAAGAAGTTGTCAGAGACACACCTCTAAGGGAAAAAGCTCCTTTTACAGACATACCTAGTGACTAGTTTGTCTGGCTTATGACAAATAGGTGGAGATGAGTTTATGGTTCATTTTAATGTTTACAGTTTCAAGCTTCAATTTCAATTTCAAAACTTTATGTTGCTGTTTTTAAAATTTCAGTTACAATTGCTGTATTAAGACTATTCTGTGCCAGCATTGTTTGGCCTTACTATTTCTGTTCTGAAACTTTGTGAATGGATATATTCTGTGCTTGTATTATACCTGCAATTCTAACTTGCAGGGGGAGCTAAATAGGTGATACAAAAGCACTGATAAATGAAATACAGTAAAAGACTGTACTGCTAACTATTTGCAGGTGGATTAGTGTTTATATAAACTTAGATGATTTGTCAAAACCAATGACAAAGGGGGAGATTGTTAGGATCAGATTTCTGGTCTAAATTCTATTTGTTGTCTAATGGTTTTACTAAATAATCATATATGTTAATTATGAACTAAAACAGAGTTGTTAGGTTTCAAGCAATGTTGCAACCTCAGTTACAACCTACTAAGAAAGTAGTGTTAGGTTTCAAGAAATGTTGCAACCTCAGTTACAACCTATTAAGACAAGTGTTGATAGGTTTCAAGTAATGTTGCAACCTCAGTTCCAACCTGCTTAGACAGTATTGGAGGTTTCAAGTAATGTTGCAACCTCAGTTACAACCTGTTGTTCTGCAGGACTCTGTCTTATTCTGTAAATCTGCATAACTATTCTTTAATGATAATTATTTGTTTCAAATTATGCAAGATATATTCTCGTATGATCCTAAAGGTTTAGTATGCGTTTATTGAGAATATCAAAGTGGTAAGGAAAGATTTCCTAAAAGATATACAGAGATTTGTTATGTTTCTTTTACATAGATAAATCTATATATCTATTCTTATGCAAATCTTTATCACTTGTTTCAATTTTTGTTCCTTATCAATTCAGTATGATATATTTAAGATTAAATGAAATATGGGGTTAATGTTTCATATGTATAGTTAAAGATATTATCCTTAAAAAATATTGTCTTTATATATGTTTTCTTGTTATAGGAAAAGACTAACTCCTACAATCAAGCTTGTTATTAAACAGGTATCAACCAATGATGATTGGAGTCAATCCACGCTGAAGAATCACGTAATGCTTGGAAAGATTGAAGCCAATCAATAAAGTCAAAAGCAATCACAAAAGACATAAAAGATAGAAGATTGTTTTTACTTGCTTATATAGTTGATAACTTAGCTTGTAAAAGAGTGTGTGTTCTAAATTATAAAGAACTCATTCTTGAGAGAATACACGTGAGCTTTTAAAGAAAACAATGATGGGAAGCCATTGATTTATAAGTGATAGTTATAAAGTAGGAGCAATATAGAGATAGACAGAAAAACCTACAGGGAGTCTAAGAGTTTTTCATTAAGATTTGAATCCTATATTGTAATCTTTTTATAATATCATAATCTGGGTAAGTGCCCCGGAGACGTAGCCTAGTTAGGTGAACTCCGTTGTTAAATGTGCGTGTGATTTATTTCAAGTACATTTAACTTTATACGGTTCTGTCCATTAATACACTTGGTTACAACTGTGGTTGCAACCTTACTTGAAACTTTACTGCAAAACTGCAACTAGAACAGCGGATAGCAATTTCAAATACATACATTGCATCACATATTGAGACAAAATGTAGAGGAGATTGATGTTAAACTATAGCAAAACAGAAAAGTAGTAGAAGATCAAACTAGGCCTCCCATGATAATATCAGTTATCAACAAGTCATTTGTGTTCCACACATAAAAAAACCAAACTTAAAACACCACAAACAAACAAACAAAGAAACCTATAAGCAAAAATAGTTAAAAGTAGAAAACTGTTTCTCCTTTATCCCAATCCTCAATCCTACTAACAACTTCTTTCAAAAATTAAAACCTATAAAATTAAAAACAGATCAAAGATCAAATAACGTACTCAAACAGTAAATTTCCAGATCTTGATCCTAAGATCAACCTTACATTTCGCATTAGCAGTATTCGAGCTCAATACCGATTTCCCTTTTGGTAAAACCCCTTTAATCCCGTCGCAAACCACTCGTATCCCCACTTTCTTCGTCTTCATTTTCCCCATTCGCACCACGACCTTCGTATCCATCTTAATCTCCATAGGAAACCCGCTCTTCCTCTTCAGATCCGACCTCAAACCCGACACCGAGTCCGCGTCCACCAAAGCCGAGGTGGCCAAAAGCATAGATCTGAGAATTTTAGGGTCGTTAGGGTAATTAAAAAAAGATGGCAAGGACCCGTTTGCGATTAAAGCTTGGTTCGAGTAGAGAGAGAGAAAAACAGTGTCGTACGAGTAGGTTATCTTTTTGTTCGGGTTTTTAGCGGAGAGGGTGAGGTTCACGGCGGAGCTCAGGTGGGTGGTGCCGTCGCCGGCGGAGGTGGTGAGGTTGAAGCGAGAGATTCTAACGGATGTGACGGAGAACATAGGGCGGCGAGGGGAGTATATGACGTATGCAACACAACCAGCAATAGCGGCGAGGAGGAGGAGGAGGATGAGGGAGAGTATTAACCAGAAGCAGCATAGGCAGAGGCAGCTCCGACGACTGCGGCGGCGGTGGGAGGTGGGGTTGGGACGGTACGGGTGTCGGTTTGGGTTATAGAGAGGGGGTTTCCCGGCAGGAGCGGTGGAAGAGACACCGTTTACGGTGGCGGGTTTGGCGGAGGGGTAGACTCTGTCTGTCATTACAAAATATATGTTGTATGTATATGTGTGTATATCAGTATATCAGTATATGTAGAGTGTGAATGGAGGAAAATTAGAGTGAAAGTAAAGATAAATAGAGAGAGAGAGAGAGAGAGAGTAACCAGAAGAGATGCTTACACCTCACCCGAGAAAGTGAGATCTCATTCACTCACTCATTCACCATCATACACCACTAAGTATCATTATTTATATTACTAGTATAGTGGAGGAGTAATAAATTTCAGCTTCCACTCACCGTAGATTTCTGTGCTTGCGATTTTTTTGATTTTTTCAAAATTTGTAGTACACTACTACATGAGATTATTTAACGTGTCCTAGAATTGCGAAGATTGCGGTGCAGTCATGAAGGGCAAAATGAAGTTTTAATCCCTTACGTTATTCTATTCTTTTGAAAATTAAAGCAGTCAGAGGTGATAGGGTTTAAATTTGGGGAGGAATTTACGTTAACTCATATTAATTTATATTTTTTATAAATATCTTTATAACTTCACATTTCTCATAGGTATCATTTTTTAGTTTTTTAGTTTATTTACTAAATGGTCATACAAACCAAAATATAATAGACATATTTTATATTTCTACAAACTCAAAAAAATAGTTTTAAATTACAACAAAATAAAAAAAAACACAAAAAATCATAAAAAAATCACAAAAAATCACAAAATTTATAAAAATTTATAAAAAATGACAAAAAATCACCAAAAATAATAAAAAATCACAAAAAAATATAAAAAAATTAAAAAATTCACAAACTCATAAAAAAAAACATTTTCCATCAAAAAGTATTTTTTTATACAAAAAGTGGTTTTTACAAGAAAATGTGCCATTTTTAATCTAAATGAGCTGAAAGTGCATATAGTTCAGTCGAAAGTACGTATAGTTTAGTCAAAAGTGTATATAGTTCAATAAAAGTGCATATAATTCAGTCGAAAGTGCATATAGTTAGTCAAAAGTGCATAAAATTGAGTCGAAATTGCATTCAATTCAGCTGAAAATACATCTAGTTCCGTTGAAAGTAAATATAGTTCAATAAAAGTGAGCATGCATATAGTTCAGTTAAAAATGCATCTGATTCAGCTGAAAGTACATCTGGTTCAGCTTAAAGTGTATCTAATTTAGTCGAAAGTACATATAGTTAAGTCAAAAGTGCATATAGCTAGTCTAGTCGAAAATGAATATAGTTTAGTCGAAAGTGCATGTAGTTCAATAAAAGTGCATATAGTTCTGTCAAAAATACATCTCATTCAGCTGAAAGTGCATCTGGTTCAGCTAAAAGTACATCTGGTTCAGCTGAAAATGCATATGGTTCAGCCAAAAGTGCATGTAGTTCAATAAAAATGCATCTAGTTCTGTAAAAGGTGCATCTGGTTTAGCTAAAAATGCATCTGGTTCAGCTGAAAGTGCATATAGTTCAGTTGAAAGTGTATCTAGTTCAGTCGAAAGTGCATATAGTACAGTCGAAAGTGCATAAAGTTCAATAAAAGTGCATATAGTTCAGAACAAAAAGTGCATATATTTTACTTTAAAGTTAAAAAAAACTGGGTGGATTTGAACCACCAAACTCTTGAATATTGGTGTTGGGTGCAAGCATTACTACCAATTTGAGCTTACGAATCTAAAATTAGTTACTAAAATTAGTTTCTAAAAAGACAATTCAAACTTTAAGAAACATTGAAACGAGTTAAATACATAAAATTCACTTTTTTGATGGAAAAGTGTTTTTTTTATGAAAAAACGTTTTTTCGGTGTAAAAAGTGGTATATTGACAAATAAAATTATATATATTTTTTATTTTTTTAATGATTTTTTTTCATTTTTTATAATTTTTTGTGATTTTTTATAATTTTTTATGATTTTTAATATTTTTTTTCATTTTTTTTAATAATTTTTTGTGATTTTTTAATAATTTTTTATGATTTTTTTCATTTATGAGGGAGGGAGAGAGACATATTTTCTCTTTTTTTTATGAAATTATATATTTTTTTAATTTATATAGTATGAAAAAGTGGTATGTAAGAGAAATGCAAATTATAATAGATATCTAGTGGGAATTAAAATTCAAAAGTGGTACCTATGAGGTATTAATCCTAAATTTTATAAGTTGGAATCGGTTTCATCGGCTTTTCGGTTTTTTCATATGAATTCGTAATTTTTTTTTGATTTTTTTTAAAATCAATATACTATTTTATTTCTAAATTGTTTATTCAAAAAAACTGTAAAATTTGACTTTTTATATTTTTTTGGATATTTATTAATATTACTAGCTTATAAATTGTCAAACTAACAATTAAACATAAAAAAAATATAAAAGGTTAAATTTTACAGATTTTTTTGAACAAATACTTTAGAAATAAAATAGTACATTGATTTTAAAAAATAGAAAAAAATTACAAGTACATATGAAAAAGTCGAAAAACTGACGAAAACCTTAACATTAGAACTTGATAAAATAGTAAATTTGAACCTTACCATCACATATTCTAGAATTTATTTTTTGATTATTTCTCTATTTATTTTCAATAAAAAATACAATATTTAATTTATAACACCGTATACAACATTAATGTAGAAACATAACAAATTCGTGAACTATTATTGTCAATTGTCTGTTAATCATTTAGTATTGTGTTGACAGCTCACCAATTATGTAGACTTTTCACAGTGTTTATATATTGTTTTCATGTACCGATCCTTAATTAACCGGTATGTGTGATGCTTGTACCATTTGTATACAAGGCAGACGCACTTAATTTCCGGTTGATCTCTAACAAAAAGGGGTGCATATACCATCAAGACAAGGAAAGTATACTCTCTAGATATACATTTAGCCAAGGAAAGTATCTTAACTGAAGTTAGTACATACAAGCATTTCGAAAGCTTTACCCACTAACAAAAGGGGTGCATATACATACTTAGAGAGAAAGAATAAATTGGAAAATATCACTTATATACAATAATTCATAGCTTCTTGACAATAAGTAGACAATACGTTATAATTATAATTTTAAATTTGATTTCGATATAAACAAAATCGAACAGCAAGTACAACAACATTGATCACAATTTTATTTGAGACACGAGAAATAATAATGTCATAGAGTAGAGCTCAATCATAAATGCAATTAGGCTACAAACGAACCGATCATGAACATATTGTGTTTGGTTTCTTAACAAATCTGTGGTTTCTTAACAATTCTGCCCGTACTCGCTCGTTAAATAAACTTACCGAACATAAATTTAACGTTTGTTAAGTAAACGAACCAAATTAATATGAACACGATAGCATTCGTTCCTTAAAAACTCGGTTCGTTAAGAGTTCAAAGAACAAGTTAGATTCATTACTATTACTCCGTATTCATTACGCTATGTATTAATAGATGAAAAATAAAGTGTGACATGAATTTTACAAGATGATAAATCTTGAAAACCCACACAAAAATTTCCGCATAGAAACCATGTTTTCAAAGGACAGTATCAATAGAAAGTTCAAAACTTGAAAATTTTCAATAGATGTTTAGACACACGTGTATATATGTATATTGATGTTGTCACAATAAAAGGAATAGGTTTACGGAGATAAGGAATAGAAAAGGCAGAAAGAAGAAAAGAAAAGAGAGGAAAAACAAGAGAAAGAAGAGAGTTGGAGAGTAGCCATAACTATTCTCTGGAATTTTCGAAGTTATAGTTGTAAAGAATAAAATGTTTTCGTTTAACTTTTAGATAATGAAGTTTTAAAAGTGGTATCATATCATAATTTTATCAACTTGAAATAGTTTTTGTTTGTTAAATTTCAATTAAAAAGTTGTTATTGTTCTTGTTAAGCAATATTAATTGTACTTTCCATGATTTTCCCTTAACGGGAAAATAGTCCCCGAACCCCAGTACTAAACAATATTTCTCTCGTGTGACATCCTTTTTCAGGTGAATGAAAAAGAATAGCAGAAGAGGGACCAATTCTTCACAATTAGTTTTAAACAAGTTAATGATTCAATTATTAACTATAAATCCAACTGGCATAATTACCATTGAAAAACAAGCACTACCATTATTTATCCATGATCGTCAATGCCTACAGTAATGTAGGGTTACCACATGAAAACTTGGCACAAAGAAATGCCTTACCAAAAAAGCTTATACCCATAACATTAGTGTGAGCCGGTCGATTTTCTATTTATCAGTATTTATTAGGATGGCTATTCTGTAGTCCTATGGCTCTTGCTTTTTCTAATATTGTTGAAATCTGGTTGGAAAGTTATAACATCAGATTTTACAGTTTTGGAAAATTATATCATAAATAGAAAAACAGCATTAATTTTCGACGAGCATACTGCATCTAGCATGAGGGAATGCAACATATCATTAGTTTTTGCAATTGATATTGTTGAAAATTTGCTGTTCATCCTTCATTTTTAACCTTTTTGTTCAATTTATCTTTCAATATCTCCAAGCATTCACTGTAAAAAATACTCAAATAGCAACGGAATTAGTGACGGTATTTTTTGTTACGAGTTTATTAGCGACGGTTTTTATGATGGTTTTGTGATGGTTTAGTCAATTTGCGATAGATTTGTGACAACTTTTTAAATTAGTAACAGACTTGTGACAACTTTTGACTCTCAATAAATCAAACATTATTTTGTAGTGATTATTGTACAACACAACATTTTATGGGAAAGCATCACGTTATCACGTACTAACCCCAAAACCGGTGTTTTACTAGAAGATTCACTACCAAATGATAGCCAAGTTTAGTTGTCTTTTTTCTAACAATTTTTGGCGCTCGACTGGCCTGTTCCTTTGCTATGTTTAGTTTGCCAAAGAAACACAAGAAACAGAGAAAATTATCCAAGCAGATAATTTCGAAATTTATTATCAGCGACATCTACAAGAAAAAAAGAATTTAAAAAGAAACTCAAGTAATTGTGGTGACATAACCGAGAAGGAAAACAGAAGCAAAGCCAACGAGAAAATTGAAAACGTGAAACGTGTAAGAAAAGAAAAAAATCTAAATTTTAGATGTGAAATAATGAAAAACGGAAAACAAGAAATGGGAAACACGGGTTTTGAAATGTGAACCTAGTTTCCCGATAAGGCGATAACTATGTGTAAAACACTCGTACTTCTAGGAGCTATATTTGCATTCTACCCATTTCACATTTGAAAAAGTATCTCAAAAGGATGCTAGCTTATAAACAAATGGCAATTTTGCAAAATATGTTGTTGTAATTGATCTATTTTGTTAATATAACTACATCACCAGTTGTTATATATCATTCTATTATAATAAGTCAAATCAAATCAAATGAGTATGTTCAATTTAACTAATTTTTTTTCAAAAATACCACTATACCTTTATATTAATTACAATAATATCATAGTTACATAAAAATATAAAAAGTAAAAAATTAATAAAATTATTTATCCCTCTTTAACAACCAAAAATTCTTTTAAATTTTAAACTATGTTTTTTTTATTATCCACATATTTATATCATAACTATAGTTATTTTCTATATTTTTATTACATTACACGCCGCATACGCAACGCGTGAGACACGATTACTAGTATATATACATTGAAAGTGTCATTTACGTAAATTCCTTCATGTGCCCCAAAAATTTACCCCAGCAAGGTAACCTCTCCACTCTCCCGTGTACCGTACTCAGTTTGATCGAAATCGTATTTCCTGGTTTTCCCCTACTTAGAGGGCGTTTCCTACTCATACTTGTTATCTCTTTTACTATATATCAAAAGCATGAAGGGTGTGTTGTGTGTTAGTCTATAATAGTTGCATACATAGCCCTTCTACTTATTTTGTATTATAATCCTTTCTTTTTGCCCTCTAATTCCTTCAGCTTGCTACGCCAATTTCCCATGAATCATCTTATTTTATTCATCAACTGCCACGTAACTAGATACATATACATGTGTATATGGGATTCGGATCCTCTGTGATCCTTATAAGCACTGACAAACTGTCTATCTCATTATCAACGGCTGTTAAATACACTTATAAATTTGACTCATAGCTAGATTAAAATACAGCATATTTCTTCCTGTGTTGTTACTTGTTAGTCGATGAAATACAGTAGTAATTCTCTCCCTCTGTTACTCATTCCTTCCGCCATGATTCAAATTATCTTTTATGTAACATCAAACAACAAAATTGGTGAAGGAATTAAAAGTGCACTATAACCATCTTCCATAATTTGAATCAACTCAAGAATTGAAATAAAGGTATATATGTACATACCTATTTGTGTATTCCAGATAGTTCATAGTGTCTAAGAGAAGAAATCCGTTTTTTTATCTACTACTGCATGTGGAAGTTTTACCCAATTTTAAATGATGGATAGTCTGCTCAAACATTCGATTACAAAATAAAAATAAATGAATTGATGGTAGATTTTTTTAACTTGATAATAACTCATTGCTTTGTAAAATAACGAAAACTATGCACTGCTAGCAATCCTTTTGTAAAATAAATCTATGACGTCCATTAGTTTGTGACATTCTAAACTGTTGATAATTAACAATAACATACCAATTGTCTGTCCTTTATATGGATGACAAAAGATGCAAATCCGTGTATATGTGTAGCTCTTTGTGCACATCAGTGAAGATACACAAATTTAACCTTCCACCTGCGACTTATATCTTTGGCACTATAAAATCAGCTACTTCTATTTTTTATACAATCTAGATTATTTTTCTGGAAAATGGAGACCAAGAGTAATTCAACCTTTTCATGTTTTTAACATACAAAGCTATTATAAGCACTTGGGTACATGTGATCTAGAGCCCTCATCTTGTAACAAATTTTATTTTTGACAGCTACCATTTCTCAGTCTGTTCTTAATTGGAGGACCCCAGGGTGACCCCATTTTGCTCTTAATTAATATAGAAAATTTATTAGGGGAGTTTAATGTTTAGTACTTGTACATCTCTAAAACCTTTTTATATAAAAAAAAAGGCAAAACTGACAATTGGTTGGTTGATTTGAAAGCTTGTAAATAAGCTAATGTACTATTTGTCGAAATCCGTATAAGAAAGTCATCTCATTTGAGACGTTCATCTATATGACTATATGCATTGATTTGTAACCAAATATGGTAGCTCTTCTCCGTGGTAGGAAGACCAATTAAATGAAATTGAATAGGCACGTAAATATGTAATCAGAGATCAATACTGCCAATTAAACCATATGATAAAATTTTATAAATTTATTTTAATAATTTTGATACGAGTTGCACATGGTTTCGTATAATGGTCAATTATTTATGTACGGATAGAATATAAAGTATACAAACTAATTTAGTTCGGTCATTTCGTCATCCCAAAAAATACATTGCGTATAAAATTAAATAGTAGCATGCCCAATCAATATTGCCCAGACACAATTTGGACCACGAAGCTGTGCAGGTTAGTTTTCGGTTCAACATGAACAAATTCTTACTTACATTATACTCGTATATTTATTGTTTTACGTTAATACTTTAGGCCTTGTTTGCTTGTAAGATAAATGAGTGATATTTGACTATGAATGATGTGAGTTCCACAAATTATGTGTTTGGTACGCTATTAACAGCGAGACTTGTAATGCCGACCGGACTTTAAATTCCACTAAACCCATCATTTGAAATATTATGATAGATGTGGTATTACATGTAATCTCAACCCAATGTTAAAAATTGACAAAAATAGGCTTATTATACATATATATATATTATTTACATATGTATATAAATAATATTAAATATATGCATATAAATAATATTACATATATATTAATAATATTAAATATATATATTAATAATATTATTTATATATGTTGGCCCGCGTGCTAACCTTAGAGGGGATGGGTGAATAAGGTTTTGGCGATTTTCGCCTAATTAAAATTCTAAGCAACTAACCACCCAACTAATGCAATTCTAAGCTTAAGCGTTATAATAAGAGTTAAAGAATTGCTAGAATTACTTAACGCAAACAAGAAAATAAGAAATAAAATAAGTTGCGTAAAGTAAAAGTAAGGGAAAGGAATTGACACCGCGATTTATAGAGGTTCGGCAAACGCGCCTACGTCCTCTCCTCGGTACTACCGAGTATTTCACTAAAAATGTTCTTGCGGATATTACAAATCCTATTGAGCTCAATCGACCGATTGGCTCACCCTCTATCCGGGGTTCCTACTCTTGATACAAGTGCAAGAGAACACGTTTACGAGTCTACGACTCTCCCTCAATTTATGAGTACCCGAATGAAAAACCTAGAGCTTTTAAGCTTCACTTGCTTACAAAGCCTCTACCCGTTCACTCGCTCACAATTGAGTTTATAAAACACTCGATACAAATTTAGTTACAAAAATGTAACTTCGCTCACGATTCTAATTGCTTCTTAAAAAGCTAATTGGTGAGTTGTTGATGATGATCGAGCTTGAATCTCCTTTTCTTTGATTTCCCTCTTTCTCGAATATATTCACCAAAATGGTGATTTTAGGGTTTTTATGAGAGAGGTTGAAGGATGTTAATAGATATTGTAATTGGTAATTTATGAGAGAGATTGGGGTGGTTTATATAACAGCAAAGTCTGTTTTTCTGGGTTATGACCGTTGAAAGGTTATAACAGCTCTTTTCCAGAATAAGCTGAAAAGCTGTTTTCGAAAACTGCAGAAAACGATCGGTCGTTTTCTACATTCGATCGGTCGTTTTACAGAAAACGATCGGTCGTTTTACAGAAAACGATCGGTCGTTTTCTGAAAACGATCGGTCGTTTTCTGAAAACGATCGGTCGTTTTCTGAAAACGATCGGTCGTTTTTATACTGGACTCACTGGAAGAAATTGGACCAAAAACGATCGGTCGTTTTTGTCCAGTCGATCGGTCGACTGTAATCCTGGTCCCGTAAATCTTCGAATGCTCATAACTCCTTCGTTTTAACTCCGATTTTGGTTCCGCTTGAACCTATGGCTTCGTTATCGAATGCTCTATCATTTAAAGACCTGAAATATACGTTTTCTATTTTTGTACAAGACAAGCATTATATCATCGAAATCGTAAAATCATTAAACGCATAATCAAAGTAATAATCAAAATCATTATTGAACTCTATGTTCAACAATCTCCCCCATTTTGATTATGACAAACTAATGATGATTTTACAAGATACAAGAAAAATATCTCCTCCATTTTAACAAAACACATTTACACCAAAATATATCATTTTTCTCCCCCTTTGGCATTATCAAAATGCAATCAAAAAATAAAAGATGGGGTTATGTGAAGGGTTTTTAAAGAAAAACCAAACATGAAAAATGTAATTATGATGCATATACCCGACCCAACTAATCACATATATGTAGATATTATAGATTAGAGTATACCGAATATGTGATGTGGAGTCGAGTCCGCTCGCTAATGGCATTTGCATTGAGCGTTGCCGATTCCAAATAGGTGGTACCACTTGTTGGTATGCCTTCCACCTTTGTTGATTAACGGTACTTCATCCTTGATGGTGGAGTCGGTCTTCTTGACTTCCACGGCTTTTGTCGGCGTTGCCAACCACTTGTTGATTTTCTCCTTTTGGATGGAGATACCTACAACACAAGATTTGTCTTTTTGTACCCAATTTCTTTTGGGTCCGACATTGTTAGTGGCTCGGGTCTTAACTACCCATTTCAAATTACTTCTACTAACATGGAAGCGATTTGGGCATTTAGAAGAATTATGCTCACTTCTACCACAATGAATACAATGCATAGATTTTTTCGTAAAACGAGAACTATGCGACTTTTTGTAGGAAGTTTTAGAAGTATGATGAGCGGTTTTGGTTTGAAAACCTAAACCTCTTCTATTATTACAAGAGCTCGGCAAAACTCTTGAAGTGCTCCCTTGTTTAAAAACAACCTTTTGTATAGGCGAAATAGGAGTTGTAGACAATCTAGAAGATTTAACAAAGCGGGTTGTGCTTGAGTCAATAGAGTTGGAATCGAAACCCAAACCGCTTTTGTCATTAACATCTTTTTGACAACTCAAAATTTCGTCCAACACGGTTTTCCCTTTGGAAAACCTTGAGATTGTTAACTCGAGTTTTTCGACCGTAATGACAAGCTCATCGTTTTTCTTTTTCAAAGAGTCATTTTCGGTTTTTAAAAACTCGTTTTTATCTTTTAAGTCTTCCTTTTCGTCATCTATATCATGAAGAGAAAATGACGATGTCGGAATAGACTCATTTTCAATTTTATCTCTTTTTAAGGATCTTATTTATTCATTGAGAGAAGAATTTATCCTTTTAAGAGAGTCGACCTTTTCGACAAGCTTAGGAAATTTTTTAGAATAAACATCGCACATATGAAGTAATTCATCATAAGAAAGATCATTTACCTCATCGGCTTCGCTTTCACTTTCGCTTGAAGAAGAGAGGTTTTGTTCATGGCTTTCTTCCATGGCCATATAGCACCCAAGGTGAGCGACTTCATCTTGGTCGGAGCTATCGCTAGAGCTTGAAGCGGATATCTTCTTCTTTCCTTTGCTCTTGCGATTCTTAAGGCACTCTCTCGCCATGTGTCCTTCCTTGCCACATGTATAGCAAACAAAATCGTTAGAATAAATTGAATTATTTGACGATTTACCTTTATGTTTGCGTTGGTCTTTTAGCTTTAGGATTTCCTTGACGATTCGAATGATTTCCATTGAATTTTCGTCGTCCTCGGATAGCTCATTGCTTTCGTCACAAGTCGTTCCTTTGAAAGCTATCTCCCTCCTTTTCGATATTGGCTTGTGACTATTGAGGGTGATCTCGTGTGTAATGAGTGAACCCGTCAATGCATCAAGAGAGTATGTATTCATGTCGTGCGCCTCTTGAATTGCGGTGACCTTTGGTTCCCATTCCTTCGGCAAGCTCCGAATCACCTTTGAGACCATTTCCTTACAAGATAAATGCTTACCAAGAGATGTTAATCCGTTAGTAATAGTAGTAAATCTAGCAAGCATATCGGAAATAGTTTCTCCCTCGCTCATTTTAAAGAGTTCGTAGTCATGAACTAAAAGTTGGAGTTTGCAATCCTTAACTTGGTTAGTTCCCTCGTGCATAACTACTAACTTATCCCACATACCCTTAGCGGTTTTACAAGAGGAAATTTTGTTGTACTCGTTAGGAGAAACGGCACAAACAATAGCATACATCGCTTTGGCGTTTGTAGAGTAGGCTTCTAGTTGAGCGTTATCTAGGTCCTCTACGGGGATTGGGTTCTCGCTATTTTCGGATGTAGGTGCGGAATATCCTACTTTTATAGTCATCCAAAGTCTAACATTATAGCTTTGGAGAAACATGCTCATCCTATCCTTCCAATATGAAAAATTTAGTCCATCAAAATATGGAGGTGTATTGGGTGATGAAGCTATGCCGGATGCGAAATTAAGTATATTAGCCATCGGGATCTTAACTCTAGAATCGTTAGATTCCTATATGCAAGAGCCTCGGCTCTGATACCAATTGTTGGCCCGCGTGCTAACCTTAGAGGGGGGGGGGGGTGAATAAGGTTTTGGCGATTTTCGCCTAATTAAAATTCTAAGCAACTAACCACCCAACTAATGCAATTCTAAGCTTAAGCGTTATAACAAGAGTTAAAGAATTGCTAGAATTACTTAACGCAAACAAGAAAATAAGCAATAAAATAAGTTGCGTAAAGTAAAAGTAAGGGAAAGGAATTGACACCGCGATTTATAGAGGTTCGGCAAACGCGCCTACGTCCTCTCCTCGGTACTACCGAGTATTTCACTAAAAATGTTCTTGCGGATATTACAAATCCTATTGAGCTCAATCGACCGATTGGCTCACCCTCTACCCGGGGTTCCTACTCTTGATACAAGTGCAAGAGAACACGTCTACGAGTCTACGACTCTCCCTCAATTTATGAGTACCCGAATGAAAAACCTAGAGCTTTTAAGCTTCACTTGCTTACAAAGCCTCTACCCGTTCACTCGCTCACAATTGAGTTTATAAAACACTCGATACAAATTTAGTTACAAAAATGTAACTTCGCTCACGATTCTAATTGCTTCTTAAAAAGCTAATTGGTGAGTTGTTGATGATGATCGAGCTTGAATCTCCTTTTCTTTGATTTCCCTCTTTTTCCAATATATTCACCAAAATGGTGATTTTAGGGTTTTTATGAGAGAGGTTGAAGGATGTTAATAGATATTGTAATTGGTAATTTAGGAGAGAGATTGGGGTGGTTTATATAACAGCAAAGTCTGTTTTTCTGGGTTATGACCGTTGAAAGGTTATAACAGCTCTTTTCCAGAATAAGCTGAAAAGCTGTTTTCGAAAACTGCAGAAAACGATCGGTCGTTTTCTAAGTCGATCGGTCGTTTTACAGAAAACGATCGGTCGTTTTCTGAAAACGATCGGTCGTTTTCTGAAAACGATCGGTCGTTTTTATACTGGACTCACTGGAAGAAATTGGACCAAAAACGATCGGTCGTTTTTGTCCAGTCGATCGGTCGACTGTAATCCTGGTCCCGTAAATCTTCGAATGCTCATAACTCCTTCGTTTTAACTCCGATTTTGGTTCCGCTTGAACCTATGGCTTTGTTATCGAATGCTCTATCATTTAAAGACCTGAAATATACGTTTTCTATTTTTGGACAAGACCAGCATTATATCATCGAAATCGTAAAATCATTAAACGCATAATCAAAGTAATAATCAAAATCATTATTGAACTCTATGTTCAACAATATATATTAATAATATTATATATATACATTATTTTAATAAATTATTTATGCATATATTTATATTATACGTATATATATACAAATAATGCCCAATATGTATCACTTTTAAACTTATGTTCTCTTTGAATAGCTATTATAATTTATAATGCTCATAGTTACCATATTTTATTAGTATAAATACCCTTAATAATCTAATTTCTCTCGCTGCGTCTCTCTTTCTCTCTCTATCTACATCACAGATCAACTCTTTCAAAAATGGTCATATACATGGCGATGGAGGCAGAAATCGATTCTCCTCCGACCCTGTCAATTGCAACACGATATCATCGTCTCTGGCGAGGCTGTCTCCGACGAGCTCAAGCGGCAACGCCAACCTGCTCATCTCCGACGAGCTTCAAGGTTATGTCGTTGAGATAATATCTCTCTCTATATATCTATATATGTATGTATAGATGGAGAAAAATTAGGGCAAACTAACTCAATAATGGATCGATCATACAGTGATTGTCTGAGTATAGATCGAGAAAAAATGTGAGAAATTAAGGAATATTAGGTTAGATTGCTGACGAATTAGGGCTATGGGGTTTTTTTTATTTCTTCTTTCAATACAAAGGGCGGAGAAAAAAAAGAAATATTTTTTGTCAAAAAAAAAAGAAGAAAGAAATCTTGCATTTTTCATTTCCAGGATTTATTTGATTTGATTTTACATTCTTATCCCAAAACAATGAATTGAATTTTGATAGGCATTTTGGATGCTGCTATTGAAATTGCGATGATTCATTATATATGTACAGGTATGGAAATAATGCAAATGGAAACATAAACATCTCCCGAAAGCGCTTTTCTTTCAAGGTTCTGGCTGCTAAAGTTCCTACTGGGGTATGTGTTCTAAAACTTGATTTTTTTTCTTCTCATAGATGTTAATTGACATTGATGCTCACACATACATAACTTATCATCTTAAAGGAGCTTGTTTTTTTGGAGTTTTAAATAAATAAACACACTTATTGGAGGCTGAGAAAAAGCTTGGGTCATCCAGCTTAAAACTTCAAGTTTCTTGAGACCACCAAACCAAAAAGTAATTAGAGTTTTAAGATGACCGATCGACTGATTCGAGCTTATAAGTTAAGAATTTTCCTGAAAAAACTAGAAGTTATAAGCTGGATGAACCTAGCTTTTCACCCAAACATAAAAAGAACCTTCTTATTTGCTTAGAAGCTGCCGACATACGAGCCTTAGAGGATCCACAATAATTTTGTTAACTTTTTAATGTTAAGTAATGACACATGATCGTTTAAAAAGTTGTTAAATGACACATATGCATCTTAAATTTAATAACCACATTAGTTTCACGTTAACAATGTTATCAATTTTTAATTAAGCATTTATCTTTTATTTTACTGGTCACTATTCTTATGGGGAGAATTTATAGGAGATAATAACGTTGATTGTTGGCTGTGTTTGTCACGTCAGCAGTTACAAACATTAAAAACATTGTTAACTTTAACCATTTTTTTAACATATATAAAGATAACACATACTTTAACGTAACTAATAGAGATAAAAAAATACATTGTTAGCTAACTATTTTACTTAATAATAGAGATAACAACAGTATTGGAGATGCTCTTATGTATGTAATCATTGAGTCATAGATATTTCGATGTGTAAAGAAAAAGAAAACTTTTACGAAGTATGTCAATATAAACCGCGAATGATATGCTTGAATGAATTAACAAAAATACAGGACTTTAGACGATTACCATGCTTTGAATGTGGAGGATTGCGATATTGTTAAATATAGTATGCTTAAATTAAACTTTTATATATTTTCAAATCTCATTTTATGAATGTATTGCTTATTTTATGGCTATGTTTAAAGATTTTTTTTAGCGTTGTAAGGATCTGGAACTTCTACAAGTCAGCTCGTTGTCCGTTTTTATTTTGTTCTTTATGGGTTGTTTGGCTCTTCGGAATTTAAGCTTTCTTTATGTAGTAATTAATTAGTTTTGAAAATTTCGGGTCTTGTTTGGTAGTGCATTTAAACTGAATTTTTACTTATGTATTTAAGTCTCGTTTGGCTCATTTCCTTGTTAAAGTTTGAATTGGCTTTTTAGAAACTAATTTTAGATTCGTAAGCTCAAATTGGTAAGAGCGCTTTCACCCAACACTGAGGTTCAAAAGGTTGGTGGTTCGAATCCACCCGTTTTTTTTAACTTTAAAGTAAAGTATATGCACTTTTTTGTTGCACTATATACACTTTTATTGAACTTTATGCACTTTCGACTGTACTAGATGCAATTTCGACTAAACTAGATGCACTTTCAGATGAACTACATGCAATTTTGACAGAACTATATGCACTTTTATTGAACTAGATGCAGTTTTGGCTGAAATATATGCACTTTCAGCTGAACTAGATTCACTTTCAGCTGAATCAAATGCACTTTTAGCTGAATCAGATGCATTTTTGACATAACTATATGTTGAACTTAGTTCAATAATTGATTTTGATTATAACTTTGATTATGTTTTTAATGATTTTACGATTTCTCCATTTCGATGATATAATGCTTGTCTTTTCCAAAAGTAGAAAATGTAAATTTCAGAACATCAGAAAGATAGAGCACATAAAAACGAGGCCACAGGTTCAAGCGGAACCAGAATTGGAGCTAAAACGAAGAAGCTACAAGCATTCGAAGAATAGCGGGAATACTGAATAAACGACCGATCGACTGGACAAAAATGACCGATCGTTTTTGGTCCAAATTCTTACAGAGAGATCGTTATAAAAACGATCGATCGAATCTATAAAAGGACCGATCGTTTTCTGAAAAACGACCGATTGACTGCATAAAACGACCGATCGTTTTCTGCAGATTTCGAAAACAGCTTTTCAACTTATTCTGGAAAATGGCTTAAAACCTATGGATAAAACACTCAACCACTTCCAACGGTCATATGCAAAAAAAAACAGACCTTTTAGTCCATATATACCACCCCAAATCACTCTCCATAGACAACCATCACTTCCATTCATAACAATTAATCATCCTTCAACCTCTCTAAACCAAAACCCTAAAAATCACCATTTGGTGAAATAATTCGAAAAAGAGGGAAATTGAAGAAAAATCAATTCGATCTCAACAAAAGATCAAACATCATCAAAACCACAAATTACCTTATTTAGAAGCAATCAAATTGTGGGTGTTGTTTCAATTTCAACAATTTTGTAAAGAGCATTTTATAAGCTCATTTGTGAGTGAGTGTTTGGGTAGAAGCTTTTAAGCCAAAGTGTTGGTTAAAAGTTCTAGGTTAAACACTTGTGTACTCATAGAGTGAGGGGGAGTCGTTGACTCGTAAACGTGTTCTCTTGCACTTGTATCAAGAATAGAAACCTCGGGTAGATGGTGAGCCAATCGGTCGATTGAGCTCGATAGGATTTGTAAAATCGGGAAGATTATTTTTAGTGAAATACTCGGTAGTACCGAGGAGAGGACGTATGCCGTTTTGCCGAACCTCTATAAATCACGGTGTCAATTTCTTCCCTTAACTTTTACTTTCCGCAACTTATATTATTGCTTATTTTCTTGTTTGCGTTTAGAAATTCTAGCATTTCATCAACGTTATTAAACGCTTAAGCTTAGAATTACAAAAAGTTGGGTTGTTAGTTGCACTTAAGTTTAATTAGGCGAAAAGCGCCAAAAACCTTATTCACCCCCCCCCCCTCTAAGGTTTATGTAACATCCCTGACCTAATTTGGGAGTCACACGGCCGAATAACACGTGAGGCGTCACGTGCTAAACAAAGCCTAAAAGAATAATTATAAAACAATACATAAATAGCTCATTTATCAACTCAAATTTCTATCAAAAGCTACATTAATTGTAACATCAAAATTTATATACATTACAAATAAACTTAATCTCTTACAAGTTAGACCAAAATTACATTACAGCGGAAAACTAACTTAAACTTTTATGAAGTCTGTCTGGTCCCGACTAACTTGATTTCAACTCTAAGTACCTGAAAAGGTTATAAAAACGAGGGATAAGCTAAACGAGCTTAGTGAGTGATAAATCTTGCAATATAATATAGGGTCGAAAATAGGTTACCATCTTATCATTTTCCTTCAAAAACAACAATACTTTATCTTACATAAAATTCCTGAAGCATACTTTAATAAAATCGAACAAATAACTCTCTTTCAAACGTTTTGGTGGTGTGATCAATACGATAATATAAATTAGATATCTATCTAGATTGGACTTTCCAATCCTAGGTGGATGCTAGAGATCTCTTTTATTCATTGAATTCAGACTTCCTGAATCTTTTTCTATGATTGAACTTCCCAATCCTACGTGGACTCTAAAGGTCTCTTTTATTCATTGTACCGGTACTTCTCAAATATCTTTATATCATTTATTTTCTCAACTTAGATCTTAAATATAATACCATAATGATCACAAAATAATTAAACTCAATTCTCAAATATAATATCAATGGTTCATTTCTTGAACACAAACTTTCTTTAGAACTTATACGCACATCGACGTATATAAACATGTATTTTCTTTTAAAACCTGCATCTTTACGAAACAATATACATATACAGTTTTGGTACTTTCAAATATATTTAAGTCTGTAAACATTTGTTAGAAAATGCAATGGAATTTTTAATAATACCAAAGGTAAAAACCACTCACCTTATTAAAAACCTTTCGTATACTCACTGCCAACCAAGATTAACTCACGGCCAAACAAGATTTACACCTCCCATACAAGTAATAATATCATAAAATATAGGATTTGCACCTTGTCCCTTCTACCAACGAAGTACTGCTATTATAAATATAATCACTATGAAACACTCAGTATAGTTTACTATGAGACACTCATTAATCATTATAGTTTACTATGAAAATGTATCCTCTTATATTTACATAAACAATATATATATATATATATATATATATATATAGGTCTCTGGATGGTAATATGAAATATTGAAAGGCTAAGGAAATGTAACTCTATAAGAATAAATGTAGCCATTTAATACAATGAAATTCTATAGTCAATAATAACGCAAGGTGTAAATGTGATTGTAACTCTTGAATAGCATAACTTCTTATGTATGTACAACTATATATACATATAGACATACGAAGACAACGATTTATAAGAAATTACCACTTAAGTAAAATAGAGCAATAATAATTAAATCATTTATTGTTGACTAAGAACTATGTTTTATATTTCAAATTACACTACTACTAACAAAATCATATCTTTATAAATAACGTTCATAGCATAAGTTCACGTAAAACACAATCAATGCAAACTATATATTACTCATTTAACTTACCTTTCAAATTCCATAACTTATATCATTACTAATACAATTAATCTTAACTTTCTACTATTAATAAATACGGCCTTCCAATACATGATGAATTCTAACGTGTATTTGTAACTCTTTCCAAATGAATATGTCATTAATACATTGTTATTTTAGTATAAATATTATTACAAGAACACCTATGATTTAGAATTACTAATTAATAAACAAACGGACAACCTATCAAAACATGCTAAAAGTATTAGTAACTAAAGAAAAATAAAATACGGGATTTTACAGTTTAGCCGTACAGGGCCAACACTATATACATTTTTATTGAACTATATGCACTTTTGATTGGACTATATTCATTTTTGACTAGACTATATTCATTTTCGACTGGATTATATACATTTTTAACTTAACTATATGTACTTTCGACTAAATTAGATGCACTTCAGCTGAACCAGATACACTTTTAGTTGAACTATATGCATACTCACTTTTATTGAACTATATTTACTTTCGACTGAATTGTATGCACTTTCGACTAACTATATGCACTTTTATTGAACTATATACGCTTTTGACCGAACTATATGTATTTTTGACTGAACTACATGTACTTTCGACTGAACTAGATGCATTTTCAGCTCATTTAGATTTAAAAAAAAGGACATTTTCATGGAAAACCACTTTTTGGTAAAAAAAAATATTCATTTTGTGATGAAAAAAGTGTTTTTTGATGAAAAAAATAGCTTTTTCGGTGTAACAAGTGGTATATTGACAAAAAAAATTATATTTTTTTTTGTAATTTTTTAAAAAAATTGTGATTTTTTTCATTTTTTGTGATTTTTTTAGATAAAAATATGTTTTTTTTATAAAATGCATTTTTTTTGTTTGTGATTTTTTTTTATAAAAATACATTTTGGGTGATTTTTTATAATTTTTTGTGACTCTTTGTGATTTTTTATAATTTTTTTGCGTTAGTTTGTATTTTTGGTGATTTTTTTTGGCTGTATAGAATTTTGTTGTAATTTAAAACTATTTTTTGGATTGCTAGAGAGATAAAATATGTGTAATATGTTTTGGATTGTATGATACGTTTTGGTAAATAAAGTAAATAATTAAAAAGTGTTACCTCCATGGGAAATATGAACTTATGGAGGTAACTAGAAAGAATATAGGTTGCTATGACGTATTTATAGAGAATTCTCCTTACAAATTATATATAAATTATATATACATATATATATATATTAATAATATTATATATATATATATGTTTATTAATATTATATATTTATATATATATATATATTATTTTAATAAATTATGCATGCATATATTTATATTATATGTATATATATTTATGATTTAATATATATTATCTATACATATTTATTATTTACATATGCATATAAATAATATTAAATTTATATTAATAATATTATATATATACATATAATATATATATATATATATATAATTATATATATTATATTTACATATGTATATAAATAATATTAATATATGCATATAAATAATAATAAATATATGCATATAAATAATACTAAATATATGCATATAAATAATGCTAAATATATATATATATATATATATATATATATATATATATATATATATATATATGTAAATAAATGTGTGTGTGTGTGTGTGTGTATATATATATATATTACATATGATATATTTAAATTTGATGAGAGAAACGAAAGAAGGGGAAAACTGTAAATTTTAAAAATAGTCCGGTTACACATTTTTTTAAACAAACAACCAATGAGATTAGTTGTCGGTATTAGAAATAGTATCATCATTTGTAATACTTTTGTAATACCAAAGGATTCATAATCCCGAGATTAGTAAACCTGCAACCAAACGAGGCCTTACGGGTGGCATCGGTTCGTTACCGAACTTTTTGACTACATACCGATACCATACCAAACTAGTTTGGTTTGATAATTTTTATACCATTACCGAATCAAAAATTTCGGTATTCCGAACTTTCGGTATACCAAACTATTCGGTTGGTTTGGTTCGGTTTCGTTTTTATACCCAACTTTAGAGTTTACAAGTGATATAGAAAAATTGTGCGTATTGAAAAAAAAACATAGTATAAAGTTTTAAAAGTAGTGTATTAAAAATATATATTTATTTATATTATTGTTACATTTCTTGTTTATTTGCATAAAAGAGTAAACACTATTATACATTCCTAGTAAAGACTATAAATAAAAGAAAATGTTATAAATATTTACTATAAAAAGTAATATAAGTATATTATAAAAATATTAATAATTAAGTGTATATAAGTCTTTTAGTTTATTTATCTATATAGTATATTTTAATATTTCGGTTTGAATCGGTACCATACCGAACTCACCAAACGAATACCGAAACCGAACTGACTTTCAAAGATTGGTTCGGTTGTATCGTACCGTAATGTCGGTATACCAAACTTTTAATACCAACTTGATTGGCTCGGTTCGAAAAACGATCAATTGATAGAAGTCGGTAAAAAATGTAACCCTAGCTGTAACTATACATTCCATCAAAGGGGAAAAAGAAAAGTGTATCTTAAATATAATTAGGATTTTAAACTTGTGCACCAACTCTAATGTTATAGTTAAAAAGTGTCGCTCCCAAAAAGATTTTGAAACGGCACAGAGATTGGTCAATCATAAAATAATTAACTGGGTATGGAGGGATGATAATTTTACGGGTTTCAATCCGATCCGATCCGACTTGATCCGTTATGGGTCAGGTAAAAATAAAATTTTATTCGGTCGGATCGGGTTTAAATGGATAAAAGTGTAACTTAAAAAAGTGTATGTTAACCCTATTCCCCTTCTATTTCTCTCATATAAATTAAACTCTCTGTCATGATAGAACGTATATTTAAATGTATAAAAGTGCAAATTAACACAATTTCTCTTCTCCATCATGTAAATTAAACTATATCTTTTATAGTTTAAATGGGTAAAAGTACAATTTAATACTCTCTAACCTCTCTCTCGTATATATTAAACTCTAAATTAATAATACATAATATACATTTCGATGAATTTATTAAAAAAAAATCTTATATACAATTAATTAATTTATTAATTAATGAAATGATATTTATGGTAAATGTAAATGAAATTTATTCATATTAATTAATGACTAATATGTTATCGTGTTTATTTATAGAATGATTTATGTGAAACCAAATTATCATATACATTTATATTGTTACAAGTAAAAACAGTGTTATAAAAAACGGATCAAATGGGTCGAAACAGGTTAGGTCAAATGGGTATAAGTACAACTTTATATATGAGTCGAGTCGGATCGGGTTTTGAATGACCCGACCCAATTGCCATCCCTACGCCTATGGTGATCAGTGATGACTGAAGATACAGCAAATATATTTTGCTCAATCATCTTCCCAAGTCACATAGTACATTTACCCAAATCTCATTGCAGCTACTGAAAGCACTAGTCCTCAAAATAGAAAAATAACTTAAATAGCTGATACATGTCAATATTTATAATTAAAATGTCATAAGAAATGAGTCTTAAGATCCTACTGGAGCAACTCCTTTTGCCTTGGCTGTATGAGCAGAAGCAGCTGGATGTTGCTGAGGTGTCAAAATCTCCACCTTAGGATGCTTCCCAAGATCATCCCCTTTCGCAAGAATTTCCTTGATTTGTTTCCCACTCAGAGTCTCATGCTCGAGCAACGCATTTGCTAGCCTATGTAACTCTTCACTCCGAGTGGTAAGTATCGCCTTTGCATTATTATATGCATTCGCCAACAACTCTCTCACCTCTCTCTCTATAACAAGCCTTGTCTCGGTGCTCATACTCTTCCCATTATCATCATAATCGTGAGTCACCACCCCAATTTCTTTACCCATACCGTATTTTGTTACCATAGCCCTCGCCAAATTTGTCGCCTGTTGTAAATCTGATGATGCCCCTGAAGTAACCTCACTCTCTCCAAAAATAAGCTCTTCTGCTACTCTGCCTCCCATGCACACGTCCAGCCTTGCCAGCATCTGCTTACGCGAGATACTTGTTTCGTCTTTTTCTGGCAGCTGGGCAACCATCCCGAGGGATACGCCACGTGGGACGATGGTGGCCTTGTGGACAGGATGAGCCCCGGGAGTGTGAATTGCCACAAGAGCATGGCCTCCCTCGTGGAAGGCGGTTAGGGTTCGGGATTCAGGTGAGATTACAGCGGATTTGCGTTCACTGCCCATCATGATACGGTCTTTTGCATATTCAAGATCTGACATGGATACAGATTGTGAACCGTCCATTGCCGCTTTGAGAGCAGCCACATTGACTAGGTTGGCGAGGTCGGCACCCGAGAATCCAGGAGTTCCTCTGGCGATGATTATTGGCTCGACGTCCTCTGCTTTCAGGACCTGCCAAAAAGTTACACAAGAAAGATAAATCCCCGTCATATTGGTTTTTCTAATGATCCAAGCAAGGAATGCAGAATGTGAATCTCGGAAGAAATGGAGTGGACATGATATTGCTGTTTCAGCACGACACACTGACTTGAGTTTACATATTAAAAACTTTGAGTGAACATTTTAAAGCAAATAAATCAAATAAGCTGGAAAATGTGTTTGAAAATTTTATCTGGGTTGTCCAGCTTCTAGCCTTTTCAGGCTCACGACTAGAAAAGCTCAGCTTTTAAGCTGATAAACCACATGCAGTCCGGCTTTCAAACAAAAAAACTGAGCCTCAAAGCTGCGACACCAAGCAAGTCCTAAAGGCTATGAGTACCATCTACCAACAATCATAATCTCGATTATTTAAGAGTGTATAACTAACATGGAAGTAGAATGAATTGTATTTCCTGATTTCCAACAATGGTTATATACTGATTGAGCTATATATACACAGATTGTGTAAAATAATGTTGGCATTGTCCCATTTGTTAAGAGGAAACTAAAAATACTTACAAATTAAAGATTGTATGTACAGAATTATAGCTGCTACGTCATCTTCAATACGTAGATTTCATTATATCATCTATGAGCAATTTTAAATTATCCTCTAATCTATAATTCAGCCCAACATTTTGAAATATATAATTCATCACAAGATAAGAACTGAAGTATAAGACCATACTTCCGCAAAAGGGTATAAAACCAGTTTACCAATAATAGTTATACTTACCGCTAGCTTACGGTTCATACCACTCAATCAACTTGGATTTAATAATTGGTGACTATATAACACAAGGTGGAAAAAACATACTTGAAAACAGTGAAATTACCTTGGACATGTGAGACTCTAAAATCTGTCTACGACCTTCCACATCTGGATTAGGAACAACGATATGTCGATCGAATCGTCCCGGCCTAACCAACGCCTTATCCAACGACTCCGGAAAATTAGTCGCTGCAATTACAATAATACCCTCATTTTGTTTAAACCCATCAAGCTCGACAAGCAACTGGTTCAAAGTCATTTTCATATACTGCTGGTCCTTCGGGTTACGGCTCCCACCAATAGCGTCTATTTCGTCCATAAATATAATACAAGGTGATCTTTTTTTAGCAGCTGAGAAGAGATCTCTAACTCTACGAGCACCAACTCCGACGAACATCTCTTCAAATTCACTGCCACTACATGAGAAAAAAGGGACCCCGGCTTCTCCTGCTATAGCTCTTGCTAGCATTGTTTTTCCTGTCCCAGGTGGGCCAACGAGTAAAACACCTTTTGGAAGCTTGCCACCTAGGCGTGTGAAACGCTGCGTATAAGAGAAAGGTTAAGGATATTTTGGATTATACTATTTCTGATTTTTGATGCTTTAGTCGTCTAAAAACAAGTAAAAAATTGAAAACTAGCATTAAGTGACTAACCGGAAGACTTATTTCCTATTTTGCCACAGTTAAAAAAAAGGTTGCTGATAGGCACAGAATGATACACTTCAATGACCTGGTATATTATTGCCATTTTATTCAATAGATCGATTTCACTTTTAGCGGACATAGCTTCTTTAAAAACTGACTATTGATTGGCAATTTGGCATGATACTCAATAAACGATTTTGCAAAATGTTCACTTTGGTGGTGTCCACTTCAATAAACTGTCCGGATATACATCTTGTAGACTTGTACAGTATATAGCACTACTAAATGAAAGTGAAACGTTAACAGTCTCCGTGACATAAGTCCAAAATATATCACTTAATGGGAATCGTTCTCCTCCGAGCAAAGACACAGTGACATTTTCTTTAACTTTTATTTGCATTTACAGCGTAGTTTACCCTACTATAGTTAATATACAAGATCTCCGTCCTATACCCCTCTTTATTTTTCATATTTTCACAATAATTTAAGTTCATAAAATACACTTGATGAGAACAAAGCAATATTTGATGCAGAGAGGGAACACGTGAAATTTTATCTCAATTCAGAAACAGACTACCCATAAGGGTCAAGGAAACCAATTATGAACAAAAAGACTAAGGTAAACATAAGAGAGTTAAAAAGGGGGGAGTCTGTGGATTACAATTTTTCTGACTCCGAACCTAACCAAAATATACTACTGGAAACAAAGGAAAGATATTCTTCCAGAGGACAAAATAGACAAACTTATATGGGTTACCGAAAAAGCTAACAGTTTCCAGAACTTGATAAAATTCCATAACAGAACAAATCACCTTACAGTTGAAACCTGGGAATAAACACTACAAATTAAATGCAAGCAGCAAAGAGAATATCACAATACTTGAAGACTAAGCAACATACTGTGTTTCTTTTACACTGTTATACCAAGAAAAGGAGACTTCTAAAGGAAACAAATTGAATCGAGTTAGCTGATTCACAGATGTACCCACTAAAAACCCGACATGTATGATAATAAAATAAAACAAGAAGCAAGACCGAAACTTATTACCTTAGGGTCTCGAAGGTAGTGAACAATCTCTTCTAGCTCAGCCTTAGCCTCATCAATGCCCTTGACATCATTAAACTTTGTGTTAGTTTCTGTAATCGGCTGCACCTCCTCATTTAGACCAAGCCCTGGAAAAATATAAATGTTTTCGACAGAACTTTATTATTACGCCAATTATACCACTGGTTCCCATACTTAAGAACATTCTCAACTTGGTCTACTTAGTTTCAGCTGAAACACTACTGAGCCTCATAGCTTGAAATTTACACCAGTAGTCCCCGTAGTTTCAATCAAAACACTATTGTCTACATATTTTCGGTAAGTTACACAGGTGTTCCTTCCCTATTGCCTATTGGGACCATGTGTCACTGTAACCATTAACAATGTGGGGACTATTTGTGTAACCTACTGAAACTAGGGAGGACAATAGTGTTTCAATTATACTATGGGGACTTAGTAATTCTACAAAAAGTATGGAGACCAGTAGTATTGTGAATGAAGCGGTGTGATCAAATGCAATTTTAATTAACAAAAAAAGGGAATAGTGCTATACAGCCTATACTCCATCCAGTTATGGATACATGACCATTAGATAGAAAGACAAAAAACAACAATGGAAATATGGTTATAACCTTTAGTTATTCCTCTATCTTCAATAAGTGCTCCTACTCCTGAAATTAAGAGGAAGGCCATGCCAAAGGTGCGTATAGTACGCCATATTTGCTCCTTTATATTCCCTCCTTCGCGGGTCACCATATGAATTGGTGCACTAGCGGTTCCAATAATACCATCTTTTGTTTGTTTACCAACGTTTCTCAGAGCTGAAATACCACCAAAACTTTCTTCCTCTATATGAGAGTAAGCACTGGAATTGCCACCTATCCCTGTATGGTTTCAGTAGTTCACTTTATAAAATAAAAAAGTAAGTATGAAAGAATAGTCGGAAGAAAACACAAAAAGAAGAAATGTTTCTAAGAAAGGCACTCTAGGTAGCACAAGGGATTGAGAGAAAATATTAACAGAAAATAGAAAGAAAGAAAAAGGACTACAGGACTATGCAAAACTCTAATTAGTAATTCCCAATAAAAATTCACTGCGAGGAACAAGTGTTTGCCAGAATAACACCCAAAAGAATGTTTTGCCTAAAGAGATTTTTCTTAAATTACCTCAGTTTTAACAACTAACTACGTTCTATGACTTTGATTTTTTTGGAAAACTCAAAATGTAAATCATCTAAAGCAGAAAAAGTAGAATTCTTTCATATTTGATTGTTTTCGCTCTGAGACCAGGGGAAACAAAAAACTGCACACAGAAACAAGAAGGAAGTTCCAACTTTGTACACTAACGTACCACCATTTTCGATTTTGTATACCAACCTACGAATTTTAGCAATTAGTACAGAAGTCACTAACTAAGCAAAAATAGAAAAGACCTATATTGAGGACTTAAATACAAAAAAAACAAGATACAAAGCCTCATAGAATTGTGTATAATTTTTTGTTTTTTTAACTATTTAGTACCCCAACCTGTATTTAAAAAAAAAAAATTGTTACCCTTAGTGCATCAACATTAAAAATAATGTAATTTTAGTATACTAATTGTTAATATTTGTAAGTTTGTTTGCAAAATTAATACCTAGTCATACTTTAGCGTACAAACCTGTGATAAAACCCATAAACAGGATAAATAGTTCAAAAATCACAGAAGCACCTTACAAACTTCATTACCCAATTTAACTCACAAAAAAGGATAAATAGCTCCAAAATCACAGAAGTTATATAAAAATTATGGAAGGGGTAATAAAGTATTAGGTTGAAATAAACAATCTTTTTTCGTACCCACCTCTTTGCAATGTTCTGAATAACTCACTTCCATCCAATCTATCAACTTTAACCAATGCTTTGACATATTCAGATAGTGCGGTTGAATTTGTATGCAAAGAAGGTTGGCTTTCAAAAAGCCTAATAACAGCCTCAGGGTCGTTTCTGCGAAAAAGTTCCTTCAAGTAATTTGCATCCCTTGATGCTTCTGTATCACGTAATCCCCGAGATAAACTGCCGAGATAACTTGACTGAAATCTATTACCTGCAGAAAGTAGATAATTACTAGCATTCTGTATTATCCCCATTAGGAGAGTGAATATTAGACGCATTGGGGGGCATATACACCAAAGAGAGCTATCAGTAAGTTTTTTTGGGGGGGGGCCTTATCAGGTCTAACGGTTGTTAAAAGTTGGCATTATAGGGTTCCCCTTCAAGGCAGTGATTTCGTACACAGTTTTCAAGGAAACATCTACAACTTGCAAGAAACACAAGATCAAAATAATTCTTTCATTTCCTTTTTTGTCAGGAGTTCGTCCCCTTCTGACGCTTCCTCTCCTATTTCCTTTACTTCACTCTGCTTGTGTGTTAAAAGCTGGCTTCGTTATATATGTTCTCTAAAAATTTCCTCAAGATAATTCGAGTTGCAAGAGCTTGCAAGGAGTTAGGTAATAAACATTATTATTATGTTTATACTATGGTTGAGTGCTGCATTGAGGAATACGATGAGTTATCATAAAAACCAAAAGAATGTGAGTTCTGTAGATTCATTTTTTGGAGTCAGAGTTCCCCGAAAACACAGCTCAAATTTTGTGCAACAACGTACACCATCAGTAGTTCTTATCACGATATAAAAATATACACAACATTGACGAAAAACTCAGTATGAGATTAAAAAATGCTTTATTAAACACCATATTCAAGTGCCACAGTTTCAAACACCATACAGCATCTTAGTATGGGATTAATGGATGCATTATTAACTTGAGGTTCAAGTGCTACAGTTTCAAGTAACAGAAAATTCCCAATAAAACTCACATTAACCAGCAAGACCTTGTTAAAATAAGAGAAAGAAATTATAAAAAAAAAGTTGATCACTTTAAGCTACTAACTTGTGAAACGGGGTTTATGCCAGACACCTTAATGAATCAAGTAGCATGAAATTATGAATTTTCCCAACATTGTCATAATTTTTTTTATCAATGGCAAAGATAAGTACACAGAAACAGCTCAATTGGCTGTGCCCTGTACAATCCAGCTTTTCTGGCTTAAAAGAGTTACGGTAATCTAAAGTGGCCAAACTCAACTTTTAAGAAACTTTTAGATGCCGAAATTGGTTGGCCTCACCAGTTTTTGGCAGTCCCGGTCTACCTAAAAGTTACTCTAAGGAAAGAGAGTCTACAAGAATTCTGACTCTTAACACGTCACAATTTATTTATTTTACCAATTGAAAGGACTAATTATCAGAACAATCTAAGACCAAAGTTTTGGTTATAAATTTATGAAAAAGGAAACTGAATGTACCTCTCACATGTTTCCCGATGAAACAAGTTCGAAGTACTGAAGCATTTTGCTGCTTAGAAACCTGCTATGGCAAAAACATTCAGCAAACCATACAGTTTCAAAATCAATAAATATAAAATCTAGCAGAAACTTCAACAAAACCCTTCAAAATTTAAATAACAAGAAGTAAACAAGGTAAACCCGAACATCATTGACCTCAACTATGCTTAAAACATAATTTTATTACACACAAGCCCGGAGAAGAATCCAGATAAAAAGGAGACTTCCAACTCATAAACCTTAGACCTTGTTTGGCGACAGACTTTTAACTGAAGATGCTCCCAGCTGGATTGTTAAAGGCTGAGAGAAAATCAGGCGAGGAACTAGCAATAGGCTAAAAAAGCCTACAACTACAACACCCCCATATAACCATATTGATCAAAGAGAATACCTTTTACCATGTATTTTTGTAAAATAAATATAGCGAATTTATGATTTCAGGACCCCCCATAACTACAAAAAAGAAGAAGTTCTGGTTCCGCCACTGAAATCAGGGCTCATCTAGCCAGTGGCGGAACCAGGATTCAATTCTTGGGGGGGAGGGGGGGCGTTAATTTTTTTTTTGTTAGTACAATAACAATAAACAGTATAAAAAACCAAAAAAAAACCTGGAGTTTAAAACTTAGCTGACTTGTCCATTGATCTAAAAATTTACAACGTTTAATTTTTATTGTTAGTACAAAAACAATAAACGATATAAAAAACCAAAAAAACTTGGAGATAAAAACTTAGCTGACTTGTCCATTGATCTAAAAATTTCAAACGATACAAAAAAATTGACTGCAAATACGAATTTATTAGTTTAAACTTTGTTGAATATAACTATGAAACATAAAAACATTTATTTATAAAACCTTGTAATAGTACCTTAAAGATGCAATTAATTAATGGAGAAGTCAAAGACTAAACTAATGTTAATTAAATGAAGAGTAAACAATATCCACATGATTCGAACTAGGGACCTTGTGACACAAAAACTTTATGTTTATTATTTGAACTAAGTTACTATTTATTCATTTGGGGGCTATTAATGTATAAAACCTTAAATCTCCGAATTTTTCTATATAAAAAAATTTAAATTTAAATTTTTTGGGATGGCCGTGGCACCCCTTTGCCACCCCCTGGTTCTGCCCCTGCATCTAGCATACAACTTCTAGCACTCCGTGCTAGAATATTTGTAATCTTAATTTTTCTAAAAAGTGCCCAAATGTACTACAAATTACATAAAAAGCAGATAAGTTGAGCTTAAAATCCAAAGTACACAAGCTCTTAATAGCAGAAAGATGGGCCTTTTCAACAACAGGGATAGAAAACTGTGAAAAGTTATGCAAAAGGTTAAAAGTATACTATATAATCAGGGAATAATATGAAAATACCAACTTAAAACATGCAATTAGTGGTACAAAGATAGAACCTTTACAAAGACAGGAATACAAAACTGTGTATTGATATGCTAAAGATACAAAAAAAAACATATAATTAGCAAATAATATCAGAATATCACTTAAAGCATGCAATTAGTAGTACAAAGATGGAACTTTTACAAAGTCAGGACTACAAAACTGAGCAGATATATGCTAAAGATTGAAAAAAAAAACATATAGTTAGCAAATAATATCAGAATATAACTTGAACCGTTCAATTACTAGTACAAAGATAGAACCTTATTCTAGCAAATAAACAAGCAAAAACATATAACTAGCAAATAATATAAGAATATCACTTACAACAAGCAATTAATCATTATAGATGAGCTGAATAGATAAAACCATATCAATTTAAGGGAAAAAACCAGCACCTAAACTACCATAAATCATTATAAGCAATCTAATTTTATTAATGTTTTTATTTTTTACATCATCAGAAGATGACTAATTTTTTATATATCCAATAAGAGATATTTAAATAATAATTGAATATGTGGAAAAGGGTATGAGAATTGCCACGTGGCATGTGAAATAAGACTAACCTGAGTAATGAGGCGCCTCAGAGCCATCAGGGGAAGACCAAGATTGATTTTATATCTATATATATCTCTATATCTATCTATCTATATATAATATATATATATGTTTATAATTTATTTATTTATGAGAATTTTAATGGGTTTATGAAAAATAAAGAGAGAGAGAGAGAGAGCCTGCAAGGAAAAAATCGGCAGCGAAGATAAAGTATACATCAGCTTGAGTTTCGATTTAAGCTACTAAATAGTTTTTATTACCAATTTACATCATCATTTTCAATCTATTGACATCTATCAAACTAAACTAGCTTGTATTCTTAAAGCCAAAATTTAGTAAAAAATATCGTTTCCGTTTGGTGGGTAGCTCGTTTCGTTTTCGTTCATTACTAAATAAAATAAAATATACATTTTGTTTAGTTAAGAAGATGATAATGATCATGATTCTTTTCGTTAAATTTCGTTTTCGGCACATAAGTTTACATATTATTTTATATTCTAATCTCAACCATTCATTCTATTTCGTTTTCAATGGTTGTGATCAATTCAATTAATTAAAATAAATTTAATACTTTCCCTTTTTTTTCCCTTTTCCACTAAAAACATGTAATTAACAAATTTGACATATAAAAATCAATATTTGCTACCTTTCTAAAAAAATTTATGAAACAACTTTTTATTTTTTTAATCTGAATTATTTTAAAAACAGTCTAAGTCACTTTGAAAACGTTTGGGTCATTTTAAAAAATATCCGAGTCATTTTTAAATAATTTAAATCATTTTTAAAACAGCCTGAGTCATTTAAGAATAGTTCGCGTCATTTTGTAAACAGTCTGAGACCTTTTGAAAAATAGTTCGAGTCATTTTAAAACAGTTTAAGTCGTTTTAAAACAGTCTATAATCATATTTAAAAATAGTCCAAGTAATTTTTAAAAAGTGTAAGTCGTTTTGAAAAACAATGTGAGTTATTTTTAAAACAGTTTAAGTCGTTTTGAAAAACAGTGTGAGTTATTTTTAAACAGTCTGACTCATTTTAAAAATGGTCCTCACATTTTAAAATAGTCCGGGTTATTTCTAAAACAACATGCTTCATTTTAAAACAGCCTGAGTTATTTTAAAACACACTCTGAGTCGTTTTAAAACAGTCTGAGACATTCTATTACAGTGTGAGTCATATTTAAAACAGTTTGAGTTATTTTTAAAACAGTCCGAGTCATTTTATAAACATTGTGAGTCATTTTTAAAACAGTATGAGCCATTTAAAAATAGTCTAAGCCGTTTTTAAAACAATTCAAGTTATTCCAAAATAGTCTATGGTCTTTTAAAATAGTGTACACTCATTTTAAAATAGTCCGAGTTATTTGAAAACAGTCAATGGTGATTCGAAAACAGTCCATAAGCATTTTCTCACTGTTATGTGTTTTTGTTCATTCGAAAGAACTAGATATATTAGTATTTAAACATTTATTATTAACTAATTTTAATTGGGGACTGAAAGTTAACATTCAAAACCAGTGGACCAGTTCTGTAATTTTTAATTTTCAAATTAGTCCCTCTTCCTCACATACACAACCCTAGAGAGAGGAGGGAGAGAACAGGTGGAGGTTTAAAACTTGCACGCCGCCGCCTGTCTCCCATTGCCTCTGACGCCGCTCTTTTTCCGCTGTCAGCCGATATATATATAGATGGATATAGGGGAATGATCCATCAACACTTAAATCCACACTTAAATTTACACCAAATCTTAAATATTTATTTTTAAAATATCCAAACTATATGATCTTACGGAGTTAGTATACATAATGAATAATGAGGCGTTTTGTATTCGTTTTTAAAGAAAAACGGCATATTTTTTTATAAATTTGATCAACGAGAGACTCTACGGGAGGTTTATATAAATTTGTTCTCTAGAGCTTCTACGAGAAGTTTTGTGATATGAATATCATATTATTGGATGTTGTGACCTTATGTGAATTGATTTAACCGCTCAATCTTAATCATTATTTTAAAATATACTGATATTTAAGATTTGATTTAGATTTAACTATTGGTGGATGATTCCCCATAGATATATAGATATATAAATACAGAGAGAGATGCGACAGGAGAGAGAGGACTGCCACGGAGAGGCGGCACTGATGGTGTGGGGAAGATGGAGTTTTATAGAGAGAGAAAAAAAGGGAGCAAATAGAATTTGGAGACTTTTTTTATGTAATAAGATCGACCAAAACTTAAAATATATATTTTTTTAATTAAATTAGACCGATACTTAAATAAGTTTGGGAGCAAGAAAAATTCTTAAATAATTCCGTTTTTTTTTTCAATTATTCCATATGCTACACGCCTTATCAAATATGTACTAACATGCTTGGAATTTAAATAACATAATACTGAAATTGGAATAACGATAAAAACAATTTAACTTGTAGAACTGGAATACCATAATTAAAGCGATAAATAACAAGACGCAAAAGGCAAAAGATGGAGCAAATCAACTACCTTAATTATAATTAGAATTACCAAGGTATTGAGAGTACGTGCGCAGAGATTACTTTCAAGAGTATAAAGGCTTTAAGAAAAATATGAAATAGTATTTTAGTAGCCGAATTTCTTAAAGAGGTATAATAGAAGTTTGTAAAGTATTTTTCTGCATGGGTTTATATAGTCTCTCGTCAAAACGTTATTTTAATTAATTGAAATAAGTGGCAACTTATTCAAATTAATTTAATCTAGTTGTTTTGCTCCATCTTTTGCATCACGTTGCCTCTGATTCGAACCAGAAGTGGCTCTATTGATTTTTGGTCCCAATGTTTGTTTTGAATCTCAATTTAATCTATCATCAGTTTTATCTTCTTGTAACAATTCAAATATACTTTCTAAATTGTGATCTCTTCACTCTTATGAACTTAGGCGTAATTCTTTAGCTCTAGGTTAAGTTTCAATTTCGTTTCATGTCTAACTACGTTAAAACTTCATGTTTACACATAAAAAGCGAATGATCAAGAACAAAACACAAATTTACTGAATTTAACGCACTTAATTAATTTTAGTCCGAAATGTGCCTAAAAGCGTATCAAAAAGCACCCAAATTTATAATATTTGGGACGAATGAAATATTTTACTTGTAACATGCATATATTACTTCGAGTAGCTAAAATAAATTCCCAAACGAAGTTTTTTAAGATTAATAGCATATATATGTACGGGTTTTATATACTTTTGTACCCTGTATTGTTGTCATTTTCTCGATTTGTACCCTGTATTGTTGTCATTTTCTCGATTATAATATTTGGGACGAATGAAATATTTTACTTGTAACATGCATATATTACTTCGAGTAGCTAAAACAAATTCCCAAACGAAGTTTTTTAAGATTAATACATATATATGTATGGGTTTTATATACTTTTGTACCCTGTATTGTTGTCATTTTCTCGATTAGTACCTTGTATTCTCACTTTTCTTAATTAGTACCTTATGTTCAACTTTTTTTTATTTTCCACTATTCCGTCTAATTTTGGATGGAAAATGTCCACACGCATGGCACATGCCGGTCCGTGAAAATCAAGGGCGTTTTTGTATTTTTCATATGGGCAATCAATCTAACCCGTTGGATCAAACAAAATGATCCTAAGATCATATAAATTCATAATGCATACCTTCTCAAAAAATAAATTGACCAGAGCATTTTTTGCCAATCTGGAGCAAGTTGACGACTAACGAAATAATTATCTTAATTACAACTTTTGTCTATAGTATTGCAACTACATTGAAATTTCAAAGAAACTTCATTTGTCATCATCTTAAACTTAAAGAACGTAGTGCACAATTATGGACAGTAATTTGCAGGTGCCAACAATTCTACATCTAGAACTATAGTAAAATAGTTTTTCATGTTTTATTTTACCTAAAAACTTCGAATTGCACAAATGTAGGTTACAAGTACTTTTCTTTATATTAATATCTTTCGCTTTAAAGGTGTCCTTACTCTAGCGAGCAAACAATATTGATATTGAACGGATTATACAAAGGTGCTAACCACATTGTGCAACACACTTTACTCAATGCGAGAACTCGTCGTAACAACAAAAATTCGAGATCCATAAAAAATATGATGTTCAGGTATCTCGAAGACTCAAATAGCTATGATTAATTAGTTGATTGCTAAAAAATCTTAAAGACGTTTTTGAAACTTTAAGACTTGAAAGTAATCTCCCCACTCATCGGGCTTTTTTGTAGGTAAACGTGACTGCAATATTTCAAGAGCCCAAATTTAATTCACAAGAGCAACCGTGAGCCCAATTTTCTAGACATGCTCCAGTGAACTCGATAATCGATATGGTAGCCTTGTTTGGTTGCAAAAACATACTGTCTTTTCGTTTTGATCGAGATTAAGCTTTACTTAATTTAAAAATTCTTGTTTATTTCAACAAAAAACCCAAATTCCACTTCAAATGATCAAACACGGGCACTAGAAAAAGAGATTTTATTTTGGAGCTAAAGCATATCATAAAATACTTCATGTTGGAATAAGGCTTCTAATTCCATCGTAACATGTGGCCTAGTGACACTGCGGGAAGAAAGAAGAAATGTGTACAGAAACAGAATAAAAACAAATATCATACGATCTGTAAGAACACGATACATCATACATACATTTCACATATTATACATGTCATGCACTGCTTCATATATCAGTTAATTAAAAGGAGTAGCTAGTATGTATGGCGGATCAGTGACGGAACCAGGATTACTAAATAGGAGGGTCCGAAATCTATATAGTTTTTTTCATACCGCTTATAAGTATGTTTTACGTAATATGTGAGGGGTCGAATGCTAATTTTTAAAAATTTTGATCAAATTATATAGAAAAAAATTACTTTTTCGGTATTTTTTTTTTGCAAAATGGAGAGGCCGTGAACTGCCTCCATCTAGTTCATTTCCTGTTTCGGATTGTCGTGGTGGTTAGAGACTTAAGAGTTAAATTTTGTTAGCTAACGGTTAAAATATAGTCCTCCAAACAGTTGGTAACTAAACCATGTCTTGAAATCCACCCATGACAAAAATACGTTTGTATCATACCTCAGACGTCGTCTGAATGGCCTTTAATCTAAAATATATATTTACAAATGTTTTTGAAAATATCATAAGCAAAGCCAGGCCTATGTTTTTTTTTCTCCATTTAATGAAGCTAACACAGTGATAAAACGAGTGATTCAATTTTTTTATAGTTCATAATGCACTCATATACTTCAGAGTTTCATCTAACGGATGAAATTAAAATAATCCAATGGTATAGATTTATGCGTGATTTTGTAATTTTATTTTTATATAATTTTAATATATAAAATACAAATTACAATTTTGTAAATTAAAAACTAACTTTACAACAAAATAAAACCCAAAAAAAATTATAGAACCCTAGTTGATCGAGGCTACCATAAATTTAAGTATTATTTAAAAATAGTAAAAAATCAATGATTTTAATATATCTTATTTTATATATTAAAATTATATAAAAATAAAATTAAAAACTCATGCATAAATGTAGACCATTGAATTGTTTTAATTTCATCCGTTAGATGAAACTCTTAAATATGTGAGTGCATTATGTACTCTAAAACATTTTAATCCAAAAGGAGTGTTTATAAGATAATCCTACATGTGTAAACGAAATTTTGTCTAATCTTGGTTTACTCGGTTGGTTACGAGCTTGTAAATAGCCTATACACTAAATATATTGAAAGATAGGGATATATAAAGAAGACCAGCAAGCAAGTTATGTTCTTTTTCGTACGTGGTCCTTCCTCCGTTCCTGTTTAATTGTAATTTACGAAACTACGTGTAATTTTGATCAGACAATAACTTGTATCAAAATTGTTGGCATAAAATTTTTTAAAAGTTGATTATATAATTCAAATGTCAAATTTTATGATTAGATTTAAAAAAATATAATTTTGAGACAAGTTAAATAATTAACAATTAAAGAGAGGAGGGGAGTATTAGTTGAATAGATTGATTTGTCTAAAAAAATTCATTAATTTGACTATATTATACTAATATACAATCGGTCAGGATTGAAGTCCATATGTGGCTCATAAAAAAGTGCTAAAGTGAATCTCCTTTTAGTATACAAACAAAAGTACCAATAGCATGCAATGTTTAGTAGCGATCGATGCCCCATGAAAAGAATCTTCTCATGGTTTCTCATCATCGCATGAGTTGTACACATCTATTTGATCATCGTTTAATATATATATATATATAGTCGCACTGTTACGATTGTAATTTGGTCAATCGTATGTATCATTTCTAAACGGACTCATGCACATAATCAATGATAATCCATATTTAGTACTGCAATTCAAATGCAAACAACCACTGAAAAAGGGGGAGCGAGTTTATGCAATTGCAATGTATATATCCGATTACGTATATTGGTTGATGAGTAGTTGGATTAAGATCCAACAGTTGAGATGCAAATACGATAACAAAAACATAATCATGTATTTAAGGGAACTCGCCTAAAGCCTAAATATATTTGCTGTTTTTTTTAAATATGTTATATATAGTTTGCTTTGAAGGGTCTAACCCATGGTTTTTGCTTTCAAGAAAATTAATATTAAATCTGAAAAAGGAAAATCAAACATTTCCCCCAATGTTTTTTCTTCTAGTTTTTGGAATTTAACTATAACTTAATTTCAAATAACCATGAATTCATTGTTTGCTTACTGACTTTATATAATTCATAAAATACAGGTTCTAGAGAAGCTTTTCGATCCTAGAAAAAAGATTGTCTAGCTCTCTCTTTTTGGTCGGAAGAAGAAATTAAAGTCTACCGATTTTTGGTGGAACCGTAGTCTGGCATAGGCAAATAGTTATAAATCCGGACCCTCAAGCTCGAACAAGATAAACAATGAAAGTGCAAACTCTTATTAGCTTCATTTTATATTGTTTTCCTTTAAAGTCTCTGTATTTTTGTTTCTTACTCTCGTATCTTTTTCCTTTTTGTTTACCGTTTTCACCCCACTGTTTTATTTTTCATCATTCCCGACGAAGAAGAAAATACCACTGATGACCTGGCTTTAGGGTAACTCAGGAAACATCAATCAAAGTCACGAAAATTCTTCTCCTGAAATGAGTAATAGACGACCCAGACAGTTTTTAAAGTGGAAAATTTCGTGGACGAATAACTGAAAGAGGAAACAACCTATTTCATGGACAAACAAAGTCGGTTTAAATTTAGCATCAGGGAGAACATTATTCCAGTGAAAAAAGTAAAGTCGTTCATTTCTAATGAAACTAGTTTAGCTCTCTCTTGTGAGAACAAAAGTAACAAGGAGTATAAAGAGAAGTATTGGTAAACAGTAAACGGAAAAACGAGAAAAGGCGGACTAGTGAGAAATCGTTTTTCCAGTAAAATGCAACTTGTCGTTGGAATCCTTGGATGTTAGTCACAATACTAGCCTTGCCACTGTGCTGTATTCTGATTATGTTGATCATATGCAAACGACGAATTAGTCCCATGATCAAGCCCTGCCATAGTAGCAAACCCCTCATGTGGCATAGGTGCCTTTAATCCCAAAAAATCCCTTGTCAAACTCTGGTCCCGACCCAATCCCAGTCCGTTTTCCATACCCGTTTTCAAAAACATTGAGTCGTTGAAATTGCCACCACCGCCCATTTTCTGATTTAGAAAACCTCCAAAAGCTTCTTCGAAAGAAGGCAGATTTCCACCCATATCAAAGCTGGTTGCACCAACATGTTCCATGCCGCCAGAGGTGACGTTACCTTTGTCTAAGAATGGAGCCAAGTGCCCCTCACGCGGGGGAAAGACCATGTTGCCTGTTACAGTACAGTTTTTTTTTTTTTTGAAACAACAGTACAGAATTGATTCACTCACTTGTATACTGGTTGTACTAAATAAATTAGAATTGATTAAGAAATTGTTGTATTTCCTATATGTCATTAGTTTGATTACAAATACTACAAACAATGGCGCTAAAGAAAAATGTCAATAAATTATACATCTAACAAGAACAATTGATCTAATTATTCTAAAAGCTTATAAAGTAAAAGAATCTGACATAATTTTCTTAAACAATGGTATTCATCATGTTTCACGTAAGAAATTGAGACAATTAAAGCCATGCACGGGTTTAGTTATAACTAGGAAATGCCCTTTGACTTTTTGATAGCTCAGTTTCAATCTTGGTACTAAAGATTGTTTTTCCGCATGTTCATCTTAAAAATAATAGAGGCCTAAACGAAATTTTGTATTCAGTGTGATCAACTGTACCTATGATAAAAATAATTTTGATTTTTTCCCATTCTAATAATTATTATTCTGTTTCCTAATTGCTATCCGTTAAATACATTTTAGTTTTTACCTCTTTATGATGCATATTTAGATAATTTCATGTTCTCATGAAATCATTTCATTAACCAAACGAAAACAAGTATTTTTATGCTTTTATATATTCAATTAGTATTTCTTAATACTAAGATGTATTTTAAATCTCACGGTGTTGTTCAATGAGGGGAGACCATCATACTACACTCTCCCACTCAATATTAGAAAAAAAATGTATTTTACAATCTTCAGCTTTAACTTCTTTAAAACTTATGTAAACATTATAAATTACAGTTTTGTAAACTATCTCATATTCACAACTTTGTAATAGTTATACACTACCTTAAAATTTCAAATTATGTTTTTCTACAAACAACTTATATACTACAAATTACAAGTATGTAAATATTATTTTTTAAGAAAAAGGAAAAACTTTTCTATATTCATAGGAGTATCTATACTAGTCAATCTTTAATTTATTTTCAAAAAATAAAAACAAATACTAGTCAATCTTGTGAGTAATGTATTATTGAAAAGTATTAGTACTACACACCTGCGGTCCCTGGTGAGGTGGCAGAAGCAGGAGATGGTCCATTAGAGAAGAATAATCCAACACCAGTAGTAACATTATGAGCCTCGTGAGCTTGGTGGGGTTTGTTAACTGTGACACCCATTTGAGCTGCCTTTTGTAACAGTGCTGTAGCAGACATGTGAGCATTAGGGCTTTGTGTGAATAATTGTGAAGATAACTCATTACCATCATTATTATTATGATTATGATTATGATTATTTCCTGTTTGGTTTGATAGCCAAGGTGGGAGGGTAAAATGTGGATTTTGTTCTTGTAACTCTGTCTTGAGTGGGAAAGGGTTGAGTGCAAAATGAGGATTTGAAGAGATTATAGGGTTTGTTTGGTTTGGTATTGACATGTTTGCCCTTACACTTTCTTCAGCTAATGCATCACAGAAAGCCCTGTGGGTTATGAAACTGTCCCTCCTGCATGTGTGAAACCATATTTATTATATATATATATCATTCTATTATAATAAGTCAATCAAGGTAAATGAGTCTGTCTAATTTAATTATTTTTAAAAAAAAATAGCCATACACCTTTATATTAATTACAATAATATCATAATCACATAAAAATATAAAAAGTAAAAACTAATAAAACTATTTATTACTCTTTAACAACCAAACATTCTTTTAAATATTAAACTATGTTTTTTTTTTATATTATCCACATATTTATATAATAACTATATATATTTTATATATTTTTATTCCATTACGTGCTGCACACGCAACGCGTGTGACACGATTACTATGTATATTTGATGACAAGACCTAAGGAATAAAACAATATTTACAATAATGATGAAGGTTTTTGAATAGTGGTGAAGTATGTATATTCTATTCTATGGACCATACATGGAGATTGTTTTTCTTTCTCTCTATTATTTTTTTGGTTTTTTAAATTTCGTTCTCTTGTGGTCAGCCGTCAGGGCATAACATGATGCGTTTAAATTTTGGAATTTACCACTTTGGAGTCACTTTGAATAATAAGGAACACCGAAAAACAAACAAATATGAGATTATTTAGTGACAGCTTTCAAGATAAGAAACTGGTTTATTTGACTATGAATGTAATATGAAATTTATTTATCCAATTGAAAACACTGAGCTTTATTAGCTAGGTTTGAAAAAAAAAACTAATTTTACGCTGATTGTTCGTTCATATAAATCGCAACGTTTACATACATACATACATACATACATACATATATATATATATATATATATATATATATATATAATAAGAACTTAAAATATGAATCCAAACAAGCCCTATCTATATTTTGGTTTCAGTTTGAAGTCTTCTTTTTTTGTAAAAAAAGACAGACTTTTTCAGTTTATAAAGTATTAATGTCTTACCTTGTATGGGTCCTTGAGTAAGTCTCGTGACTTGCAAACTTACTTTGATTGCTACTTTATGTCATCCAGACAAGAATTTGCTAATAGAAGTTTCTTATAGTAGAAATTTATGCTTCCCGGAGATACACAGAGGAATGCTATCCTAACATTAAAGTTGGACTTTTTTTTTATAGTGAATAGTGAATACTGATAACTTTATGTACAATCACAATGACACATAAGAAAATTAATATTTAGTAGACATGTAAGAAACTTGTTATGAAAGTCACTCTACAGTAAATAAACACCTCTGTCAGTACATTTTTGCTTTTTAATTAGACTTATGGCTGACCTGTGAATTAGTTTCAAAAAGAAAAAGAAAAGAGTTCCAAGTTATTTTTTCTGAAAAACAGACAGGTAATAATGGAGCCGAGCATAAGTATTAATATATTATAACTTTTGAAAATGGAATTGTAGAAACGTGATCATTTGTTAGGCTTTCCTCTCTCATTTGCAAATTGTTTTCCAAATAATCTCTACCTGTAACGTATGCTTTTATAACACATGATATACACTCTACTCTGTATATACAATGTAGAACAATACACCTCTTTAATAAAAATAAAATAAAAAATGTAGAACAATACTGATAATATTGGCTTGAAAACTAATATTAATGTATTAAGCGCTGCAAATGAAGTGAGTTGTTTATAAACAAGCTCTTGACTGGTTCGTCAAATCCACAAATCGTTCTCGCTCATTTACTAATGGAACAAAGTCGAACAAAAATGTACGCCTTGTGTTTGGGTTTGAGCTCGTTTAGTTATCTTAATATATTTTTTTTAATTTATCTAGACTATGTCCACATAATAATTGTAATATATAAATCTGTATATTTTTTTTAAACAACTCGGTATATATATTCCAAATTTTATAGTACTTACTTTTTATTTTGATAAATAGTTGGAAATAAAAAAATTCAAAGTACTAAGTTGGCATCTTAGTAAATTATATTATTTTAATAATAATAAATTCATAAGCAAAACGAGACTCGACTCGGCTAATCATAGTTTAACGTCCAAAATGCGCGGAGCCTGATGTGACTTGTTTAAAAAATGAGGCGAGCCTGAATTAAGCCAATCCATAAAGGTATTCATGTATTTATCAAAGCGGTTACACAAAAGTAAATATACTTATTCAAAATAACCGAATAGCAATAGTAGTATAGAGAGTTTACCTCGAGAAGAGGGTTCCACAATCACATCTATACTCCCTGGTCCCGCATATCTTCGAATGCGCCTTCCAATCGGACTGAACAGCATATCTCTTTGAGCACTTCTCACATTTCCACTTTTTCTCACCATGTTTCCTAGAAAAGTGTTTTTTTATCCCCGTGAGGTCGCCAAGTGCCCTCGATGGATCATGATGAACACACGTTGTCTCCGGACATACATACACTTTTTTCTTTAGTACTTGGTCTTTTGCTCTTTGCTTTAGCTTCCATGGTAGATTGTGCCCTCTTCTGTGTAGTTGAAGATTCTGATCCCTTTGGAACCCTTTATTGCATATCTCACATATGAATCTGTTCGTTGCCATTAGGGTTTTGGGGGATAGAGCCACTACTTCTGCTTCCGGATCTATTTCAAAATCAAAAAGTAAGTGAAACTTGCGTTGACGTGATTGTGACTTATGGTAAAATGTGGAATCTAGTGAAAAAGAAATAGACTAGCAATTTTTAGACTGTTAAGTGATGCCATCACATGTATGAGTTATGAGTGATATTTGTAGTGGTTAAAAAACTTGTATTTTCCTTGCTTTGGAAAGTATAAATACAACAAAATTTACTTTTGACGAATTGTTTAGGACAAAAAAGTTTGTTTCAAAAAGTTACAAAAGAATTCAAAAGTTGTTCTTAATGCTTCCAAATTATAACTCCCAAACAATGAAGTATTTTGTCCTTACGTTTTAATTGTTGAGATTGATTATTTGTACTTTTTACAATATTTCTTTCAACAATCATAAAAAAAAATTAAGTCAGTTGTAAATTTGTAGATACAGTATTGTTTTTTCATAGGCCTTAAAGAGATCAAACTAATCAAAACCGAATTTCAAAAATTAAATATTTTTTTACTAATCAATAGTACTAATTAAAGTTAAGAACCAAACTAAGTGACATTAATTTAAGAAGATACAATTGAAATTCTAAAACTAACAGACTAGGACGAAAACTTATCAAAAATGTGCCAAAACCTTCATAAACTTGGTCTTAATCCATATACGCTTTAACTGTTTACTAGAATTTAAGAGAACGGTCATTAAAGTAATTGGCCAAATTTTACTAATAATCAATCTCTGATAGATTGTACCCAAAAAAATCTCTGATAGATAAGATTTTGTTTATTTGTGAGGCTTAGCTTCGGAAGTTTCTTGACTTACTATACCTTCAAGTTCTCATCAATCAAACCTAACAATAATAGTAATTTATGTTACCTAATTTAATGTTTCGTTTTTTTTTTAAAAACAAAAAACTACATTACCTGGATTACCCGGGAGATTTCTCTTTTTCTTTGATGGTGGTGGTTGAATTGGTGTCGGAAAGGATTGTTGTTGTGGGTACAAATTAGTACCAACTTCATTTCTGTTTCCCGAGGATATAGTCGTACCTTCATTCGATGCAGTTGTCAAATTCGACATACTGTCGTCAAAACCATTCATCATCATCTTCTCGCTTCTGTAGGATTAAAACATCAAGTCTAAGATTCATTACTCAAAATTACACCAAGTCTAAGATTCATTACCAAAAATTCCAGATCAATTTCTCTTGATCTTATTTAAACTAAGGTTATATTAAAGTTACAGCCAAGGTATCTGGCCAGCCGACTTATATAGTCATGTTTTTTACAACATCCGTAACTGTTTAGGAAACGTAAACCGGCTGAAATTTTATCTATTCAGAAACTAAATCTGAAGATTGTTAAAAATAAAAAAGAATAATTAGATCTTTGGTATTTTTTGTAAGAAATTTAGTAAAAGATCCAAAAAAACGTGACTAGAAAAGGCCGAGTACATAAGTCCCGTGACTGTGGTCTGATAAAAATTCTAGGCTAGAAAGTGTTAAAAAAAAGAGGGAAAACAAAAGAGTTGGTACCTTTTAGAGAAGTCTTCTCAGATGATAGATTGTTCTTTTGCTTTTAAACCTGAGAGCCCTAAAAGATAAAAGAAAGAAGAGAACAAGATACAGAAGAGTATAAATTTAAGAATTAAAAGTTAACAAAACCTTACTGTACAGTACTATTTTGAAACTCCTTCAACTTAATTTCAATAGAAAACAATTCAATAAGTGTCATAAGAGTAAGTACAAGCATACCTAGCCAAACAAGAGAGAGAAGTAAGAGAGAGAGAGAGAGGAGGTGTGGATGAGAAGGGATCTCTATACAGTCCACCAAAAACCATAGCACAAGACAACAAGGTGGTACTGACGTTGCACTTTGTCTTTTCCCTTGTTATCATGTAAATTTAACTCCAATTTTCATCTATTTCATTGTTGTAAAGTTTCTTTAAATTCGAAATTTCTCTATCAACAAGTATGTCATTGTCATGGCACTTTAATAATTACGTGACTAAAATATTCACATATTTCTCAAATAGAATAAACACACCTTGCTTATAATGTTACTCATGTAAGGGCTAATTAATACGCTTCCTAATCTTATAGTATTTAAGTTCATATTGTTTTTTTGACTTGTAAATTAACAGTGTATCTGCTGCTCAGCTTAAGTTCTAGTTTTTTTTTTGAACTAGCTAGATCACCAATCAATGTCTCTATGCCGAATCTTGGTAGTTTACACGGTGAATAAGCATTTGTTATGACTCAGTCCGATCATTCAGTAATTAAGAAACACGAGATCATCAAGCGATAATGATTAATGGATATTGCGGACGGTCATTTGTTTCACTTATTTGCCTATGGATAAAAAGGTCACTTCTGAGAAAATTCTGTTATTATCACAATAGTTTAAGTAACCCATGTGAAAATGATGGGTTTCATAGAAATAAAATTACAAGAAAATTGGTTAGAGTACGAGTCACAAAACCTCTATGTAAAAATACTTCCTATAAAAATAAACTTCATATATGAATAATAACCCTAGGTCCCACCTCGAACCAGTTATAAATAACAATAACCTTCACATTGGCATATTCCATAAATTTGCGATCCTTAAAAAATAACAGAAAATTGCAAAATTATATATATGTCGCACTTGAAACTTAAGACGGTTTACAATATTTATCTATGATAGTCTACGACGTCGTCCATGTGTACGTAATGTTACCATATCTTGGGTGTACGTAATAGCTCGCATTGAATCCAGCATAAATCCAACTTGTCAAGTATGGTTAATGCTTCTTAACATCAAACTTTTTTCCATTAATTCTATATTATCATCCTCCTGATATCTTGTTTGATTCCCACAACGATTTATTCATACGTTAAAAGCATACACGCCTTTTTGCTCATTTGGATTCATGTGTTTTTTGTCTACTTAAAGTAAATACATGTAATTTCTGTTAAATATTTGTGCTAATAATTAGTTACACAATGTATACATGTATCTTATATTAAGCAAAACGTATTTTAATTTTTTTTTCATATATACCTCCGTTTAACAATAACTTCTAAATAGAAATATTTTTTACTAGTTCCGAGAGTAAGCATATATAAATCTTCTATGTATTGCTTCTACGTACGTACTAGATTTTTTATTTATGGATGAAGAGTAAAAACGTATCCACACTTCAGCACCTTTGCTCACATGATTGGAATTTGGGTTGGTTTGGTATATCTCTAATTTCAAGAGATTCTACACATACAATTATTTTTTCATATAAAATATTTCTTACCAGTTTTATTTTATTTTCCATACCACTAGTTTGACTAACATATAATAATAGAAGATAAAAGATCGTTGAGTTAATTTCTTAATCCATTCATTTGAACTGTTAATCCTTTTTTGGAGAAAGATTAATTTACTCATAGAATAGCACGTTTGATGCATACTGGTAATTGTAGAAGACCTCAATCGGGGCATCAATGAACTAATTAATAGATAGAAAAAATAGGTTAACTAAAAGAATTGTTCTATTGAATTGAATCTCATTACATAATGACTCAAATGATCATTTCATATAAACAGGGAAACCTGACTATAGACAATTATGGATTAAATATTGATTACTTACAAAAGAATTCTCAACCGAAATCGTAACAAAAGGATTATAATGATCTCACCGTGTCTCATCAAATGAAAATGTTGACATTAGACACAACCGTGAATGAGAAAGAAAAATTGATTTGTTCAATGCTTGAAAAAACGGAAGGCCAATTATAGGCGAAAATGGCCGCATAGACAGAGGCGGAACCAGAACAAAATGTATGAGATTTTCAAAATAATTAATAGAAACACATAATATTTTTCAAAGTATAAACACGGGAAAACCGTTTTTTTAAAACTTTTTTTACCGTATTTTCTTTATTTTTTAACCTTGGTTTCTTAATTAAAATGTATTTGATTTCTAATTTTTTTTTCTTTTTGCTCAATTTTGACAATTACGATTTTTTTTTCAAACTCCCAAACAAACCCACAACAGTAATGACACGTGCAGTCACGTTTCGAAAGTTTCAGCGTTTCAAAATTGACTAAAAAATAAATAAAATATAAACCAAAACGATACAAAAAAGTAAAATTAAGAATCAAGAGTAAAAAGATTAAGAAACTAATGTAATAAAATATAAAAGCTGAAAAACCAAACTTATATTAAATAATAGATATATACGAACAATCAAATATATATTACACAATTTCATTGTACTCACTTCACTCAATTAAAATACAAACCATCAAAAATTATTTTATAAATTTTGTTTGCACTCACCACTAGCCGTTGTTGTAATTATTATTATGTTTTATAATTTTTTCAAGACGTATGTTACGTGTCAACATAGTAACTTGATGTAAAATGTCTTTTATTATCACTTGCATATATGTTAGTTTAAGTAGTACTTATATATTACCATCACATACAAAATCATAGTATGTTATTGCACTAACAATATATATTTTTGAGAGGGGTTGCCAAAAAAATAAATTAAGTGATTGCCAGAATACCTTATATACAAATTATTTTTAAAAACACTAATAAAACAAAGTTATTTTCCGAAATTATGGGGTTGTCGTGGTAACATAGATGTTCCGCCCATGCGCATAGCGGCTAATCCCGCCTACTTTCCCTTAACCCGTTTAATCACTCCTAATATGCTAGAGTTCTATGTTTCACTTAATTCCGCTTAGACTCTTTATTCTTTACTCGAACATACACGCAAATGATGTCTAAGACTCCATTGTATAATTTTTTTCACTGAATCAATGACAGCCAGTTTTATATACTCAATTAAATGTGAAAATAATTCAGAAGAGCTGCTAGATTTTGCTTTTTTACTTTTATATCCATCTAAGGAATCACCCAAAAATATACAGTATTATCATGTAGCTGTTTTCGTTATATCTATATAAGAAGCTATATTCCATACAAGATATTATATGAAATTATTTTTTCGTTATATCCATGCAAGATATCAGACTCATTGTACTATGTAATTGTATTGGTAGAAAGGGAAAATAACTATATTCCATTTTTAATTGAATATTATGCACTTTAAACATAATTATATTCACCTTCACCATGCACTAAAAGTTAAACTTTATTTATTTTCAACTAAATGGTATTCACTTCGAGGTGAGTTCGATCAGTACACTTCAATTAGACTTATGAATTTAAAGTAAGCTTATGAACTTTAAACATCAACTATATAGTAAAACATCGCTGTAAAAATACTCTATATCGGAATAAACGTCCTATAGTTATAAAATTTTTCAGTCCCGACTCGGCAGTTATAAATAAAATTAAACTCTACATTGTTATATTATATGTTTTTAAAGTCCCGTCTTAATAAATTTGCCTATTTATACTAATATATCACATTTCCTTGTAATAAATATAGGGTAAAACTAACAAGTGCCCACAGACACTAGATAAGATTAAATCAAATCGAATGATTTTTTCGGTTTTGTTTTGGTTTGGTCTTAATTTTTCGGGAAAAAGTAACACTCCTACTTTTCTCGATTGTTTATGCACTTTTTTGGATTGTGTATAATCTTTTTTGGATTGTGTATGAATTTTTCTGGATTGTGTATGCACTTTTAGAGAGTGTGTGCATTTTTTCGGATTTTGTATGAATTTTTCTCAATTGTGCATACACTCTTCCGGATTGTGTATGCATTTTTCTACACTGTGCATGCACTTTTTCTCGATTGTGTATACATCTTCCTAATCTTTTTGCTCAAAAAGTTAAAGATAGGATATTACGTAAAACTGGGAATACTACAATTCCTTATCATGAGTTTACGTATGGTCAACTTATTAGTGAGTGTGTCGGTGAGAGTTTATCTCTTTGTAATGACATAAAACTGAAAGCCCAATTGAAAAGTCAAAATTTGACAGGACGAAAAGAAATAGGTACTTTCTGTGACCAATTCGGATTTGATCTTCAAATTCCTCAAAATTCTTATAGAGATAGTTCCTCTAAGAAAAAATATTTTTCTAAATCTAAAAGATTTTCTAAGAAAACTTCCCAACCAAGGCCAGAGCACCATATTGGTTCATCCCGACCTAGGACCTCCCGACCAAAATCAAAACCAAGCCACAACCCTAGTGCTGCTACTATTATTTGCCGGAAATGTGGCAAAACAGGTCATTACGCCAATAGGTGTTGGACAAAAAAGAGATTAAATGAAATCTCGGATGAAGGACTTAAAAAACAGCTTATAGCCGTTATGCTATACTCTTCTGATGAAGAAGTAGAAACTAATGATATTGAAATTTATAATAGTGACACGTCTGCTAAATCTAATAGTTCCTCTTCCTCTTCTGGATGTGAATGCAAAGATAATAATTATAAAGCTATGCTTGATATGAATGGTTTAAGTCTTAATGTTCTTACTTCACAAGAACGATCGATATTAGATCTGATTAATGAAATTGATAATGCTGAGGTTAAAAATAAAATGATTGAACATTATTTAGATGTTCTTACAAAAGGTAAGAAAAAAGAAACTCCTTATATTCCTCAGGAAGCTTATTCGCTAAAACATGTTTTTCAAGAACTTCAATCATCTCCTTCTAAACAAATTTCTTATGAAGATATTTTTCAAGAGGTTAAAACTCTTAGAACTGATGTGAATACTCTCCAGAGTAAAGATATTTCTATTTCTGATTTACATAGTGAAATTCATATATTAAAAAAAGAAGTAAAATTCCTTCGAAACTTTATTCAAATCGAAACAGATATTGCTGTCGAACAGGAAGAACATACTAAAGATAACACTTTCTTGAATATTATTGACAAAATTACCTATCAAAAATGGCATTCTCATGTCACTATAGTTATAAACAAAGAATTTACTTTTTCTGGTCCAGCCCTTATTGATAGTGGAGCTGATTTAAACTGTATTTGTGAAGGACTAATTCCTACTCATTACTATGATAAAACCACTCAGTCTTTAAATACTGCAGATGGCTCAAGAATGAAAATTCATTATAAACTTTCTAATGCTTATATTTGCAATTCTGGCATATGTTTCCAAACAACTTTTGTTATGGTCAAAGGCCTTACCCAACAAATTATTTTGGGAACTCCTTTCTTAAACTTAATTGAACCCTTTATGGTCACGTCAAAAGGTATTATATTTGAAACCGATGGTCAAAATATTATGTTTGATTTTATTTCTCAACCTCAAGTCCGCAAAATTGATATGATAAAAGAAACTTTAATTTATAAAGAAAATCAAATCAATTTTTTACGAAAGGATTTAAAACTTATGAATATTTCTAAACAACTTATTTCTCAAAAAGACAAGATTAGTTTTCTTACTAATCTTATAAAAAAAGAAATATGTAGCGAAATGCCCACAGCTTTTTGGGATAGGAAAAAGCATATTGTCACTCTTCCCTATATAGAAGACTTTAAAGATTCTGATATCACTACTCTAGCTCGGCCTGCCCAAATGGGTCCCGACCTTATTGATTATTGTAAAGAAGAAATAAATTCTTTATTACATAAAAAACTTATTCGTAAGTCTTATTCCCCTTGGAGTTGCACTGCTTTTTATGTTTATAAAAATGCTGAAATTGAACGTGGTGCTCCGCGACTTGTCATTAATTATAAACCGTTAAATAAGGTGCTCAAATGGATTAGGTACCCTATTCCTAACAAAAAAGATTTATTAACCAGAATTCAGTCTGCCAATATATTTTCTAAATTTGATTTAAAATCAGGCTATTGGCAAATTCAGATTGATGAAAAAGATAGATATAAAACTGCTTTTGTTGTTCCTATGGGACACTATGAATGGAATGTTATGCCATTCGGTTTAAAAAATGCCCCTTCTGAATTCCAGAATATCATGAATGATATTTTCTACCCTTATTCTGCTTTTAGTATTGTTTATATTGATGACATTCTCATATTCTCTAATGATTTAGATCAACATTTTAAACACATTAATATTTTTATCAAATTAATAAAACATTCTGGTTTAGTCGTTTCTGCGAGTAAAATGTCTTTATTTCAAACACATATTCGCTTTTTAGGTCAAGAAATCGACCAGGGCAAAATTATTCCTATCGATAGGGCAATTCAATTTGCAAACAAATTTCCTGATATATTATCAGATAAAACTCAATTACAGCGATTTTTGGGAAGTCTCAATTATATTACGGACTATTACCAAAACCTCTCTATTGATAGTTCTCCTTTATATGAAAGGTTAAAAAAGAATCCACCTATGTGGAGTGATATTCACACACAGGCAGTCAGACTAATTAAGTCTAAAGTAAAAAGCTTACCTTGTCTGGCTCTTATTTCTCCAACTAGTTTTAAAATTGTTGAAACAGATGCATCTGATATTGGATATGGTGGGATTTTAAAACAGAAATTTCCTTCTAAAAATAAAGAGATATTGTCTCGTTATACTTCTGGTAAATGCAATAGTGCTCAACAAAACTATTCTACTATTAAGAAAGAAATTCTTTCAGTTGTCAATTGTATTTCCAAATTTCAGGATGATTTATTAAATCAAAAATTCCTTTTAAGAATCGATTGCAAAGCTGCAAAAGATGTCTTAGAAAAAGATGTCAAAAATTTAGCATCTAAACAAATATTTGCTCGATGGCAGTCTATTTTGTCTATTTTTGATTTCGATATCGAATATATTAAAGGCGAAAATTATTCTCTTCCTGATTTTTTAACCAGGGAATTTATTCTTGGCCCTACATGAGCCAATCAAGTCGTGGCCGACGAGGATATTCCTCTGCACAAGATCGACATGAATTCGATAAAAAGAGATATTCCTCTTCTCCATCTATTGCTGGCTCTAGCTCCTCTCAGGGTCAGGCTGTTCGCTCTAAAAAAGAGCCTGCCAATTATGAGGATTATTTATCCTCGGGAAAAACCCAAGAAAGCTTCCTTGAAGCACTAAAAGAACCAGTCCTTCCTGGAATAAAAAAGGAGAAAGATGAGCTCATTATTCTTCTCCATAATGGAGATGCGAGGTTATTTACCTCCCCCAATACCTTAGCCAAAAGATATTTTGATTCTGAGGCTCAGTTTCCTCTTATAGACAACAAAGACTTGAAATATTTTCAGTCCATTCTGATTGAAACTGGTTCAGTGGTTTTTCATCACATGAATCAAAATAAACATACCGGGGATATTTCCTTTAGTAAAGCTTTTATTAAGAAAATCATTCCTATTACCGAATGGGGTCTAAATCCAAACAAGCCTATGCAGCTTAAATTTTCTCACCAAGATTATAATTATTGGGATTATATGGCCGCCTGGAGATATGCTTTTTATTACCAAAATCGAGCCGAAAAACACACTTGGTTTATTCGCTTAGAACCAACATTATTAACTCAAGCAACGCCATATTGGTTTTATGATTGGTTCTCTTTTATTGGTCCCAATGAGGATATTCTTCCTCCCGATATTTTTTGTCTTTATGAAGACTATGTTCTCCATAACCCAAAAACTAGGGGGGTTACCGTTATTAAAGGAAGTGATTTACTCCGCTTTCTGACTCTATTTAGCCTGCCTTGGATCTGGCAATGGTCCTATGCAGTAAAACCAACTGAGCTTGGTCTTATGTCGTTAGTTCGACAATCTTATTATAAATGGTGGACGAAGTTTGATTTCAAACTAGTCCTTATTAAAATTCATGAGACTATTGAGTCCTTTAAAAAGATGGAACGGGAATATGCTCCCGAAAAACCTAAGTTAGATTTGCCTTCTTTGGCTGATCTTAAAAAGCAGTACCCTTCTGCTTCTTCTATGGAAATCAAAGCAAAATTATTTGCTTTAGTTCAAAGTCAATTAGACATCGATTTCACTGATTGTCTTACAACAAATTCTTCAAAATCTAACTCCTTGATGGAAGAAGACTCTGGTGATGAAGATTTTGCTCAGAGCAATGAAGATATAGAGGCCTATTTGGTCCAGCTTAGAGAAGACCGTCTGGTAAAGCCTAAGGATAAGGGTAAAGCCAGCACTTAGATTTTCTCTTTTCTCTTCATTATTGTATAAAGGAAAGATTCCTTCACTTACTACCTAACTTCACGTGTCGATGGGGCCCAATGAGCACCCGACGTGATTTACGGAAAAGCTGTGAATCTTATCTTTTGTAGGGACCAGTATGCTGGCCATTATCTATTTCGCCGCCCATGTTTTGGCATTTTCTTTTACTTTAAGTTAGTGCGCTTATAGTGTGCTTTGATGCTTTTCTTTTTTGTTTTTTAGCCTTAGTGTGCGGGCTGTGTACTTTTGCTTTTTCTTATGCTGAGCCTATTTAAAGGACTCTAAGTCTTTGAAGATGGCAAGCAATTTCCAAGTGTATCTCTCTCTCTCTTGTAATATCTCTCTGTAATAATTGCTCATAAATAATAATAAATAAATTTCTTTAAATACAAGACAATTGTTTTGGTATCAGAGCCAAGCCTTTAGACATCTCGTCGCGTTTCAGAGCTGACCAAACAAGCCCAACAGAGGCATAGGTATAACGCTCTTCTTTCTTCGTTGACTGATGTTTTAAATCCTTACGCCCTATATTCCGCATACGTCTTTTATTTATGTGAATTTATTATGTTCTCTAAATTAAGTAGATCTAATTCATCTAGTAATTTTTCCAGAAGAAGCTATGCTTCCAATTCTAACATAAATTCTGCCAATATACGGCAAGAAGAATGTCAATATAATGACATTCCTGAAATGGCTAATTTTGAAGAACAATTAGCAAATTGGCACCTTCCTAAGGTTAAGCCGTCAGAAATATATTCCGTTGGTATGTTTGACTTTAAAATGGCTATGACCATTAAAACAATTGAACAAACTATTCCTGTCCGTCGTGATATGGAAACTATTCAGTTACTTCAGAAGGAAGAATTACGTAGGTATTTTGACAAATATAAATACGTCCATCTCGGAATGGTACAAGTAGCTGTGAAACCTCTCACAGCCCAAGGATTAAATACATCAGTCCTTATTGCTTTACGCGACTGTCGTCACTTAGAATTTAAAGATTCTCTATTAGGTATCATCCAAACCAGTTTATGTAACGGCCCAGCCTATTTTAACTGTTTTCCAAACTTCTCTGTTTCGTTAACAGATAAAAATATTTTAGATGTTCTTACTTTAAATGTCAAAACTCATGGTTATAAACTCAAAGAAGGAACTGAACCTTTAAATATCACTTATAGAGTGCATTACAAAGCCATGACAACTCTTAGTCCTCGGGCTAAAATATTTGACACAAAAGGAAAAGCTGTTTTAATAGAAACAAATTTATTAAAATCGGATGTCCAAACTCCTCAGACTATTAACTGGGATAATTTTAGTAAGGAACACATCCTTATACCACCTAAAATGAGTTAAAGTGGGACATTTCAGATTGATTAATAAATCCTTGTTTCTTTCAATAGCAACAGGATTAGAACCAATAAAAGCCTGCACAATAGCAGTGAGAAGCGTATAAACTCATTTGGTGCGACAGTATCTGTATAAGTATCTACACCTTGTTCAGTTTTAATAGGGTTCCTAACCATTTTTGTGGCAGTTAAGATTGTGCGTTGGTGATCAAGGGTTAAAACATTATCCCACCAACCGCGTAATTGGCCAGCAAAACCAGCAACAATAAATTCAGCAATTTGGTAATCGGTGGTACTAGCACCTAAACAAACCGTAGAATACATAGTCATTCTATGTAACATAACCATAATTTGGTATTCGGTCATACCATCAATATTCCATTCATAAATGGTTCTAGCACTAAAACTAGTAAAAATATTGCCACCTTCTTCTTCATAAAGAAGATCTTGTGGACTAGGTCGAGAATAATAATGTTTCATAGGAGCAGTTGGAACGGATTTTCGGCCAAAAGCAGTAGATTTTTCAAAAACATTTTGATTAATACTAGCCTGTTGTTCGGGAGTATTGTCCATAGCCAAAAGTTGTTTTTCAAAAATATTGATTTGCTCAATATTATCCGAGGTTTCAGATAAAACAGCTATATTTTTACCATTCCCAATATTCAGGGTTTCAAGTTGCTGGGTTAGCAAAGTAATAATATCACTAGGATTCGGATGCTTTGAAATAGTAATATCAATACTAGGTTTTAATATCGTGGGTTCAGGTGTATAGGAGGAACTAGCGATAGCTGCTGTGTCCTTAGGGACTATGATAGGTCCGTTTTTCTCAATACGATTAAGTTGGGAACAAATAGTTTGCAGAGTCAGATTTGTGAAATTTAATTGTTTTTCTTGCGAAAAGACTGCGGATTCAATAACAGTATCACCAGATCGCAATTTTAAAAGTTCTGACGGGGGATGAATAGCTGCAATGGTTTCCCCTTTTGCAGTTGTCCAATTTCTATGAAGAGATTTTAAGACATGTAAGAAAGGACTATGCTCTATGGTTGCTTGATCAATAAACCATATAGGGAAGGAAATCAATTGTTTGATGCAGTCAATATGAGCATAAAATAAAGTTTTGTAGTGTTGTTGTTCTTTCTGACTATAGGTAGAAAAGAACCATTTGCGAAAAGAAGTATATTTTTCTTGATTCATATCATTCACACAGTCCTGTCTATTATAAGTAAAGGGAATAGATAACATATTAATAATGGAAATATTATCAAACTCAGAAAGAGTTTCTGGTTCATTTTCATTTTTCTCTTCGTGGTAAATAGCACGAGGAATACTTTGGGGAGTATTAGAAACACCCTCAAAAACTAATTTATTAGCAGTTTGAAAAGATGCTACAGAAGGGTTTGGAGTATAAAACCTAGCAGACTGACTCTGTTTAAATGAACTTTCATAATCAGAAAAAGAACTTCTCGACGCTAGACGAAAAGAAATAGGTACTTTCTGTGACCAATTCGGATTTGATCTTCAAATTCCTCAAAATTCTTATAGAGATAGTTCCTCTAAGAAAAAATATTTTTCTAAATCTAAAAGATTTTCTAAGAAAACTTCCCAACCAAGGCCAGAGCACCATATTGGTTCATCCCGACCTAGGACCTCCCGACCAAAATCAAAACCAAGCCACAACCCTAGTGCTGCTACTATTATTTGCCGGAAATGTGGCAAAACAGGTCATTACGCCAATAGGTGTTGGACAAAAAAGAGATTAAATGAAATCTCGGATGAAGGACTTAAAAAACAGCTTATAGCCGTTATGCTATACTCTTCTGATGAAGAAGTAGAAACTAATGATATTGAAATCTATAATAGTGACACGTCTGATAAATCTAATAGTTCCTCTTCCTCTTCTGGATGTGAATGCAAAGATAATAATTATAAAGCTATGCTTGATATGAATGGTTTAAGTCTTAATGTTCTTACTTCACAAGAACGATCGATATTAGATCTGATTAATGAAATTGATAATGCTGAGGTTAAAAAGAAAATGATTGAACATTATGTAGATGTTCTTACAAAAGGTAAGAAAAAAGAAACTCCTTATATTCCTCAGGAAGCTTATTCGCTAAAACATGTTTTTCAAGGACTTCAATCATCTCCTTCTAAACAAATTTCTTATGAAGATATTTTTCAAGAGGTTAAAACTCTTAGAACTGATGTGAATACTCTCCAGAGTAAAGATATTTCTATTTCTGATTTACATAGTGAAATTCATATATTAAAAGAAGAAGTAAAATTCCTTCGAAACTTTATTCAAATCGAAACAGATATTGCTGTCGAACAGGAAGAACATACTAAAGATAACACTTTCTTGAATATTATTGACAAAATTACCTATCAAAAATGGCATTCTCATGTCACTATAGTTATAAACAAAGAATTTACTTTTTCTGGTCCAGCCCTTATTGATAGTGAAGCTGATTTAAACTGTATTTGTGAACGACTAATTCCTACTCATTACTATGATAAAACCACTCAGTCTTTAAATACTGCAGATGGCTCAAGAATGAAAATTCATTATAAACTTTCTAATGCTTATATTTGCAATTCTGGCATATGTTTCCAAACAACTTTTGTTATGGTCAAAGGCCTTACCCAACAAATTATTTTGGGAACTCCTTTCTTAAACTTAATTGAACCCTTTATGGTCACGTCAAAAGGTATTATATTTGAAACCGATGGTCAAAATATTATGTTTGATTTTATTTCTCAACCTCAAGTCCGCGAAATTGATATGATAAAAAAAACTTTAATTTATAAAGAAAATCAAATCAATTTTTTACGAAAGGATTTAAAACTTATGAATATTTCTAAACAACTTATTTCTCAAAAAGACAAGATTAGTTTTCTTACTAATCTTATAAAAAAAGAAATATGTAGTATAAAATTTTCTGTATTGTGTATGCATTTTTATGATTGCATGTGTATGCACTTTTAGAGAGTGTGTATGCGCGTTTTCGGATTTTGTATGCACTTTTCTCAATTGTGTATGCAATTTTCCGAATTATGTATGCATTTTTTCTACATTGTGTTTGCACTTTTCTTTATTTTGTAAGCACTTTTCTCTATTGTATATCCATTTTGTGGATGTGTATGCACTTTTTCGGATTTTTTAGTCATTTTTCACGATTGTTTATACACATTTTTCACGATTATTTATGCATATTTTTCACGGTTGTGTACAGGGGCAGCACAGCTACGTGACCAGGCGTTGCCATGGCAACCCTAAAATTTTGAAAAATAGTTTTTTTTATTAACGTTTGTCATAATAATTTATATATACGGTATTATGACAACTCGTTAAATATTTTTTTTGACATCTCCTCCCAAAATTATATATTATTAGTACAATAGCATACCATAATTTTGTATGTGCTGATAATATATATGTAATACTTAAAAAATTAACATATTCAAGTGATTATAAAATACATTTTACACCAACTTATCATGTTGACACGTAATATACATCTTAAAAAAATTAAAAAAAAATTTAGAATAGTGGTGAGTGCAAACAAAATTTATGAAATAATCTTTGGTGGTTTTTATTTTAATTAAAGTGAGTATTTTGAAATTATGTAATAGATATTTAATTGTTCGTATATATATATTATTTAATATAGGTTTGGTTTTTTCAGGTTTTTTTTTCAATATTTTTTTTACCTTCGTGTCTTAATCTTTTTAATTTTTATATCTTAATTTCTTAAATTTAACTTTTATATCTTTTTGGTTTATATTTTATTTATTTTTTAGTCAATTTTGAAACGCTAAAATTTTTGATAAATGAATGCACGTGACATTACTGTGGTGGATTTTTTGAAAGTTTAAAAAGAAAGTCGAAATTGAGTGAAAAGAAAAAAAATTAGAAATCAAATACATTTTAATTAAGAAACCAATGTAAAAAAATGAAGAAAATATGGTAAAGAAAATGCGATTTTATTAATTTTGGCACCCCACACATTTGGTCCTGATTCCGCCCCTGATTATGTCTGCATATTTTTTGGATTGTGTATGTATTTTTTTCACGGTTGTGCATGCAGATAAGTTGTACCAGTGCGGGTACGAGTATCGTACACGATATAATATGGATACGCCGATACGGTAAAAATTAAAATTTTTGGGTACGATACGACTACGGTACTTCAATACATAATAATTATATTGTTGCATATTTTCAAGTTAAATAGATTAACTTGTATACTCCATCCGTATCAATTTATATGTCCTATATAGTAAACCACGTGTAACTTTGACAGTATTTGAACATGTAACTAAATTGCCGAAATAATTTTAAAAAATAAAATCTATCATATAGTTTAACATTTAAACTATGTAAAAAAATTTTAATTTTTCGTTTCGTCAATTTAGTTATATGTTCAAAACCGGTCAAAGTTGCGCGTTATTTCGTATAAGACGTATAAATTGATACGGAGGAAGTATTATTTGTTTTTGTGGGTTCTAGTCATAATATTTTGAAAGATTTGAATGGATTTATACAATAGGTCAGATGCCCAATACCCCACATTTTACCATATTTATTGTCCATAAGGACACTTTTGAAAACTTAAGTCCAATTTTAATTAATGTTCACTATATTTACAAAAACTCTCTTATTCAACCTAAAACACCCCCTTTATCTCTCTAGAAATCATAAATTATGGAAAATATATTTAAAATTCAAAATAAATAACAATATAAATAAAAAAAATTAGAAAAATCAAGAAACATTCAAAAAAAATCACAGAATAGTCAAAAACTGTAATAAAGTGCCATAAATTTTAAAAAAATACATAAAACTCAAAAATTGCATAAAAATGTATAATTTTCAAAAAAGGTGCATAAAAATAAAACGTGCATACTTTTCAAAGAAAGCATAGTTTTCAAAGAAAGCATAATTTTCAAAAATATGCATATTTTTCAAAAAGTGCATAATTTCCAAAAAAATGCATAATATTCAATAAAAGTGTAAAATTTTCATTATAAGTGCATAATTTTTCATAAAAGTGCAAATTTTCAGTAAAAAGGTCAAAAAAGTGCATAAAATAAAAAAAAACTCATTATTTTCAAAAAAGTGCAAATTTTTCAAAAAGTGCATAATATTCAATAGAAGTGCATACAAAGTACATAATTGCTAATAAAAGTGTATAATTGTCAATAAAACTGCATAAATTTCATTAAAAATGCATAATATTCGGTAAATGGGCATAAAAAGTGCATAATTTTAAAAAAAAATGCATACTTTTCAATAAAGTGCATAACTTTTAATAGAAAAATATAATTTTTAATTAAATTGCATAATAAGTGCATAATTTTTAATAAAAGTGCATAATTTGCAATAAGAGTGCATAAAAAGTGAATAATTTTCAAAAAAGTTCATTATATTCAGTAAAAGTGCATAATTGTCAATAAGTGCATAATTTTTAAAAAAAGTGCATAATTTTCAATAAAAGTGCATAAAAGTACATAATTTTCAATAGAACTGCATAATTTTTAATAAAAGTGCATAATTTGCAATAAGAGTGCATATTCAAAAAATTGCATAATTGTCAATAAAAGTGCATAATTTTCGTTAAAAGTGCATAATTTGCAATAAGAGCGCATAATTTTCAATAAAAATACATAATTTTCAATAAAAAAATGTATAGAAAGTTCATATGGAATCCAAAAAAAACGTATTTCACCCTGTCAAATTTTATCGTTTCCCCAAAATTCACTTTTAACTGTAAAGTTACAACCCAACAAAAAAACCCTAAATTTACTTTTGACTTATTACAAATAAACAAGTGTAAAAACTGATCAATCAAGATTCCATCAATTCAAATATAAATATTTCAATTCGATAATGAAATTGACAGGATAAACAACCTAAAAAGTGCTTAATGAAATCGAAAAAAAACTAAACAAAATAGTGATCGAATCCGATAAAAAAGGAAGTCTGGCCAAAAATAAGGAATTGGTGTCGAGTCCGGCAATTTAAGCATCATCACCACAGTGACGAGCATCGATATCAACGTCCAAAGCAGCGACATCATCTTCAATCAACAGGACCGTCATCGCCTGTCAACATCGTGATCAACAGGTGCAGATGAGAGTTGAAGATAAATGAAGTCAAATGAAGAAGGACAGATGGAGGTGAGGCAAGATAAAGAAACGAAGGAGAGGGGAGGTTAGGATAGAATGAAATATGGAGGTGGAAATAGGAGAGAGATAGAAATGACAACTTCTGTGTATATATATATATGCCTCTGAGAGAGGAGAGAGAATGGGAGGGTTCAAATAGATTAGCGAGTATTAATTAAAATTATGTTTATATACTAGTGTGCTAATGAGCTATGATATTATTTGGGGGGTGTGCTTATGGAAAATAAATCTAAAAACCGGTACATATTACGGATTTTCTATATACAATAAAATAAAACTTATATGAGATTGTAATATTTCTATAATACATATTTTCAATTTTAGTGGTCTTAGTATAATTTTTTAATATATTTTAAGTGTAACGGTGGTTTTAGCAATTTTATGCATATACATAAATGTATTATGATATATATATATATATATATATACTAGTTAGAACCATAAAATATTTCGAACCATTTACTTACCGACGATGTACCGGACATTCAAAATTTTTTTAAAACAAGCGGTACGTATTTTGGCGTACCGTACTGGTATCGTACCCGTACTGGTACCAGGTACTTTTTTTTTAATATCACCTTTTTTTTTAGAAAGAAACTTTTAGGAGCTGTATGTTTTGTTAATATGTTTTGATCAATTGTATGTTTTGATAATTGCCCTTATTTTGAATGATATAACTTTACGTCCGATGATCCGTTTTGGTTGATTTTTCATTTAGTATAATCATTCTCACTAAAATAATATTCTTTTATATAAAGCCTCTTCTAATGGATTTTTTTACGATAATTGTTATCTAAACTCATGTGCATTGGAAAAATACATATATCAACCAATAAATTTTGTAAAACGAACAAATGAATAAAAACTTTACATCATTTTGAAGATGAATTTGAGGGTTAATTGCACAAGTTTAATAAATTATGGGATCTAAAATTGGTAGTTTTCGGGGGTTAATTGCAAATAACCTATAGTTCCATAGGGTTATTTGCATTTTATCCTTACTAATTCATACTTCTTTTCTTCTTCTTTGTTGAGACTTGAGATAATAAAATCTCTTCATTTCTTTCTAATTTCGCGGAAACAAATAACTCCCTCTCCAACAACAATACAATACATATAGATAGATAGATACATACATATATAACGATGTGTGCGAGCCCGAAACAATCAGGACCGTTGGATTGGGCAACAAATTTCCAAAGAGATCTGATGGCTGGTGCGGTGATGGGAGGAGCGGTGCATACGATCGTAGCGCCGATAGAGAGGGCGAAGCTGATTTTACAGACTCAGGAGAGCAATCAGGCGATACTTGGCGGGTCCCACCGACGGTTTAAAGGGATGGTGGACTGTTTGTTACGGACCGTGAGGGAGGAGGGGGTGTCGTCGTTGTGGAGAGGGAACGGGAGTAGTGTGTTGCGGTATTACCCCTCCGTAGCTCTCAATTTCTCTCTCAAGGTTATTGTTACTTACACACATTATATAAATACTTACATGTGCTATTCAATGTACAGAGTGCTTCTGTTTTCGGTAGCTGTAGGAGTATTAGCTTTGTGATTTGATGCCTTTATTAGCGTTTCAACAATTATGGGGAAATTACTCATTTTTCCGTGCTGTTTAGTTTTGAGTGACGATACATAAATATTTAGATATGCTATACAATGTACAAAGTGCTTACATTTTCCTAGCATTATGGAGTAGCTTTGTGGTTAGGTACCTTTGTTAGGATTTTATTGTATTCGGTTTAAGAATTAGGGCTACGAAGATTACATGTTGCGTACATATGCTATATAATGTACAAAGTGCTTACATTTTCCTAGCATTATGGAGTAGCTTTGTGATTAGGTACCTTTATTGTGGTTTTGTGGTATTTGGTTGAGGAATTAGGAGGAAATGACTTCTTTGACTGTTTATTTTAGAGTGAAGATACATAAACACTTACATGTGTGCTATACAATGTGCAAATTGCTTAGATTTTTTGTAGCGTGTTGGAGTAGCTTTGTGATAATTAGGGGGAATAAATGACTTTGTTCGCTGTTTATTTTTGAGAGACGATACATTTATACTTACATTTGCTATACAATGTACAAAGAGTATCTTTGTGATTAGGTACCTTTGTTAGGGTTTTATTGTATTTGATTCAAGAATTAGGGGGAGATTACTTCCTTGGTTGTTTATTTTAAGTGACGGTACATGAATACTTGCATATGCTATACAATGTACAATGTGCTTCCGTTTTCCGTAGCTTTAGGAGTATTAACTGTGTGATTAGATGCCTTTCTTAGCCTTTTATTGTGTTCGGTTCAAGAATTAGGGGGAAATGACTTCATTGGCTGTTTATTTTGAGCGACGCTAAATAAATACAGTACTTACCTATGCTATACAATGTACAAAGTGCTTACATTTTCTGTAGCTGTAGGAGTATTGGCTTTGTGATTAGGTACCTGTGTTAGGGTTTTATGGTGTTTGGTTCAAGAATTAGGGGGAAATTAGTTATTTGGATGTGTTGTTTATTTAAGAGCAATGAAACTATATATACTTGCATATGCAGATACGCTATAAATGTAGCAGTGGTAGCTTAGTAGTAGAAACCGAGTGTTTTCTCTGGTTGTTCCTAGGGTCAAAACTCATCCCCACCAATATTTAGTTTTCAAAGAGATCTGATGGCGGGTGCAGTGATGGGAGGAGCGGTGCACACGATCGTAGCGCCGATAGAGAGGACGAAGCTGCTTCTACAGACGCAGGAGAGCAACGCTGCGATACTCGGCGGGTCCCACCGACGGTTGATTGCTTGATATGGACCGTGAGGGAGGAGGGGGTGTCGTCGCTATGGAGAGGGAATGGGAGTAGTGTTTTGAGATATTACCCCTCCGTCGCTCTCAACTTCTCTCTCAAGGTTATTATTATTACTTACGCACATTACATGAATACAAAGTGCTTACATTTTCCGTAGCTTTAGGAGTATTAGCTTTGTGATTAGATACTTTTGTTAGGGTGTTATTGTATTCGGTTTAAGAATTAGGAGGAAATAGCTTATTCACTGTTTATTTAACCGATGATAAAGTGCTATACAATGTACACAGTGCTTCATATGTTACGTACTTACATATGCTATACAGTGTTCAAAGTGCTTCATTTTCTGTAGCGTTATGGAGTATCTTTGAGATTATCTACGTTTGTTAGGGTTTTATTGTGGTTGGTTCACGAATTACGGGGAAATGACTTCTTTGGCTGTTTATTTATTTTAGAGCGACGATACATAAATACTTACATATGCTATACAATGTACAGTGAGTATCTTTGTGATTAGATACCTTTGTTAGGGTTTTATTATATTTGGTTCAAGAATTAGGGGAAGATTACTTCCTTGGTTGTTTATTTTAAGTGACGGTACATGGATACTTACATATGCTATACAATGTACAAAGTGCTTTTCTGTAGCTTTAGGAGTGTTAGCTTTGTAATTAAATAAATTTGTTAGGGTTTTATTATAACGATGTGTGAGAGCCCAAAACAATCAGGGCCGTTGGTTTGGGCAACAAATTTTCAGAGAGATCTGATGGCGGGTGCGGTGATGGGAGGAGCGGTGCACACGATCGTGGCGCCGATAGAGAGGGCAAAGCTGCTGTTACAGACGCAGGAGAGCAACGCTGCGATACTCGGTGGGTCCTACCGATGGTTTAAAGGGATGGTGGACTGCTTGTTATGGACCGTGAGGGAGGAGGGGGTGTCGTCGCTGTGGAGAGGGAATGGGAGTAGTGTGTTGCGGTATTACCCCTCCGTCGCTCTCAATTTCTCTCTCAAGGTTATTGTTACTTACATTACATGTTATGTGTTACATAAATGCTTACGTGTGCTATACAATGTACAGAGTGATTACATTTTTGGTAGCGTTATGGAGTATCTTTGTGATTAGATACCTTTGTTAGTGTTTTTTTGGTGTTCGGTTCAAGAATTAGGTTGAAATTACTTATTTGCCTGTTTATTTTAGAGCTACAATTCCTAAATACTTACATGTGTATTTATGCCTAATGTTACATGTTACATATTGATTTACATATGCTATGCAATGTACAAAGTGCTTCATTCTCAGTAGCTGTAGGAGTATAAGCTTTGTATGTGCACAATTCGCTATACATACCCACACACAGATAGGGTAGTTATTGCAGAGAAAAATAGAGAGGAGGAGAGAGAAAGAGAGATTTATTAGGAATTTTAAAGTAGTTATAAATTGATACATATACATACGTATAGATACGTAATATGTCTGTTGACGACCCGAGCGGGAAACAATCAGGTCCGTTGGATTGGGCAACAAACTTCCAAATAGATCTGATGGCGGGTGCGGTGATGGGAGGAGCGGTTTACACGATTGTAGCGCTGATAGAGAGGGCGAAGCTTCTGTTACAGACGCAGGAAAGCAACGCTGCGATACTCGGCGGGTTCCACCGACGGTTTAAGGGGATGGTGGATTGCTTGATAAGGACCGTGGGGGAGGAGGAGGTGTCGTTGTGGAGAAGGAATGGAAGTAGTGTGTTAAGATATTACCCCTCCATCGCTCTCAACTTCTCTCTCTAGGTTATTGTTACTTACACACGTTGTATGTTACGTAAATACTTACATGTGCTATGCAATGTACTGAGTGCTTCTGTTTTTCGTAGCTGTAGAAGTATTAGCTATGTGATTAGATACGTTTGTTAGGGTTTTATTGTATTTGGTTCAAGAATTAGGAGAAAATGACTTCCTTGGCTGTTTATTTTTTAGCCGAGGATACGTAAATACTTACATATGCTGGGTTTTTAACAAGTATGTACCCGGTATGGTTGCTTGTTTCTCGATTAGTTCCTTACATTCTTAGTGTTTTCATAGAAAACATCCGTATTATGCTGGTTTTCCATCAAATTATGCATGGTTTCTCTCCAGAACTGGATGGTAAAGTAAAAAAGAAAAGAAAAATTGAATCCAAGTTACTAAATAGGAAAAATGATAGAAAATAGAAACAAGAAAAACGCGACAATACAGGGTACAAAAACCCAATTAACCCCACATATGCTATACAATGTACAAAGTGCTTCCGTTTTCTGTAGCTTTAGGAGTATTTTCTTTGTGATTAGGTACTTTTGTTAGGGTTTTTGTTGTGTTTGGTTGAAGAATTAGGGGGAAATTACTTAATTGGCGTTTTGTTCTAGAGTGATGATACATAAATACTTACATGTGCTATACAATGCACAGTGCTTCTGTTTTTGGTAGCTGTAGGAGTATAGCTTTGTAATTAGATGCCTTTGTTAGGGTATTATTGCATCCGGTTCAAGAATTAGGAGGAAATTACTTCTTTGACTGTTTATTTTAGAGCGATGATACATAAATACTTACATTTGCTATACAAATTACTCAGTATCTTTGTAATTAGATACCTTTGTTAGGGTTTTATTGTGTTTGGTTCAAGAATGAGGGGGAAATTACTTATTTGGCTGTGCTGTTTATTTAAGAGCACGATAGATAAATACTTACATATGCTATACAATGTACAAAGTGCTTCCGTTTTCTTAGCTTTAGGAGTATTAGCTTTGTGATTAGATGCTTTTCTTAGCGTTTTATTGTATTTGGTTCAAGAATTAGGGGGGAAATGACTTCCTTGTCTGTTTATTTTAGAGCGATGATACATAAATGCTTACATGTGCTATACAATATACAAAGTGCTTACATTTTCCATAGCTTTAAGTAGGGGTGGGCACGGGGCGGATTGGGGCGGATTGGTCGCAATCCTAACCCGCCCCGTAAAATAAATGGCGGGACGGATTGGGGCGGATTAGTGAAATTCAAATCCCAACCCAACCCATTATAATTAAAACCCCAACCCAACCCAACCCAACCCATTATCAAGCGGGGCGGATTGGGTGCGGGTTGTTTCTTAAATTTTCATTTTAGTCATTAATTTTTCATTTTTTCGCATAATTTACCTAAATATTTTAAAAAAAAAATCTTTCAAATAGAAATATAAACTAAAAGCCAACCAAAATACGTTTAGAATGTTCGGAACAAGTAACAAAGCTAAAACAAAACAAAACAAAACAAAACAAATTATTCTTCATCAACATAATCAAAATAAAGTTCAATAGCTAATTGAATCCACAAGTTCAATAGCTACAGATTTCGTAATAACTTTATATAACTTCATATTTGGCTATACTTCAATTACAAATAAAGTTTTTAAAAATAAATTAACCACTCATACTACCTAGACCCAGATTAAAAATTCCTTCTTTTTGTAAGTACGAGATAATACATTGAATTTATAAGACAATATATCAATCGAATCATTAAGCTTAAGTTTGGACAATCCAAAGATTTTTTGTCTATATATATAATTTTTCTTAAATCAATACTATTATAATATAGAAACTCTTATTAAAAAAAGATCTTGAGAAAATTTATATTTATATATATATATATATATATATATATATATATACGGATTGAAACGGGTTGGGGTGGATTAACCCGCGGTTTGGAAATCCCAACCCTAACCCAACCCACGAATTTTTTTACGGATTGGGGCGGGACGGATTTAACTTTTTTTGACATCCAACCCGCCCCAATCCGCCCCAATCCGCACGGATTGGGTTACGGGGCGGGTTTGCGGATTTTTTGCCCACCCCTAGCTTTAAGAGTATTAGCTTTGTGATTAGATACTTTGTTATGGTCTTATTGTATTTCGTTCAAGAATTAGGGGGAAATTACTTCTTGGCTGTTTATTTTAGAGCGACGATACATAAATATTTACATATGCTATACAATGTACAAAGTGCTTCCGTTTTCCGTAACTTTAGTAGTATTAACTTTGTGATTAGATGCCTTTCTTAGCCTTTTATTGTGTTCGGTTCAAGAATTAAGGGGAACGACTTCATTAGCTGTTCATTTTGAGCGACGATAAATAAATACAGTACTTACATATGCTATACAATGTACAAAGTGCTTACATTTTCCGTAGCTGTAGGAGTATTAGCTTTGGGATTAGTGCCTTTCTTAGCGTTTTATTGTATTCGGTTCAAGAATTAGGGGAAAATGACTTCCTTGGCTGTTTATTTTAGAGCGACGATACATTAATGCTCACATGTGCTACACAATGTACAAAGTGCTTGCATTTTCCGTAGTGTTATGGAGTAGCTTTGTAATTAGGTACATTTGGTTGGGTTTTATTGTATTCGGTTCGAGAATCAGGGGGAAATGACTTCCTTGGCTGTTTATTTTAGAGCGACAATACATAAATACTCACATATGCTATAGAATCTACAAAGTGCTTACATTTTTTTTTCTTAGCGTTATGGAGTATCTTTGTCATTAGATACAGTTGTAAGGGTTTTATTGTATTTGGCTCAAGAAGTAGAGGGAATTTCTTGGATGTTTATTTTTGACCAATGATATACGAAAATGGTCGTACCCTAAGTTCCGACACCTTAACGGGACCAGAAAATATCACCCTTATAGCTTTATTGAACAAAAAAAGTCACCTGTACTACTTCGTTAAATAAAAAGTAAAATAACTCTCTCTGTGGCACTCAATTTCTCTTTCAAGGTATACAGAGGTCCATATGCTGTACAATGTTCTACATGCTTACATATAGAACATTGTTAGGGTTAGTGTGTTAAATTTGAGAATTGGCTAAACTTACTTTTTACCAGTACTGGGTACGGTATAGTAGGGTAGGGGTACAGGAATACACTAATTATTGAAATTTTAATGGTATTGGTAAAACGTGTTGTTTGTGTATATCTGGGCATCCTGAATCTATACTGATAATAGTGTATACCAATTAATAAAAACTATTCAGAAATTTGTCGTTATTTTTGAAGTTCCCGTGCTTTGTGGCTTTTGAGTATCAGTAGAAAGTGGACGAATACGTTTTTTATTTTTAAATTAACAAACATTGCGATTATATATATTCATAAACTGGAAGCTATATACTCATCTCAGACCTTGACTTAAAGGTGATCAACGACTGTGATCTTGTTCGTCAACTCATAAAGATTTAGTTTTGGATAAATAGGTAAATTATCCAGGTAGATAATAATGTCTTATGGAATTGCAATACTTGAAAGAAATGTCACACAGTTTCAACACAATCGCAATGGAAACTGATTTTTTTTTGAAAATAAAACATTCTTCAACTAAGTATTTGTATGTTTCTACATTTTTAATAAAGCAGATCTAACTTTTTTAATTATTCAATGGGAAGGTTTTTATGCAAAACACATTTTTTTTATAAACTTAGTGACAGTTGTGTGGGATTCAGGGGGAGCTTGTAAACTAAGATGCAGATATAGAAAGAAAACATGGATAGGATTTTCTGTCAGATGGTTAGAGAGTGTATAGCGTCGCTTGGAGATAATGAAGCACCTTGTAAACTAAGATTGATTGAAGAAAGTTAAGTGTCATCTTTGCACCTGGGAGCTCTTACTTTTTTCATTTGGGGGACGAAAACAGTTGTAATTGGAAAACACTGTTTGCTACTCATTGAAAATCCCAAATGGTTGAAGAGATCACAGTTTATGAGTTTATATGTAATTCCATGTCTTACGAGGAGAGTAGGGTTTGCAGGTTGCATGTGTATATACACTAAAGAACAAGGTTGTAGTTCAGTATCTTACCATCATCTCTTGCTTTATGGATATATGTATTTAGGTGCTATTTTGGAGGAATATTAAGTTTAGTAGAAATATGTGCATACTTGATTTGATAGGATATTTATATTGCTTGGTATGAAAAAGAGAGGATATTTCTATTGCCTACAGTTCACTTATATCCAGGCTTGTCCAATGTCCTCTTATAAATATGAGATTTTGACCTAGATTAGTGCAGAGGCTATCCCAGTTGAAAGAAGAAAGTGTACAGACAAATTTGTGAAATTAAAGAATACTGGAGTATACAATTATGTCTTAGTATATATACTCATTGATTTTATTTTTCTATTGATCAAATGATTTCATTAGGGTTTAAATACGGGATTATTCTATTGAAGTAGATATTAGTGATCAAGTCGTGGTAGCATTTTACAGCATGTGAAGTATGGTGCTTTTTTTTAGTTCACTATGGTGTTTGACTGTGTAAAGTGTGTATTGTATCAGTAATTATGGCTAACTGGGAATTGTTGGTTATTTGATGAGTAAAGTTTCACTAAACTCGAAAAACCTCGAAAGCAGCTATAAATTCTTAGTAGGTCTGTTGTGATACACGAAGTTATCATTACATGAACTGAATATAGTTTAAGAAAAGCTACAAAAGTGAAAAGGTAAGTTCCAATTCCACTTTAGTAAATTTCATGACAATTGCTTCTAGATGTAGATACTTTTTCTTATATTTTTGTCTGCATTTCTTACTTTTCTTTATATTTATTTTTCTACATACAAACTCCACGAGCACCATGAAACTTACCCTGAGGAGTGAGGGATTTGGTTGCTTTCCAATGGTCATTTACTCGAGTCACCTTTGGGATTACATGACCACTAACATTAATGTGCGGTTGCTATATTCAGTGTACTTGAAATGCTTTTAGGCAAAAATAGTTACTAATTTTATTATCTGTTGCACATCTAGGATTCAATAATATGATTATCAAACTAATCTGTTATACCATGCAGGATTTGTACAGAAACATACTACGTAGCGAAAATTCATACACCAACACCCCATTGGTCTCCGGCCCATCTGCTAACTTCATCGCTGGTTCTTTAGCAGGTTGTACAACTCTCATCATCATCTACCCCCTCGATATCGCCCACACTCGCCTCGCCGCCGACCTCGGGAAAACTGATAAACGCCAGTTCCGAGGCATTCACCATTTCCTAACCACAATTAAAAACAAAGACGGCTTTTGCGGGATTTATCGGGGCCTACCCGCATCTCTTCACGGCATGGTCATCCATAGGTAGGGTTTAGCATTTCCATTCAGTATTTTAAGAAACTCAAACCAAACACACTAGGTTAGATTTGGACAAAATTAAAGTCAAACCGGCCAAAATAATCCAATCATCATCGTTCTGTTTGGTTTGTGAAATCATAACAAGCCTATTTAGTTTGTGAGATAAAGGATTCTGATCTGGTTCAGTTTGCATAAAGTATCGTACATGCATACACACACACATATATATACATACACACACATATATATCATACTATTATAATAAGCCAACCAAGAAAATGTGAACCCGTCAAATTTTAGCACAATTTTTCCAAAAATACCCACACTATTTTCTATTAATTACCCTATTGTTTTAATTTCATAAAGAATAGAAAACGAAAAACTAATGACACCTTTTCTCCCTCTTTAATCGCCCAAACTTCTCTCAAGTCTTCTCCGCTTATTTTCTAGCTTTTGATTGCACTACGCGCAGCACACGCTATGCGTGGGCACGATTACTGGTACTCCTTTATATATATTCTGTTTTGGTTTGTTAAAACAAACCAAGCCGATTTAGTTGGTGAGGTAAGGTTACTGATCTGGTTCAGTTTTGTGGATTTGATCAATTTTTATCGGTTTTATGCACCTCATCCACAGGGGCCTCTATTTTGGAGGGTTTGATACGGTGAAAGAGAAGATGTCGGATAAGTCAAAGTCCGAGCCTGCGTTGTGGAAGAGGTGGGGGGCGGCACAGGCGGTGACCACCTCGGCGGGGTTGGTTTCTTACCCGTTAGATACGGTGAGAAGGCGGATGATGATGCAGTCAGGGGCAGAGAAACCTGTTTACCGAAATACCCTGGACTGCTGGAGGAAGATATATAGGGCAGAGGGTGTTAGGTCGTTTTACAGAGGGGCCGTTTCGAACATGTTTAGGAGTACGGGGGCGGCTGCAATATTGGTTTTGTATGATGAGGTTAAGAAGTTTATGAATTGGCAGAGATTTTAGTCTAGGATTAAAGATATGATAGGGAGATAGAATTTTTTGGGAGCTTTGACAGAGCTACATTCAGCATAAACACACGTATTGAAGGCTAAATAGTTTTGTAATTGATTTTGATGTGCTGAAAAGGAATATATACAGTTAGATGAAATCGCGTTTGACAAACCAAAAGTGTATTGTAGATCGAGGCTGATATGCAATAATACACATGTAGCTGATTATGAGTCTGACCTGGAGCTTGATTCTTCAGGTGAATAAAAAAATGAATATTGTGGTGGAAATTGTTTGTTATTAACCTCTACTTGCATTGAATTTTGATCAAAACAATATGGGTTGTATTAACAAACCAACATTACTGAACATACAGGTTTTTACTTATTATTACAAGGTCACTGTATGAATTTATGTTGTTAGAATTCCAAAAGCATATCGATGTTTGCCCAAGCGTGCAAAAGTTTTATTTTGGATGTCAGACTTGTGCCATCCAGAGCCAAATTATTTGTGGGCGGGTTCGGTTTGTTGTTCTCTTTGCAGCTCGGTTACTAGCCTTGCAAATGAACATTTTCCTTAAGAATTTCTCGATTTTCTACAGCTTCAGGGCCCTATTTACTTTTTAGGACCAATAAGTCAATTTTTTGTAATACAGTTTAGGAATACAAATTAGACTTTGCTTCTGGTGGGGCGAAATACGAGTCAAGTGCTTCATACTAACAGCTTAAATAAGATTTGTTCCCCTAATTACGACTGTTTTGGTTTTGGTGAAATAAAAATCATAGTCCCTTGCATTCTATTTCTTCTCAATGTTCAATTTATACCTAATTGACATGGCATTTTATAAAAGTTAACCACTTTATTCTACAATCTTGACAAGATCAACTCATTCCTTTTATAAGTAACAATTGTTTTCTTTACAATTCTATTATTGATAGGTTAAAGTTTTACTTTCTTCATGAGCATATTTATAAATGTAAAGTGTATTTAGTCTTATTTACTAAAAATAATACTCCACAACTGTGTTTTTTTGGAATTCGTTGAAAATTATAGTAGTAAATTTTTTCTTTAACAACTTTGTATTTCGTTAATCGAAATCCTGGATTCACCTCCTGCTCTTGTATGACTCACGATCAATTTAAATTTGTATTGTAGGGCAGATCATCTTCCTTGAACACAATGCTAAAATACTTTCTCAAGCACCCTATGCATGTAAACACAGATGCATTTCGCTAATTACCAACTGCTATTTCCCACTCATTTTAGCTCAAGTAAGTAAATTTAGAATATTCATAACGACAACTTGAATTTCAACACCCTTTTCGGTACGAAAAACAATTGCATTCTGTTAATGTGATTGCCATTTTGTTGTTGAACAGTTCAAATTTAGCGAAATTTGAATGATTCTATATACCTCATGATTCTTAATTATTAAACCGCCATTACACAAGATAAGAAGAAAGAAAAATATAATTCTAATCTAGAGAGAGAGACGATTAGGGTGAATAACCCTAGCCGCCGCAATTATGAATGACCTAAATTCTGCTTCGCCGGAGAGAGGAGAACCCACAGCTATCAAACGTAATCCCCAATGTATGTCACCAGATCCACCACCAATGAAGTCCTTCGCATCTATAGTAAGTTCCCAACCAAAGAAATCTGCAATAAAGTTGAAAAAAGTAGGAAGTTATAAAGGTGAACCTTTAATCCAATTCTCTATGGATGACGTTAAACAATTATCGGAACCTTTTAAGTACACACCAGTAGGCAAATTTACTCATGGAAGACCAGACGTGGAAGGTATAAGAAAATTGTTTGGAAAGCTAGACCTAAAATCAAATTACAATATTGGTGTGTTAGATCACAAACATATATTGATTCGATACTTTCACGAGGAAGATTTTACAAGAATTTGGCTTAAAAAAATCTGGTATATAGAACACTACCCTATGCGTGTTTTTAAGTGGACATATGATTTTGATCCAGAGTTTGAGACCCCTGTCGCACCTGTTTGGATAAATCTACCTAAACTGCCTATTCATTTATATAATATTTCTAGTATTTTTTCCATAGCAAGAGCTTTTGGGAATCCATTAAGGGTAGATGAACTTACTTCAAAATTATCGAGACCAAGCTTAGCAAGAATCTGTGTGGAAGTTGACCTAAGTGAAGAATTAGTTCAGAGGGTTCGGATTGGTTATGAAGAAGACAATGATGTGGGCTTTTGGGAATAATGTGAATATGAAGATTTACTAAATTATTGTAGTTATTGTTATAAGCAAGGCCATAAAAGAAATTTGTGTAAGTTCAAGAATGCAAACAAAGAAAGTACTGAAGAAGAAGTGAAGGTAAACAATATTTTGGAGCAAAAAAGAAAGAAAGCAAGTACCAAACTATACAACACCAAAGTCGGAAAGAAAGAGAGTATCAAAGACTGGGTAGCCAGAACTTTTAAAAAAGTCAATGAAGATCCAAAGGTAGCAAATAAGGATTCAAGCAAGGTTCATCTTATAACAGTAGTTCCTACAAAAGATGTTGTGGTTATTTGTGAAGAATAAATTAGAGAAGAAGTAATAGATGAAGAAATAATCTGTGACAATCTGCAAAATAAAGAAGGAATAATAGAGGAAGTAGAAGAAGGAGTAAACAACACAATAGATAAAAATGGTTATACACTTTTTGATAAAGAGCAACCTCTGGTAATTTATAAGGCAAAGAGTACACAATTGATAAGTAAAATTCTGGGTATAACTGAAATTGAGGAGAAAGAAGAAGAAAGAGTAGAATGCAGAATAGCAACAACTAAGGAAATAGATGAAGAAGAAGAAATTTGGGAAGAAACTCTCTCCAAAAGCCAGAAAAAGAAACTTAAAAATAAAGAAAGTGCTAAAATAAAACAGCAACAACAGATGAGCCTAAGATCATACTCTAATGTGGGGGACAGAAAAAGGTATAATAAATGATTCAGGCCTTAATTTGGAATGTTAGAGGGCTAGGCAACAGAGCCACTTGTAGGAGACTCAAAAAATAATGTATGGTGAATAAAATTTTGCTTCTTGTCTGTATAGAACCAATGGTGGGTTGTGATAAGTTAGATAATTACAAAACCAGGTTAGGGTTTGACAATGCTTTGGGTCATGGGGAAAATAAAATCTGGATCTTTTTCAATCAAGGCATAGAGATGAAGATGGTTAGGCAAATGGATCAATGTATGCATATAGAAATAAAATGGCAAAATAGTGCTATTTTTCTATCATTGGTGTACGCAAAGTGTACAATGGGGGAAAGAGTGGCTTTATGGGATTTTCTGAGGCAGAATTTCACTTTATATCCTTGGTTTGTTACGGGGGATTTTAACACAGTCTCTAAAGAGGAAGACAAAGTAGGAGTTCTACCAATAAATATAAGAGCTGCAAATGATTATTTACACTGTATACTGTATGGATGATATTGGGGTTTCAGAACTAAAATCTAGTGGTTCTAAGTTTACATGGTGGAACAAAAGAAGTGGAGATGGTACTATTTTTGAAAGAATTGATAAAGTTTGTCTCAATAATGCTGGTTCTAATCTATTTACTAATGTTATTCTGGAGCATTTGAGTAAAATTAACTCTGATCATAGTCCACTTCTTCTTACACTAAAATCAGAGCTTGATAATAATCCTCGAAGGTATATTTTCCAAAAATTTTGGACTAAACACCCTGACTTTCTCAAAGTTGTCAGTATGAACTGGACTTTATTTAAAAAAGGGAATGCTTTATACTCCTTGGCTAATAATCTAAAGAATTTGAAGAAAGCTCTTATAATGTGGAATAAATGTACCTTTGGAAATATCTTTCAACAAGTTATTGATGCTGAGGATGAGTCTTTGAGAGTGGAAAAATTATTTGAAGATGATCCAAGTCTTGCAAATAGAGTTGTGTTAATGGAAGTTAAAGCTAAACTCAATTATAGGGTGAAAATAGAAGAAGAATTCTGGGCTCAAAAAACTAATCTCAAATGGGCTAAAGAAGGGGATGCTAATACTAAATTTTTTCATGGAGTTGTTAGAAAGAGAAGAAACAAAAGTATTATTACTTCTATTTCTAACTCTCAAGGAGATATATTAACAGGAAAAAAAGGAGATTCAAGATGAAACAGTTAGTTTTTTCAGAAGTCTACTTGCTGCTAACAAAATTCCTCAAAGTTATGTTTATAAAAGTTTGGAGTGCGTAACTAGGGCTATTAAAGAAGAAGACAATGTTCATTTCACTAAAGACCCTACTTATGAAGAAGTCAAAAGTGCAATTTGGGAGTTAAACAAAAATAGTGCCCCAGGTATTGATGGATTTAATGGACATTTCTTTACTGTTTGTTGGGATATTATCAGTATAGATATATTTCAAGCTGTCTTACAGTTTTTCTCTGGAGCTACATTGCCAAAAGCTATGTCTACAACAGTCATAACCCTTATTCCCAAAAAAAATGATCCTGAATCTTTTGCTGACTTTAGACCAATCAGTCTGTGCACCTTTTTCAATAAAGTTATTTCAAAAATCATGTGCACTCGTCTCTCGGATATTTTGCCTATTATCATCTCAGAAAATCAAAATGGTTTTGTAAAAAAAAGAGATATAATAGACAATATTCTCCTATCACAAGAATTCATCTATAATTTGGATAATAAAAGCAGTGGAAGTAGTCTAGCTATAAAGCTGGATATGAAAAAAGCTTATGATAAAATTTCTTGGCATTTCTTGACTTCTACTCTAAGAAAAATGGGTTTTTCAGAAATATGGATAGACAGGGTTTGGAGACTTATCTCTAATAATGGAGTTACTGTTATGGTAAATGGAGCTACTTCTGGATTCTTCCCTCCAACAAATGGCTTGAAGCAAGGTGACCCTCTTTCTTCAAGCCTCTTCATAATTTGCTCTGAAGTTCTGTCCAGAAATTTGAACAAGTTAAAATATAATAAAAGGTGGAAAAGGTTTAAAGCACCAGTTGGAAGCCCTATTATTACTCATTTAGCATTTGCAGATGATCTCATTATTTTCTCAGCTGCTAATACAAGTAAAGTCAAATGTGTGAAAAGTGTGTTGGACATGTACAATAATGATTATGGCCAAGAAATTAGTGTTGAAAAGAGCTCTGTTTACATTTCTAAAGGTGTGAGCCAAAATCAGAAAGACACAGTGTGCAAGTTATTGAGTATTAGGTGTAAAAAACCTCCTTTTACTTATTTGGGTTGCAAAATTTATTCTTGAAGGAAAAAATGCATTATGTATCATGAAATAATTTTGAAAGTTAGAAAGAAGCTATCTGAATGGAAAGTACAGTTCTTAAATATGGGGGGAAAGTTGATTCTTATAAAGCATGTTTTAAGTTCAATACCTATATATACAATAGCAACAATGAATCCTCCTCTAAATGTTATAAAGGAAATAGAAAAGATTCTGGCTAATTTTCTGTGGGGAAAAAAAGATGGAAAAACATTTGCAGAACAGAGAAAGAAGATGGACTGAGTATGAGAAGTATAAAAGAAATTACTAATACATATTCTATGAAGCTATGGTGGAAGTTTAGAACTTCCAATTCTTTGTGGGCTAATTTTATGAAAGTTAAATACTGTAAAAATGCTCATCCTGTGGAGCCTAAAGTTAGAAAAGGTAATAATACATGGAGGAGAATGCAGCAAGTAACAGAAAAAGCAGAAGAAAGTATGCAATGACTAGTTGGAGAGGGGAATATTTCTGTTAATTTAGACAATTGGCTAGATACAGGAAAAATAAATTATGACAATGTTCACAATGGTTTAAGTGTCAAAGATTTGATGCAAAATGGTATGTGGGAGAGTCAAATTATTATAGAGTCAATTCCTACTCATCTTAGACATTTGTTCAAAGAAGATTTCAAAGCTAATAGATATGGAAAAAATGAAATAATTTGGAACAAAGAGAATTTGGGAAACTTTACTTTTAAGTCTGCCTCGGAATATACAAGAGTTAAGCATGATACTAATTGGTTTAATAAGTACAAATGGGATAAAGTCTTACCTCTGAAAATCACATGCTTTGTTTGGAAACTTTTCAATAGATCTCTGCCTATAGACTCTGCCATAAAAAAATTTGGAATTCAATTAGCATCAAAGTGTGAATGTTGTGGTGAAAAAGAAGAAGACAGAGAGCACCTGTTTAGCTCAGGGAAGATAGCTAAAGAAGTGTGGTTATATTTTGATGAGTTGATGGGAATTATAAATACTAATATTAGTATAAAAGGGAGATTCTTAAAGTGGTGGTCTACATCAAGAAGTGAAAAAAAAACAGAATTAACTCCTTTTTGCAAAAGGTGATACCATCTATTATTGTTTGGGAGATTTGGAAAGCAAGGTGCAACTACAAATTCAACAATAAGGAGATGAAAACTACTGTAATCTGTACCCAAGTTAAAGATGTCTTGTATTTATGTTCCAAAAATAACACAATTTTCCCAAAGACTTGGAATATAAATGATTCAGTTATTGAAGAAAATGTTGTAAAAAACAAAAAGGCTTCTATAGTAAAATGGTTAAATCCTCCAATTGGGTATGTGAAAATCAATACTGATGGGTGCTATAAATCTTATTCGAACTCTAGTGAAGTGGGAGGATTAACAAGAAGCTCTACAGGTAATTTTATCTATGGTTTTCAAGCTAGGGTAACAAGCCTATCAGCAATAGAATCAGAAGCTAAAGCAGTTCTACTTATTTTACAATTAACGAATATGAAGTCCTTTATTCTTGAAACTGATTCGCTCCAATTGGTTAACATTATTACAAAAAAGATAGCAATTCCTTGGCAAATTAGATCTATTATGGATGAAATCAAGTTCAAGTTAGAGGGCAAAGATTACCTGATGAAACACGTAGTAAGAGAGGCTAATTGCGCAGCAGATAATCTAGCAAACAGTGGCAGCAAAGAAGCATTCAAAGAATTTTTCAATAAGGAAGAGTTAAATCAAAAAATGAGGAATATTATCGATTTGGAGGTTAAAGGGCTTCCAAACCTAAGGTTTTGATGGCTGGAATGGAAGTTTTAAGTGGAAAGAAATGGCGAATTAAGAAGATGAAGATAAACTGTGTACAAGAAGAGAGTCTCTCTCTATAACGACGTTTTCTATTCTCAGTAAAGAAATGGGGGTATTATTACACGTGTCTATCTGGTCTGTGTATATTACACATGCCAGTGTTTATTTTGTCATTATAGTTTCAGTTTATTTCCAAAGAAGTTTAATAAGTTGTAATGTTTAGTTTTTTATTTTGATAAGTTTCAATTCTTGTAATTTTGGTGTCACAGTTTGTGATGCTAGTTACTATTTTATTTCCATTAATCAATAAAAATGTAGGTTTCACCCCACAATTTATATAAAAATAAAATAAACCGCCGTTACACTTGCGAAATACATGTGTCCGTATTTATATTAACACATGGATATATATATATATATATATATATATATCAATACAGCTAGTGCAGATACTCGCATATAAGCGACATGGTACATTACAAGGATCAAGATACATATTGAGGCTAATTAGGGATACCCATATCCTAGTAAATTAAATCGAATTAACTCGCTTATTATTTGTACAAGATAAAATTCCGATGGTAACAATCCGGTCGATAAAAATCTTAATGAGATGAAACAATATTAAGGATATTTAGGAACGAGTTATAAAACCAGTATCCCTAGCTAATTAGCCTCAATATTATTCTCTTCATCATAAACAACGACTGTCACAAAAGAAATTACGAGTGAATTATTTTTTAGAAATGACAAAGAGAAAACAAACATTATAAAAGAAAATAACATGATAGCAACAAACATCTTTTTGAAAACTTTTAGTAAAGTGAGTGCTGCTGAATGGTAGCAATATTGCTATTCAATCGTTAAAATTTAGCGACACTCACTTCGACAACTGTTTTCAAAAGAATGTCTGCTCCTATCAAGATATTTTCATGTAGTGAAATTTAATGGAAAATAACACACTAAATTAATTATTTAAACAGATTCAGCTTTGGCGAGCATAGGGACTAGGTGACCGCTGAGATGGAGTGCTACCAGACTCTGGAGCCCACCCACCCACCTCCCACCCACGAACACAGATGGAGCGCCATCAATGATAATGGCACCGCAAGCAGTAGATGAAAGTGCATGGATTTCGTCATCGTCGAGCTCGATGACAACTGGGTGGGCCCCAACAGAGAAAAGGAGGCTCTTCATAACGTGACACATGCAACATGAGGACCGGCTAAAAATGACAACATGATTCTCCAACACCAACCGTCGGACCCTAGTTTCGGTGGTCTCACCCACATCCATCGTTAGTGAGTTGGCAGCTGTGGTACGTTCGAGGCTCATACTGTCGTCGGATAAGCCAAGTCCCAGCAGCGTACTGCGGAAATAAAACAAAATGATGAGTACGTGTTTATATTGGTATAGCAGGGAATTGGGAAGAGCTGGGGAAGGGAGAGTGGGATTTGGTTATATATATACATCAACAAAGGCAACATGATTACGTAAGTTTTACTGCTATTATATTTGTAAAAAAAATTGGAAAAAATATTAGTACTAGACTACTAGTAGTATTTAGTGATTGGCCACTATACCAATTATCATATGATCTGCCTCACGCGCAAGGCCCCTACTAATATCAGATTTTAATTGTTTTAACTTTGTCATGACCTTACAAACATCAATATTTACCCATGATTATCTATGCCTTTGGAATTTCATTCACATTTTAATCTTAATCTTGTACGGTATGCACCGAAAATGGGATGAATATAATGTAATGAAATTATTCAAGTTTACTGTTTTGGTATAACTGCGTCTGAATCACAATATATACCATTATTTTGAGGCTCCATTAATTTCAAATGTAACTATCAAGGCAAACTCCATCTCTAAGCTGATGATTAGGTGAGTTATTCTAGATTACACCTCGCTGTTCCTCTATGATTGCAATACAAGTTTGTGTAATTGGAAATAATTATTCTTTCCCGAAGTACTTGATGCAAAGAAACGTGACAAGCAAAAATCGAACGGTACTAAATGATCTCAATGAAGTTTACACTAATCAAAATTTGAGGCAATATTAATTCTTTCTTAAAACCGATGTTTAGCCAAGTCAATTGCGTTCAAGTGTTAATAACGAGTATATAGACATAAATGTGATAATGCTACTTGTCATTTAAAACCCTTAAATATATTCAGTATTCTAATTATTCCTAATGTCCATGCACAAGTTTTGTCCCCGAAGAATGAAGACTCTAGCTAAGCCAGCGTGAAACTACAAAAAGAAGCTAAATAGCTAGGGAATTAGTGATCCTATAACGAGTTTACTAATTACGGTTTTTATGACAATTTATTTATTTTGTAACATTGTTGTGACTGATTTTTTAACATTGTGCCAGACTTGTAGCAATAACAAAACTTTAGATACAGTCGTACCATTACCAATGTTAATCTCAGCAAAAAATGCACCGATAAACATTTTATAAGATAAATGCAATCACGAAAAGATGTACATCTAAAAAGTCAAGTCAAAGATGAAACCTAGCTACATTATAAAATAATATTTTATTTTATTTTATTTTTGATATATTATGATAGCTAGTGCGTCTTAGAGTGTGTGGGCGGATTTTGGGAATAGTAGCTTACGTGAGCCAATCACATGGAGTACCGTGTACTTAAACGTCATTCACAAACTTGTACGTGGAACTGCACCAAATTAATAACAAAAAAATGCGACCATACCACGTATTGCCATTATATTGCCACCTTTATTAATATTATTATCTCACTAATTAAAATAATAAAAGAGAAAAATAGACGATTATTACAATAATATTTAATTAGTGACCAAATTATTTACTTATTCATTCAATTTCTTCTTTTTAATAATATCTCAACCAACTCAATCTTTTAAAAATATTTATTGTTTTTTTTATATTACTAAACAAGTAATGCTATACACACAACTTGCACACAACTCACACACTTCATAGACAAATAAAATACATATTTATTTGAGTTTTTAGTAGTATAAGTTTTTATTATGGTGAATATTTATATTTGGGTTTATCAAATTATACATTTTATTTTATGTATATTTGGAGAAACAACAATTTAGGAACAAAAACTGTTGTTAAATTTAGCGACACTCACTTTATCATCAGTTTAAAAACAGACGCTCTGATGGTAATCTGATATATTTTTTTAGTGAAGGAGGCTTGAATCTATAAAAAAAAATCGGGTTTTTAAACGTGGAAACGAGTTTACGATAACTATGAACATAACCACATGCATTAAATGTACGGTAAACTCAATAATGGCCGATGAAAAGCCTACCTATGGCTATGAGTATACCATTTGGCAAAGCTTCAGTACATGTGTATTTCTGCTGCTTAATCCGTTTTCAATTAATTCAATTAATTGTTTATTATAAAATTATGTGTAATTTTGATCCGTCATTAACTTGGATTAAAGTTGTCGGAATAAAAATTTTCAGAAGTTAATCATATAGTTTAAATATTAAATTATATGATTTAGGTTTGAAAATTTTCATTTCGACAATTTTAATCCATATTATAAACCGATCAAAATTACACGTAATTTCATAAATAACAATTAAAACGGATGAAAGATATTCTCATCTCCGAGGACACTCCCCATGGGAAAGAGACATTTACCCCTCTGTAAGAGAACATTTCACCCCATTTCAACGCCGCACTTATATATACTTTCATAAAATTATATAAAATTACGGGGGATGCTAGTAGATTATATTACTACAAAACACAATCTATTAATTAGGAGAATTGTTAGGAAACGGTCAGACTATATAACTGGTTCACAAACCGTTGATATAAAAAAGTGTAAAATGAATAAAAAAAATTAAATTTTGATTAATATTTAAGTTTAGAGTAGGCCCAGTTAAAGTTTTATATTTTTATTTGAGCTTTTAATGTGTTGTACAATTTGTTTTTAATTTATCAAATTCTAATTTGTAGAAAATAGAAAAAATAAATTAGTAATTGAAAAATATTATCTAACCATACATTCTTTAATTTAACGGTGATTAAGTTGACTGTTTCATAAACAGTCAAATAAAATGATTGTTTTAAAGAGCCACTCATTATTTAAAAGTAGTCGTTATGTTATATAAAAGAGGCCGTGTCATATTGAATACTAGTAAATTTTGATTGCAAATATATACTATATGAGATTACGAATAAATCCCCCAAGTGGGGCGACATGGGAGAGGAACTACAAAAAATATATATATGATCGAGTGGGTATTTTGGCTATGTAAATTTTCTTATTCCTTTATAATTAAGAAATTAAGATGTTAACAATATAAATTAAAAAAAAACTATTTGTTTTTGGAAACAAAAACCATACTTATTATTCCGTAAAAGTATTATAACTTTGCTGTAAATACTGGTAAGATTTAGTGGTCCTTTCCTAATTAAGTAGGGAGGGGGCAGCCCTTAACAAAATATATGTAGGGGGGGAAGCTATATGACCTCCTTCGGCTACAATGTAGGTTTATCCAAACATAGGAAAACGTGGTGCCATGCTAAATGGATTGAGCGGCAAAAAAACAATTTATTTGCCGTGAGATTAAGATCTGGGCCGAAACATACTTCATCCGTTTCAAAATTGTTAGTTTATTATGAAATTACGTAAAATTTTGACCGATTAAAAACTAACCTTTAAATTATCAAAATGAAATTTTTTAAAATTGAATCATATAGTTTAACATCTAAATTTTATGATTAATTTTTGAAAATTTTCGTTTCGACATTTAACGTATGATTTTTTTACCGATTAAAATTACACGTAATTTCGTGGTAAACTAACAATTTAAAAGGGACGGAGTATTTCTTTAGAAGATACATATCATTTTTTTGTGTGCTAATTTATACTAACAATTCTCTATCGTACATAGGTAACGCCCGACACCGGCACAGCCAATACTTTTTGTTTAGGATTTCTGAGATATATAGTTGTGCTTTTTAAAGAAAAAACGGGAGAAAAATTGTTGGACCGTAATTGTCTAAACCTTAGAGAGGGGGTGAATAAGGTCTACGTACGATTTTCGCGGAATAAAAAATTTGAGCAATTAACAACGCAAATAGTAGAATTTATAACCAAACAAATTTTGTTAACTCTATAATGCTAGTTCAAGCTACGTAAGCAATCAAAACAAGCAATAATATAAGTGCGGAAAATAAAAGTTAAGGGAAAATAAATAACACAAAATGTATAGAGGTTCGGCGAAACCCGCCTAGTCCTCTCCTCGGTATTCACACTACCGAGTATTTCACTAGAATCTTCTTCCCAAGATTACAACCTAATGAGCTAATCTGCGGATTAACCTCCCCTTTACTCTATGAGTATCCCAAATGAAAAGACCTAGAACTTTTAAACAATACTCGATTATAAAGCCTCTACCCGATCACTCGCTCACAAATGAGTTTATAACTCACTATACAATTTGAATCGAAATGTATCACTCACTAACAAATAGTATCTTGGTGTTTATATGATTACAATAAGAATACACACAAGAGTATTTATGAATATAAGTGAGAAAAATGAAGTATAAGCTTGATTATGATCTTGAAAGAATAGCTTATTGTGTTTGTGAATTAGGGTAATTTTCACCAACGATTTTGGGGGTATTTGAAGGCTAATTGGTCTTTGTTACCGTTGTATGAAGGGTTATCTCTTTAATCATTGGTTTTAACCAATTTCCCATTTATCCAAAATAAGTCAAAAAGCTATTTTTGAATTCTGCAGAAAACAATCGGTCGTTTTCTGTATTTCGACCGGTCGTTTTATAACGACCTCTCTGGTCAATTTTGGACCAAAACGATCGGTCGTTTTTTCTAAAACGATCGGTCATTTTCTGGCAATTTTTCGGTATTCCCGCTATAATTCGAATGCTCGTAACTTATTCGTTTTAACTCCGATTATGGTTCCGCTTGAACCTTTGGCTTCGTATTTAAGTACTCTATCATTTTGAACCTTTAACAAGCTAGATAAAATGATTAGTATGCAAAACGAGTTTTTATCATGTTTTACATATTTTGTTATCATTAAAATAATCGATTAGAAGAACATCGTTCAGCAATCTCTCCCTTTTTTATGATGACAAAATATTGACATTAAACATATTATAAGCACTTTTTGCTAGAACAAAAATATAACTGAGATGTGTAAGAGACGTTTATTAGGGTAAAAGGTTTTGGTGAAAAACGAGTAAATGTCACAACATCCGATAAACGAAGTTTTTCAATGCTTAAAAGTTTTGAAGGATAAAGAAAGGACAAATGCAAGCAAAAAATCGGCCATAGTTTTGCCTAAAAACATTCAATCGCCACAAATGAAAAATCAATAAACACAACCCAATTGACAAGATATAATTGTGCATAAATTTCAATAATATGATAATAACGCATTCATCTAGAATAATAATCGTCAATCTCACAAAGTATTAGAATTTAAAAAGCAACATAACACAAATGTAAAAACGCTCCATAACATAAATGCTAGCGAAAAAGTTTTCTACTTATTACATCATAAAACTTTGTTCGAAGAAAAAGAAACATAAAAGAAATTCAATCGCAAAACACAACGAAACGAGGGGGTATTTCTTTCCCATTTGACATCATAAAAAAAAAATAACCTCCTAACGGCGGTGGGAGGTCGCATCGTCGTCTTCATCGTCATCATCGGCATTTAGACCGGCAAGCTCGGGAAAGTAAGCGGAGAACTTCGCCCCTTTGCTCGGCACTTAAGCGATCAAGTTCGTCAAGTTTTTCTTGACCCAGATTCAAGAAGCGAAACATGCTTCTGGTCACTTGCGCATTTTGATATGTGTCGATGTAGAGATCATTGTAGAATTGGTCGGAGCGTGGAAGCGGGGTGGAAGAGCCTACTTTAGCTTTGCCTCTACCTCGAGAGGGACGAGAAGAGGTAGGGATGTCGGTTGGGGGAATGGACTCGGAGGAAATGGGGAAGTCCTCACGAGGGGCAACTCTCGGTGTGGACTTGGGACCGACATACTCTTCCTCCTCAAGGGGAAGAGGGGCGTAGTCGGGGCCGGACACCTTCCTACCCGACCAAGTTATGGTCTTTTTGGTAGTATCAAATTTGATATACATTTGGGCTAGATAAGCGACGTCCCAAATGTGTTTATCTTTATTTTTGAAAGGAGTTCCACCGGGAACGATGTGGAGGTCATTTAAGATGGCGGAAATTAGAGCACCGTAAGAGAGCCCATTTTTGGATTTGTTTTTAAGAGAATCCATTTTGAAAAAAATAAGCGTGGTCAAATCAGGTTTGACTTGACGATGGATGCAACCTAGGAGAAAAATATACTCGTTTGTGACATCGGTAAAATTGGAGGAATGAGGGAGCACGATGTGTGAAAGAATATGATAGGCCGTTTTATTGTTAAAAAGAAGGCCGTGAGCCTTATTGGAGCGATTGTTGTGATTTGGATGGAAAACTCGTCTTTGAGATCATTAAAACTATCAATCTCGAGCATTTCACAAAGTTCGAAACTTTGCTCATACACACCATCGTCATCTAGGTTTAAGAGATTTTGTAGACGGTCTATAGCGTAAACAAAGGGTTGGCCATACATAGAGGAGCGTAGACGGAGTGCGTTACCCCTACCCTTATCAACTACTAAATTCGCATAAAATTCGTAGATGTTTTCGTGAAAAAATGGCTCTTTCAAAGTAAGAATAGTGTCTAATTTTTGGAATTGAAGACGAGTCATAAGGATGGTAAAACGTTCAAGAAAGAGAGGCATGTCGATTGTAAAATTAGACAAAATACCTCTTTTGGTGATGGATGAGAGATAAGATGGAGGGAGTGAGCCGGAGGGAGGAATCGAGGCTGAAGGGGCATCGAAGCCCGAACGAGGAGCGGCGTCGGTTGGAGGAGCGGTGTTCGAAACGACGACTCGAGGAGCGCGGGGAACACGCGAACGGCGAGAAGATGTAGGCATGCACTCGTCCTCACTTTCATCGACAAGTGTGGGTTGAGCTTTCTTAGAACGACCCATTTGTTGATTAATAAGGGTTTGAAAAAAATTTAGGGTTTTTAAGAAATTTTTTGGCTTTTGAAAAAAATAGGGTTTTTAAGAAAAGAATCAATGGATATTTGATTATATGGATAATAAGGGAATTAGGGGATATATTAGAGAGTTTATTGGGATTTTTGGAAGATTTTGAAGGAAGAGGGCGAAATTTTTGGGAGAGAGAGAGGGTTGATAAAAAGAATGAATTAGGGTTGAAAAAATAATGTTAAGTACAGTAAAACAGAAAAACGATCGTTCGTTATAGGCATTTCGACCGGTCGTTTTTGGTAAAAAAATGACATGAGACCACGTTAAAAAACGATCGGTCGTTAGTAATATCGATCGGTCATTTTTCAGAAAAACGACCGGTCGTTTTTCTACAGTCGACCGGTCGACTGTAAACTGATTACAGAACAAGAATTTTTGCACTTTTCGACACCGATTTGGCAAAAAATATATAAAATCAATCAAATATATATATCTGTATGTATAAGTCACACATCAAACATACCTAACTCTCGTCGAATAAAGCAAAATTGTTCATCGTTAAGGGGTTTTGTAAAAATATCGGCTAATTGCCTATCGGTACTTATATATTCAAGTATAATATCCCTTTTTTGAACATGATCCCTTAGAAAGTGATGTCGCAAATTTATATGTTTAGTAATAGAGTGTTGGATCGGATTTTTCGAAAGATTTATTGCACTAGTATTATCACACAAAATAGGCACACTATCAAAGGATAATTCAAAGTCATTCAATTGTTGACGCATCCAAAGGATTTGCGCACAACAACTACCCGCGGCAATGTATTCCGCCTCCGCCGTAGAAAGTGCAACCGAATTTTGTTTCTTGCTATGCCAAGAGACTAAAGCATTTCCTAAAAAATGGCAAGTGCCACTAGTACTTTTTCTATCTAAACGACAACCGGCAAAGTCGGCGTCGGAGTAGCCAAGCAAATCAAAAGTAGTATAATGTGGATAAAACAATCCTAAATTACATGTACCTACAAGATATCTAAATATGCGTTTAACGGCTATCACATGCGATTCCTTAGGACAAGATTGATACCTAGCACACAAGCAAACACTAAACATGATATCGGGTCTACTTGCGGTTAAATATAAGAGAGATCCAATCATACCTCTATATAGCTTTTGGTCCACGCTTTTACCCGATTCATCCTTGTCTAGTTTTGTAGCCGGACTCATTGGAGTTCCTAGCGACTTTGCATCGCTCATGTTGAACCGTTTGAGCAAGTCCCTTGTGTATCTGGCTTGATTTACGAAAATTCCGTCCTTAGTTTGTTTGATTTGCAATCCAAGAAAGTAAGTAAGTTCACCCATCATGCTCATCTCGAATTCGCCTTGCATACATTTGGAAAACTCCTCGCACATGCGAGCATTAGTAGCACCGAAAATGATATCATCAACATAAATTTGAATTAAAAGCATGTCTTTTCCATACTTTTTGATTAAAAGCGTGGTGTCCATGGTACCACGACAAAAACCATTTCCGACCAAAAACTTGCTAAGTATTTCATACCAAGCCCGGGGTGCTTGTTTTAAACCATAAAGTGCTTTTTGGAGTTTGTAAACGTGATCGGGAAAAGCATGATTTTCAAAACCGGGTGGTTGCTTTACATAAACTTCCTTATTTATAAAACCATTTAAAAATGCACTTTTAACATCGATTTGAAACAATTTAAAGCGTTTAAAAGAAGCATAAGCAAGTAACATCCTAATGGCTTCTAGTCTAGCTACGGTTGCGTAAGTTTAATCGAAATCGATGCCTTCTTCTTGGTTATACCCTTGAGCCACTAGTCTAGTCTTATTTCTAATAACTACCCCGGATTCATCCATCTTATTACGAAATATCCATTTCGTACCTATGATGGTTTTCTCACGCGGTCTAGGAACTAAAGTCCATACGACACTACGCTCGAATTGATTTAATTCGTCATGCATAGCTAATACCCAACTCTCATCGAGTTCCGCTTCATGAATGTTCTTAGGCTCTAATTGAGACAAGAATGAAAAAATGATTAACTAAATTTCTCAAAGAAGAACGTGTATGCACTCTTTCTCCCGGGTTATCCAAGATTAATTCTTGCGGATGGTGATTGGCAAACCTCCATTCTTGAGGCAAATCATCATGAATATGTACACTAGATTCTAGGTCCGTTTGAACTTTCTCTATAGTGACTTCTTCAACAACGGGTTCAACCTCTATACTAGGCGTGATCTCTAAGCTAGATGCAACATGATTAGAAGAAGATGCATTATGAAAAATATCATCATCAATATTATGAACAATTGATGGCTTATCAATCGTCGGTAAATTCTCATCAAAAGAGACATGTACCGATTCTTCCACCAACAAGATTCTTTTATTAAAAACTCTATACGCTTTACTCGTTGGAGTTTGTAAACGTGATCGGGAAAAGCATGATTTTCAAAACCGGGTGGTTCCTTTACATAAACTTCCTTATTTATAAAACCATTTAAAAATGCACTTTTAACATCGATTTGAAACAATTTAAAGCGTTTAAAAGAAGCATAAGCAAGTAACATCCTAATGGCTTCTAGTCTAGCTACGGTTGCGTAAGTTTAATCGAAATCGATGCCTTCTTCTTGGTTATACCCTTGAGCCACTAGTCTAGTCTTATTTCTAATAACTACCCCGGATTCATCCATCTTATTACGAAATATCCATTTCGTACCTATGATGGTTTTCTCACGCGGTCTAGGAACTAAAGTCCATACGACACTACGCTCGAATTGATTTAATTCGTCATGCATAGCTTATACCCAACTCTCATCGAGTTCCGCTTCATGAATGTTCTTAGGCTCTAATTGAGACAAGAATGCAAAAATGATTAACTAAATTTCTCAAAGAAGAACGTGTATGCACTCTTTCTCCCGGGTTATCCAAGATTAATTCTTGCGGATGGTGATTGGCAAACCTCCATTCTTGAGGCAAATCATCATGAATATGTACACTAGATTCTAGGTCCGTTTGAACTTTCTCTATAGTGACTTCTTCAACAACGGGTTCAACCTCTATACTAGGCGTGATCTCTAAGCTAGATGTAACATGATTAGAAGAAGATGTATTATGAAAAATATCATCATCAATATTATGAACAATTGATGGCTTATCAATCGTCGGTAAATTCTCATCAAAAGAGACATGTACCGATTCTTCCACCAACAAGATTCTTTTATTAAAAACTCTATACGCTTTACTCGATAGAGCATATGTAATAACCTGAGTTTATATATGTATATTTTTGAATAAATAAAATAAATGTCTTTATATAACTATAATATTTTATTTTATTTTTTAAAGAAAGAGGAAATAATGGATATATATGCAGAAATATCTTTAGTAGTAATAAAATAAGTGGGGTCCACTTTGTTTTTATCTTTACCTCTTCAGCCCTTTTAATAGTTATACACATAATAAATAATAAAAAAAAAAGGCAGAGATATATATATACACGAATAGAGAGAAAGATACAGATATATATATATATATATATATATATATATATATATATATATATATATATATAAAAAAAAAACACACTTTGAAACCCAGTTTTCTTTTGAATCGATTATCCGTTTTTCAATCCGTCTTCTCCGTTATGAATAGTTGACTCACTCTTTTCCTTCGTTTTCTCTTCTTTGTTTATTTTATTATTCTAGGAGGAGGTTCAGATGTACAGAGTTGCAGGACAGGTTAAGCTGTTGAGCGGGGCTGCGAGCGGGCTAGATTTTGGGTTGTGTGGGTAGCCTAGACACTCAGAGCCTATTTAGTTTGGTGTAATACTTTGTAAATGATGTACATTAGGAGTAGTTGTGTAGAAAACGTACTAATGTAATATAATATTTTTGTGTAATATAAGTCGGAGAAGTGTGCTTAGAAAGTTGTATTCTCTTCCAGTGTGTTTTCTTTAGTTTTCAAATTCAGGTCTCGGGTTTTAGTGAAAATCTGGGGCGTGACAGCATATCCGATGAAAATTCCTTCATCAGACTTAGCATCGAATTTTCCTAAATTATCATTACCATTATTATGAACATAGCATTTGCAACCAAATGCACGTAAATGAGAAATATTGGGCTTTCGCTCATTCCATAATTCGTAGGTGTCTTTTTCAATATGGGCCTAATTAAGGCTCTATTTAAAATGTAACAAGCGGAATTTACGGCTTCGGTCCAAAAATACTTTGACAAATTATTTTCACAAAGCATGGTCCATGCCATTTTCTCTAGGGTTCTATTCTTCCTCTCTACTACCCCATTTTGTTGGGGAGTATGAGGGACCGAAAAATTATGATCAATACCATTTTCATCACAATAAGTTTGAAATGGTGTGTTTTCAAATTCCTTACCATGATCGGTTCGGATACTTTTAATCATATAACCCTTTCGTGTTTGGAGCTTTTTGCAAATAATAGAGAATTCTCTAAATGATTCATGCTTATGAGTTAAAAACAAAACCCAAGTAAAACGACTAAAGTCGTCAACCATGACGAATGCATATGCACGCCCACCAAGACTAAGTGTCCGAGAGGGACCAACTAAGTCCATATGAATGAGCTCCAAACAACGAGTAGTAGTGATAATATTTTTAGACTTAAAAGAAATCTTCGTTTGTTTGCCTAATTGGCAAGCATGACAAAGTTTGTCCTTTTTATAGGGAGCTTTTGGTAAACCTATTACCAAATCTTTTCTAGATAGTTTAGCAAGTAAATCAAGACTAACATGACCAAGTCTTCTATGCCACAACCAACCATTGTCGTTGATAGTAACAAGACACTTGACCTCATTATCCACCGAACTATTCAAATCAATCATATAGACATTATTTTGTCTTTGACCCATGAGAATAGTTTTATTTTCCGAAATACAATGAATGATGCAATGCAATTTTTCAAAAATGACTTTGTGACCCAAATCGCAAAGTTGAGTTATACTAAGCAAGTTATGTTTAATACCATCAACAAGAAATACATTATCAATAATAACATTTGATAGTTTAGAAATACTACCAATACCGATGATTTACCCTTGCTATTATCCCCGAAGGTCACAAAGCCCCCTTCTTTAGGAGCAAGAATAGTAAATTTCGTTTTGTCTCCCGTCATATGTCTTGAGCATCCACTATCCAAGAACCACTTGTCCTCGTTAATTTTTTACCTCAAGCATATCTACAAAACAAAACGATCATTGGTACCCTAATCCACTTTTGGGTCCTTGAGGGTTAGTGTCTCGACCCTTTGAAATCCAAAACAAGTCATTTCTATTTAATTTATATCTATAAGGGCAATAGACATAATCTTCAAATTGATCACAACGGTTGCAAGTAAAACATTTAACATGCACACTTGGTTTAACAAAACGATTATAAATTAAGCCATTTTTATGCAAGTTGTTTTTACGAGAGTAACTTGGTCGTCTATTTTCATTTTTAGTCACTTGTTTGGTGAATAGATTTTTATGCTTTGCCGTTAGAAGTGGGTTGTACCCTACACCGGTTTTATCATACGCGCCTTGTTGAGAAGCTAATATAGTACTTAACATTTTACTTTCTTTAGTGAACTTAGCAAGAGTAAGTTCGGCGCTATCCGCCTTAAGTTTACATGAACTAAGGTCATTTACTAACTTATCATTTTCCATGGTAAGTTCGGTATTTTTAGAGGTGCGTGAGTCATTTTTTATAGCTAAGTTTTCAAGTTCGTCTTGTAAAGTAATTAACATTTTTCTAAAAGATTTGTTTTTACCTCTAGTTTTTTCTAAAGAAGCTAATAGATCATTTATGTCAAAACAATCATTACTAGAAAGAGAAAAGTTAGAGGAGTGGAAGCTTACATCATCGGTTTCGTCGTCTCTATCCATGAGACATAGGTTTGCAACTTCTTCATTGTCGCTATCGGAGCTATCATCATCGCTCCCCATGCGGCCATGAATGCCTTCTTGTATTCTTTTTTCTTTTCGAACTTGTCCTTTTTCTTCAAGGGACATTCATTTTGCATATGGCCGAGTTTGTGACACTTATAGCAAATAATTTCGTCCTTCTTGTTCAATTTGTCGGATGGCTCTCCCTTATATTCCTTTTTTCCGAAATCGTTGTCCGCCCTTCTTTTTCCAACTTAGGAACTTGTTGTAGCGTTTGGCGAATAGTGCTATTTCATCATCCTCACTAGAGGAATCGTTATTCGTTGTACTTTTGAAAGCGATGCCTTTTTTCTTTTTCGAGTCATCCTCTTGTTTTCGAGTTGTCATGTTTAGTTCATGAGTGCTTAAGGATCCTATGAGGTTGTCGAGAGAGAGAGTGTTCATGTCATTGGCTTCTTGTATAGCCGTCACTTTTGATTTCCATTTTCTCGAAAGACTTCTTAGGATCTTTGTCACCATCTCCTTGCTAAAATACACTTTTTCAAGTCTTTTAAGATCGTTAGTAATTTTAGTAAAACGAGTGTACATAGAAGCAATAGACTCGTCATCATCAACTTTAAAAAGTTCGTAATCATGAATAAGCATGCTAATTTTAGAGTCATTAACTTGACTAGTTCCCTCGTGCATAATAGCTAGCTTATCCCACATTTGCTTACCGGTATCACAACCGGAAATCTTATCATACTCACTAGGCGAGAGCGCACAAGTTATGGAAGTCATAGCTCTACAATTAAGAGAAAAGGCATGACGTTCATCCGAGTCGAGTTCTTCTACGAGTTTATCTAAACCATTTCTCCTAGGCGTTTTATAGCCTTTGCTAATGCTAATCCATTGGTCTATTTCGTAATCACATAGAAAATTTTTCATAAGATCTCTCCAATACGGATAGTTTGTACCGTCAAAGAACGGGGGGGGGGGGGGGCTAGTTATGGATTTTGAGTCTGCGTACGTGACATATCGGATCTTTAAACAAAAAATCGTTAGATTTTATAAATAGAAGATCTAGGCTCTGATACCAATTGTTGGCCCGTAATTGTCTAAACCTTATAGAGGGGGTGAATAAGGTTTACGTACGATTTTCGCGGAATAAAAAATTTGAGCAATTAACAACGCAAATAGTAGAATTTATAACCAAACAAAATTTGTTAACTCTATAATGCTAGTTCAAGCTACGCAAGCAATCAAAACAAGCAATAATATAAGTGCGGAAAATAAAAGTTAAGAGAAAATAAATAACACAAGATGTATAGAGGTTCGGCGAAACCCGCCTAGTCCTTTCCTCGGTATTCACACTACCGAGTATTTCACTAGAATTTTCTTTCCAAGATTACAACCTAACGAGCTAATCCGCAGTTTAAGCTCCCCCTTACTCTATGAGTATCCCAAATAAAAAGACCTAGAGCTTTTAAGCAATACTCGCTTATAAAGCTTCTATCCGATCACTCGCTCACAAATGAGTTTATAAAGATACCTAAAGACGTCATAAAACTTTCATCAAACACTCGGCACGCTTTGATTCCAGAATGACTGTTGCTAAATTGTACGAATGACAGTGAACGACATAAATATTGAAACCCACATCTAGATAGTTCGCATAAATTAGTAAATATTATTGCAAAAATAAACTTGATTATATCAATGAAGACTGTTTTATATATCTCTCAACGACAAACTTTAAAAAAAAGACATGAACTGGAAGTAAGACTTAATTTGGCCATGTACTGTTCTTATACATGTGATACAAAATTAATAAAACTGAAATGCGTAACTCTTAAGTCACATCTAGCAATATCATGTAAACTAAATGTTAAACATAACCACTACAAGAAATATGAGAGATAGCAACACCGAAAAAGAATAAGCCAATTTATGTTGCTGATTAGCAACAGAACACTAACAAAACGGCAACATAAATTGCGAAAACCATTTAGCAACAGAATCACCAACTTTATAGCAACTGAAATTTAGCAACACTGTAATTTGTTACTAAACGAGTTGCCAAATTTTCGGAGCGAAATCTGTAACAAAATTACCATCAATTTAGTAACACAACCTCCCCATCAAATTAGCAACATAAAAATGTGTTGCTATAATTAAATATTTATATTTGAATTTAAAATGTTCTCATATGTTACTAATGTGCATTCATTTTTATGAAATTATGCTAAATGAATAACAATGTTTTATAAAGAATAAAAATGAACACATACAAAAGTTCGATGTATAGACGATTAAATCCAGACAGAATAAAAATGAACACATACAAAAGTTAGATGTATATACGTTTTTTTTAAGTGTAAATGGTTTGATTCTAGTCGAAAAGGAAAAAAAGTTCATAAACGGTACAATCTTGTCGATGTGAACATAAAATAGAAATACCCCAAGTATAAGCCATTTATATTGGCTATGCAAGTGATGCAAGTTTGTTACCTTCCTTATCCTAGATTGTCGGTAAAGGAAAATAACAAAATAGCAATGAGAAAAAAGAAAATAAACAAGAGAATAAAGATTGGTGGACACTTTGCAAGTTTAAAGTTAGGCCAATCATTGTTCAACAACCAAATGGCGAATCGGAAAACATGAGATATTTCAAGAGGACGAAAGTATTGGACATCGGATTACAAATGTAGAATTTATTGGACATGTGCCATTAAATGCTACTGATACCGAACCGGGCTATCAAATCAATCTAGCAAAAGATGAAGAAGTCCGATGAATAATATTAATCGAAATACTATATTCGAGTGTATTAAGACAATTTTATGCTTTATTTAAGAATTATTATGTTCCGTAACAAAATTTTTTATGACTTATCAAAAAATTGAAACATTTTGGCAAATTGCTTCTCTGACTTTGTTTCCGCCTTTTTTTTTTCATTTCCCCCCATTATTTTTGTTCTGCTCTCATTTTTCATCAGTATGAGTGATACAGCTGGGCACTTTCTCTCTCTCTCACACCACACAAAAACAACAACAAAAACCCTAAACCTAAACCTAATTAGCCGCCTCTCACATCTGCAACTCACAGGTCTCTCTCTCTATTTCTCTCAATAACTATAATGATGCTATATCGGCTTAATTAATTATTATTGTGTATTTGTTGATGTATACTTGTGAAAAGATGTCTTTGTTTTTATTTTTGTGTTTTTTTATGGTATGTACTGATAATCTAAATTTTTTATAGTTTTTAATTTTGATACTCATAATGTGAATTTACATCAAACAGATCTGTGAGAATAAAGACATGATTTTTTTACAGTCCCCAAAATCCATCCATTTTAGAAACCCCCAATTTTATATGAAATATTAAACTAATAAAGATATATCTATATTAATCAATATTGATTTGATATTTAAAAATAATATTGGGTGAGTTTGTTATATGAACACCATAGGAGGAAGAAAATATAACTTACCTTACCTTTGGATTCATCAAAGCATAGGTATATGTCTCTTTTATTAGTGTAACTTTTTTTTATTAAATGCAATTATTTTTTTATTATCTGCAACTATTTTGTTTGGTGGAAACTGGTTTCGGTTCTGCGTAAACGCTCGATATGGAAACAAAATTTTGGTCTTTGCTTAGGGATAGATGGAAAGTTTGATTTCTCGCCTTTGATTTGCCAGTATTTGGAATGTCCATACTTTTAGTGTGTTGTGTTGTCTTGTATTGATTTGCTGTCTTGTAAGCAGATGAATAATTCTAATGCCCCTGGTTCCGGTGCCAATGGTCGTCGTTTAGGTGGTTCTGGTGGTCGTGGTCGTGGCAACCGCAGCCTTAATACTCTAGGGGCTTATCACCTTCATGATACGCTAGAAACTCCTGACTTGGTGTTACGAGTGAGGTTTATCTCCAATTTTTTGGTTATAGAGGAGCCAATATATCGATATACCCGGTAGAGTTACTTTGGTTATAGAGGAGCCAATATAGAGAGTTGTGCATCATTTTTGCTCAACCTATATCCGTTTAAACTTTATAGTTGTATTGAGATGGTATATACACTGTTGTGAATGCTCTGGAGCTTCAGGATGTTTGTCATAAATATAGTGTTAAAGACGGTCTTTTGGTTTATTCCCCTACATCCTCTCTCTGTTCATTTTCATTTTATTTCTTGAATATGGAACATTGTGTCCGACATTGCTGGCTTGCTGTAGATTATATTGGATATAAAGTTGAATTCATTCACTTGGGCTTTCTTGTATATTTGCCAAAGTAACATGATCATTTAGATAGTAGATGTTTGTCAATTTACGTTCATAAATTTGATGGGTTGCTTTATCACTTATTTCTAGATCTGGAAGATCTCAAAAGTTATGCCAGAGTCAAGGTGAAACGAGTGAGTTGAGATACTGGGACATTGGCTTCTGGAGTGAGAGGCTTAGAGAGTCAAAATATGAATTAAACGAGGTTCAGTTAATTCTCTGTCTCGATCAAAGTCTTATACTTTGTTCTTATTTTCCCTCTGTTTACGCAACTTTTTAGGCTACCTATCTCGGTTCATGCACAACCTTTATACTATATGAATAAATATTACAGGAAGAATTACACCCATATTTCTCGTTACCAAAAGTTATGGATGGCCTTTTCAAGCTTGCAACTATGCTTTTTGGAATTTCCATTGAAGCAGCTGATGGTCTAGCTCCTGTAAGAAATCCATCTCTTCCTCCATTATGTTGGTTAATTACAGCTCTGTTCCTCATACTTAGGGAGAAACTTTGATCTTGTTCCATAGTTTTGGTTGCAACAACATTGGTGCTCATATTGAATTTTTTTCACGGAGGTCCTCATAGTTTCTATTACAACAATATTGGTCCCTCTAGTTTTAGTAAGTTATACGGTTGGTCCGTTACTGCAGACCAACAATTTTATATACATGGCACCACTTGTGTAGCCTTTTTAAAAAAAGGGGGACGTATGGCAACCATGGGCAACTAATAAACCCACTATCTCACACATTGCTCCGTATGTTAGCTCTGGGAGGAATGTGTTACAATATGCAAAAAGTTCCACCCCTTTCTAACAAGTATTGTGTGGAATACTGTGTGAGGTAGTTCAATTTCCCAAGAACAGTTAAGTGTTGCAAGTACAAATATGGGGATTAAATGAAATTTGATTCAAAGGATGGTGATTATTTTCGTACTTCAACTACGTCAGCATGAAACATGCAGAGTCGATAGCTTTTGACAAAATGGAAGTTTCTGGCTAGTATTTGGTCAGGACTTTTGCTTCATCCATCTTGTGATTTGAAAATATTTTAGATACTTTATGGTCAATCTGTTACCGAAGAGAGAAGAGAAAATTAGGCCTGCAAACTAAAGCCGGCTCACATAAATTTGGAGTAGTGGTGCAAATTAGTCGATGGGAATTCGGATCCATTTGTTATTTTGCTTGTGCCTTGATGTGACATTGCTTTTTTCCTTTACCCAACTGTAAGTATGCAAAAAAAAAACTCTTGTTGAAATCTTATGATCGTTTTCATCCTCTCTTCTCTCAGGATTGGACTAAATTTATTTTGCATCTTGCTTTCTGCTTGTTAACTTGTTTTCGTTGCATATTGTAGGCATATTCGTTTGAAACTCCAGTAAATTGTACTGGTGAAGATAAGTTTTTCTCTTTCTTTTCTTTATTTACTTACAAATACAGAGAGTAGTAAGTCATGTTCATTCACTTTAATAAATTTATTTTACACCATGTGTGTGGCAGGGATACACTGATGGGCATTGCACAGCACTTTGAAAGTCGAGAGTCTCTTCCTGAAGACATATACAAGAAGCTCCTTGCAGCCAGAACCTTCCATGCAGGGACTCAAAGTCTTCGTCAGGTTATATATAAATATAAATATAAATTTAGATATGTGTGTGTGTGTGGTTGCATCTTTGTACACCTACCTACCTATCTGTGTTTATTTACTAGTACACTCTCCTACCAACAGTTCTAATTTGGTCAGTAATCTATGTGTTAATTTCACAAATTCGTGTCACTCATGTCTAAGTGGTGAGGGAACGAGATAAACAATGCGGTTTTACTAGAATTTCCCAACTCAACTTTTTCTTAAATTTTTTTAGGTTGGTCTACAAGTTGTTTTAACAATAGGATGGCATGCAAGTTGTTAAAACTAAATAATATCGATAGGTTGGTGTACAAAATGGCAAAATTTGCCCTTTAACCGTCATCTACTTAAATAAACTAAAGTATTTCAATTAGAAAAGGAGAACTTGTCAATGTGAGTTTGTGACCAAGTTAGGAATGTCGGTAGGATAATGTACCCATGGTTAAAAGTCGATAGGTTGATGTACAGAAGTATAATTGTTCCCATTTATGTCTTTAGATATTGGTGATATTTTTGTTTTTTATGTTTGTACCATTAGTTCTAAACTTTGCCTTGGCACTAAAAAATTCCACTAGTTTCTGTAGTTAATCATGGTCATGTTCTGTTTGCAGTTGAAATTTGCATGTCTTGATTTGGAGTTGCATAGCAAATATGTTCCTGGTGGATCAGAATCAATATTTGATGTTGACCAAAAAATTAGTGAAAAAACGCAAGTGATCCCTCCACTTCCAGAGGACAGGTTCCTCTGCGGTTTTAGCCATATTTTTGCAGGTATGCAGTACAATAAAATTACAACTTTTTCATGTTTACAATTTACACTTAACAGCATATCTAAAAATTTGTGACCTGCTTCTAACCCTTGTGGACTTATTTTTCTTTACTTGTTCTGCTGGGTCTTTTTCTTCTGCTCTACCAGGTGGATATGCTGCTGGATACTATAGTTACAAGGAAAAAATTTGCTGTGTTATTTGTTTATCTTTTCAACTTCTTCGTTTTTACTCGTACCCCCAAGATTTGTTTTGTTTGTATTTTCGCTGCAAAGTTAAAACATCACTGCCAAAGGTAGATTAACTTCACGATTTTTCTATTGTCGGCTTAAGAAGTCAAGAGTAGCTTAAATGTAATTTGATAACATGAGTTTTTAAATGTTGCAGTGGGCAGAGGTCCTTATGAAAGGACACTTCTCGACATGCAGAATTTATTGGCGAGTCTGACCGTCAGTTTGCAAAGCCAGGTATGTAATCTTGAGAATGAACTTAATTCGGATGATGAGGCCGGGAATGAAGGCGTGGCAGATGATGACCTCAACAATCTCGAGGATTAGGATTACATTGGTGGCGGTCAAAGTGGCAGTGGTGATAAGTTTTTTTTCTTATGTTTTAGGTTTATGTTAAATTTGAGGTTGTAGGGTCTAACGATAGGCGTATGAAAACAATGACTTTTGGGTAGACGTACGTGAACAATGACTTTTTGGTAGGCATATGAGAACACTGACTATTGGTTTTGGGATGGCGGAGATTATGCTACAATGTATTTTGGTTTGTAATTTTTTGCATCCTGGTGTAATTAAAATGATGTTCTGTACTGATTGGTTTTTGTTTGACTATTAGATATATAAATGTTATATTTAATTATATATATTATACTATTATATTTAAATGAGTGTATTAGAATTATAACAATTAGCAACATGTTTTTCTTGCACCAAAAGAATGTAGCAACATATTAGTAACAATTTAACAGCACGTTATAAACATTTTAAAAAATAAAATAAAGAAATAGCATCACAATACCGACATGAGTAGCTACAAGTAGTTATATATTAAAATAATCTAGTTGAAAAAATGTAACTGATTTGCAACAATATTTATGTGTTACAGATGTGTTGCAAAATGTGTTGCATTATACATACAAGTGGTAACAGAATAAACTTGTTACAATTATGTTGCTGACCGAAATTAGTAACAACAGAAGTGTTACTAAAAATCAGCCACAAGCCAAACAGTATCATAGTAGTTTATGTTGCTAATCTGTTGCCGATCAACGATCAGCAACAGAATATTTCAAATACAAACAGAATATTCTGTTGCCAACTGTAAATTTTCTTGTAGTGAACTAAGAAAACGTGTACAAATCTAACCTATAATTCAACTATCAATTTCTTCAGATAGTTAGTGGGCAACCGATTTTTCAAAAAAACCGCATTGAAGATCAACATACGAAAGGAAGAAAAAAAGACAAAAATATACAGTACATGCTAATATAAGAAATGAGTGATAAAAACAGTGGTAAAAACCAATCAAATTGTATTTATGATAATGCGTGCGTTTCCAGGAAAGGCTAGTGGATGAAAATTGAACTTAGGTGTGACCAAACAAGCCCTATAATAAATAAAAAAGAATAACAATTGATGAAGTTTTCAACCAAAACAATTAAGTTAGTTGAAAATTAGGCAAAACCAAATCAAATAATCACTTATACAAAACAAGATTTCATATTTTCTATGTATTCACTTACGTATATATGCATCCATATCTTATTGTTAGAGAAAGCTTCAATTAATTAAAACCCTCAAAATATCAACTCGTTCACATGACACAATTCAAATAAATCCCAACAAAAATTTAACTTGCTTAAAATTGCATCAAGATTTAAATATCTATATATACCTGAGCAAGAATAACAATTAATGACGATTAATTAATTAGTTAAATATAAACAAAAACCATTATTTAAGTAGATTATAGAATATTTATCTTCTCATATTTAATGATTACACTTAAGTTTTTTTAAATTTTTGGAATTAAAAATGTTTTAATATTGTTAGTCGTACCGAACGAGTACCGGAGGCGTAAAGACGTAGTCTAGTACCCGTTCCCTGCTCGATAGTGGAATGGTCAAAGACATAGAAAAGTCGATAGTCCCCCAAATGGCGTACCAATTATTCCAAAATGCCGTAGGGTACTCATAACGCACAGGTGCCCTTACTTGTAACTTAGAGTTTTTTTTTTTCGAAATTCATGAAAGATGGGATCATTGCTCGTTGCGAGTATGCAAGTATATCTAGATGCTCTAAAATATGACTGAGATACTAAAACATATAGATCTACTCTAAATTTACCCTATATAAAATATAAATGCTATAAAATGTGTTATCAATGGTACGTACCTGAATACATTATACACACAAGAATAGACCAGCTCAAACACTAGTTTTATCTTCCTATTATGTTTTTCTCATTATTTTTCCATCAACATCGGAGGTTGATAGATTAACCAATGACCTATCAATCTAACATTGAGTTGATCATTTTGCAAGTTATCCGGAGAAACCGTGACTGAAGTATTAATCGTGTTTCTATTAGTGATGAACCAGTGAATTGTGAAAATTTTTTTAGACCTATCACTCTTTGGTACACAGAGAACTTCCGTTTAGCTCAATATCCGTTAAATTGGAAAAGAAGTTATTTTTCAACAAAAACAACAAAAAAATCTTACGTTTTTTGCTAGCCTATTTTTTTTAGGCCATTTGAAAAAAAAAACATACATGGATGTATTTTTGTTAGGAAACACATGAGTTACTAAAAGAAAATGGCATGTTACCATTAGAATATTTGTTGTTAAAGTGACTGTCATTAAATTTATCAACAAAATAACTAACGTAACAACAAGAAATTTTGATAATGCTAGACTGTTACTAAATTTTGTGATATTGATCACTTAATTACTATCAAAATAGCAACAATGTATCACTTTACTACTGTAATTAGTTTGTCTTTAAGTTACTAAAGTCATACTAAAGACGAAGACCAACCGTCCAACAAGCAACAAGATGTCTTAATTGTCTTCCTATTTGATTCCTACCATTCAATATGAATCTATTCCAAACTATCAATTCAACACTACACCTTGTTCTTTCTCACTCTCCACTCTAATTGGAGAGATGGATACTGTGAGTGAGACAATACAAAGGACTCTTCATAACATAGTGTTGCACTTAATGACAAGAATACCATACAAAGGATCCATAATATGGACTCTATTGGCTCTCTTGGGAGGGGTTTTGGGTTACTTTTATCGACCATATTGGGGCATTAGAAAACTTCCGGGTCCTCCAGTTATGCCGTTCCTAGGACACCTGCCATTGCTTGCTAAACATGGACTGGACCTGTTCTCCGTCCTGGCAAAACGTTATGGCCCTATATACAGGTGAGCTAATCTGAACCTTGTCAAGTGAACCTTTTGATACATATGTGAAACTTGAAAGAGATTCTTTTAAGACCTACAAATTAAGAATGTACATAATCTCTAGTTGTTCTCGTAAAGACGCTGCCGTCCTGTGTGTATAGACGTTAATTAGCTAACCTTTGCTCCATTTCTCCTTTTGTTTTCAAGTTGGGAGTCAACATCTAAGTTCTAACCCGGGTTTGAAAACGTTTTCCGACTAGAAAATAGTTTTACATATATACTAATGATGTTCTCATCGAGTAATGAAACAGAAACAACGTAAAGTGAGAGTGGTTTTAAAATGACAACAGTTGACAGTTTTCACAAAAAAAATATACGTTTGATTAAGCATTCACAATAGTTTTATTAAAATTGACTTGTCAAATCGTAACACATATGCATGTTAAATGTCACATGTCACATGTTAACGTTAACCACTATTTAAGCCTCACACTAATTAGAGTATTTTTCTTAACAAACTTATCTAATAATTTGTAATAAAAATTGATTTAGGAAATTTAATTATATTATTTTAATAAATAAAGAAAGAGAGAACATGTTATTTTCCCTTTAATTTAGGATTTAATGTAGTAGTTTTTCAACGAAAATTGTTAACAACATTAACTTTGTTGTTAAATTTAACAAGAATGTTAACGACATTAAATTTAACGAGTTCACTAACGATACTACTGTGAAGTAAAAAACATGTTTATTAGCTAACACGTGAGATAATAATATTATTGTGGATGCTCCTAATTAAATAAAAGTAATTTATTCTACTTATAATTATAGAGTTAAGTTTTTACCTAACAAGTTGTAAAATGTTCTTATTTCTTTACAAGCTTTCCCCCCACTTATCATTAATGTTCCTCGTGGAAATTGCATGCTAAGTTTCATTATTTGGTCAATAGTTATGCATCAAATCCCTCATGCAAAACCATGTCAATGGATGATACACCAATTACATTAAATTATGAAATTTTCTGAGCAATTTGAATTTCGAAACAATATAAGTTGCTTGGGAAATTAGTATGTAATAGTAACCTTTCAATAAATAGATGACTGCAAAAAACCCTTCTAAGTTTGATCCATGAATAGTATTATGTTTGGTACGATTAGACCAAGATCAAGCAAGGTGGTTGGTCTAAGTATATGTGACCCTACTATATCACAATCAACATCCATATTCAATGCCGACACCGCAATTTGTGGGCTAACACCAAAATTAAGGATTATTAATTATAAAAATAATAATTACACACAATCTTGTGTATACAATATCAACCATCTAGATCAAGCTAGGAGTGGCCTTTTTAGCATGCCCTAGAGCACATTCAACGGTAGTGTCAAGGTTTTGTTGGATTTGGGGATTAACGCATTATTCTCTTCTCTACCTTTTTCCAACATTTATGGGCCATGGACCGTACTTTATTCAAAAGTCTTTTATACATCCCTTTATTTTGGTGGGAAATCATTTACAACATTATACTACCATTATTAGTCGAGTATATTATTTTACTTTATCTTCTGACGTCGACATACAATCTTGTCTTCATTATTTAGTGAATTGTGATTTTTCACAAGCCAAAAGTATAAACATCCATGTTAACTATGACCTAGGGATTTGAACAATAAATACACTACTCAAAGAAGAAAATTGATAGAAGTGTTCAGGAAGAAAGAGTACAAAGTTAGGTATTAGGGAAGCTTATGAATTAATCATGACGAGCCAAACAGATCAATAATACATGTAGTAGAACAAGCGCATCAGTTCTTTTATCTGACTTATTTAACTTAAATATGAGAATATTGTTTTAAAATTGTATACGCATCAGTTTTTTTATCCATTAACTTAAATTTACATGAACTCAAATATCTCTAAAATATAAGTGATCAAGATGTTTCCTTATAATTATAATAATAATTTCTCTCTTTTACTTTTCTCTTATTCTCTCTCCTTTATTTATACTTTTCACATATAAATTAATAAAATAACAAAAATATGAGTTGTATAGTTTTGATAGAAAAATTGCTAAAAAATTGATAATTTGTATAAACTAAAACGTTTACTTATAAGTTGTAAAAGTGTACTTTTTACTTTAAATAAGAGAAAACTTGTAAGTTATTTAATATGGTTGCTCTATTAAATTAATTTGGGTTGAAAAAAATTGATAGAAGTATATTAAAATATAGTAATATTTAGCTACGATAAGAAATTTGATAGGAAAGTTGAAAAATATATAAAGTTACTGTTACCCTGAAAATATAAAAGTGATGCTAATTATCTTAAATATTAAGAAAAGTATTAAAAAAACCGGTACAGTTGCTCTTAGTACATGTCTCTATGTTCATTATAGATGAAGGATAATTAAGAGTGTTTCATGCCCGTATTTGTTATTCGAAATTTTATATACAGATGGATTAATTTGAAAACAATCATAAAAGAAAATTTAGAAGATAAAAGACAACTCCTTAAATGGCTCTAAATTTTATAGTTAACCACAACTCCCAGTAATCCATTATTATATGCATATACCATATTTTGTTTGACTATCAATTTCAGGTAATGTCTAAGTTTATGTTAACATTCTATATTTACAAAAACCAGTCAGATAGAGTATATATAATGACCAGCTAGTGTCACGTTCTGAATGAAGAGAGGAAATGTATGGATGTCACAATATTATTGCCAACTTTCTCTCAATAAGTTTATCGAATGATTCGATTCTTTTCATTTAATATCCTATGATCACTGATACATGTGTAGAATTTTGTTGGGAATATATGCAGATTTCATATGGGTAGACAGCCATTGGTAATAATAGCCAGTCCAGAACTTTGTAAAGAAGTTGGCATAAAAAAATTCAAAGACATATCGAACAGAAGCATTCCTTCTCCTATGGCTGCTTCTCCCCTTCACCAAAAGGGCCTGTTCTTCACAAGGTACCTTCACAATAAAAAAAATAGGTAATTCAATTCTTTTAGTAATGAAGTAATTAAATTGACAAAATTGAAATCATGTATGCTTAAGAATGTAATTAGTGATGGAAATGACAAGGGTAAAGCTAACATTTCCATTGTGGCATGAATGAAATTGTTCAGGAGTGAAGAAAAAACATTCTTCTTCTTCTTTATGATAGAGGCATAAGTTTATAACATTTTTATGAAGTGTAGAGCCCTACTGAAAGTTTTTATTAAAATATACACTCATAACCCATAATTATTTAGTTATGGTTAGATCCAGACTTTAGGTTACTGGACCTGATGGACTTGTCACCTTGAGATACTTCATAGCTTTACTTGATCTTCGCTATCTAGGTCATTGATAATTTGTCTTTGTAGAGTTGTTTTCCCCCTTTTTCTAGGGCATGCTCCTAGTATCTCACAAAAGAAGTACTAGGTCCAATATATATATAAGATTTGAAAATAGTAGTACTGCTAACTTATATTTACAAGAATACAGGGATTCGAGATGGATTCGCATGAGAAATATCATGGTTTCTATTTACCAGCCATCTCACCTTGCCAGTTTGGTGCCTACAATGCAAGCATACATTACAGCCATGTCTGACAATATCGAATCCAGAAAGGGCGACGACTTCGTCTTCTCCGACTTTTCCCTTAGATTGGCCAACGATGTGATAGGACAAGCTGCTTTCGGTGTCGATTTTGGTCTTTCCAAACCAAAATCATCATCAGATGATAAAGTAAACAAACATGACGAGGTTCAAAATTTCATAAATCAACACATATATTCCACGACTAAGCTCAAGATGGACTTAACGGCATCATTTTCGGTCATATTAGGCCTTATTATTCCTATACTACAACCACCAGTTCGGCAAATTATGAAAAAACTACCCTTTACAATGGATTGGAGATTTGACAAGATTAATAAGAGTTTAAGTACTCAACTTGATGAGATTGTGTTAAAGAGAATGAAAGAGACGAAAACGGATACTACGAACTTGTTGTCACTTATTTTGAAAGCAAGAGATTCTGAGGCAACGACGAGGAATCTTTTTACACCGGATTATATAACCGCTGTCACTTTCGAGCATTTACTAGCTGGATCAACTACAACATCATTTACATTATCATCGGCTTTGTATCTAATTTCTCAGCATCTTGAAGTTGAGAGAAAATTGATTGAAGAGATTGATAGGTTTGGCCATCATGATCAGCTTCCGACAGCTGAAGATCTTCAAAACAAGTTCCCCTACATTGACCAGGTTAATTTAGTAAAATTTACTTTTATCTTTTGCAATTTTGTGTTTATTCTCAAATTTGGTCTCGAAATTGTTGTACATTATTTGGTTTCAGGTTGTCAAAGAGACAATGAGATTTTATTTGGTTTCCCCATTGATTGCTAGAATAGCTGCAAAGGATGTGGAGATTGGCGGTTACGTTTTGCCGAAGGTAAATAATTAACCGATAGGGATCTATTGGTTACAACTGATGGTAGACAGTGCATTTAGAACATTGACTATGGGGATTTATGATACAGAAACCAATAGATTTACGAGACTCTTTAACATATTGACTGGCAAAAATATTTCATAAAAAACAAAGTCAGAGAACTCATACTTTTTCAGAAAATAAAGGAGTATACCAGTTTGTATGCAAATTTTTGCCGATTTGCTCCTTAGCCCGTCATTATTCAGTAATTACATTGTTAATATATATGTATTTATATTTCTTACTATACAATTAATTAAGGGTAGTTTAGTTTTTTGTGCTTGTATAGGATTTTGTATTTCATGGTAAAACACTAAAACCGAATCATTCCTTCGTATACTACCTGAGTCATTCTATGTCTTAGGCTTTGATTCTTGTTTAATTTATATAGAGGATTACCAAATCCTAACATGGTATCGGAGCTAATATCTTGATTATCTGGTTCTGTTGAATTTATTGTGTCGGTTACGACGGTGAATTTTTTTGGTTCAGGGGTAGTAGATTTTCCGCCCCTTTTCTTTCCAGCTTTATAAAAAGCCTTCATTACGGAATTTTTACACCTTGTAAACATGTATGCATGACCAGAAAACCGCAGAAAAAGGGTTAGTGAACTAGTAATTTAAGATACTTTCCTTATATACTGATTAATCGTAAACCTTTATTAGTAGTTTTGTGATGTGATTAGGAAATAATTTGTCTTGACTTCTTGGTAATATGTCCGCCAAGTTGATAAGTTTGCTTTGGTTGAGTCTTGTTCTGCAACTATGATAATAATTAAGCCAGGAGTGGAAACAAGTACAAACGATTACTTTAGAGAGAGATTAAAAATCTGTTTGACAAACAATTGAAATGGGATAATTTGCAACTCAGATTAATCATCTTATTACATTCCAACATGGGAGACGGCAATGTGAAAGAGCAGGCCTCCTTTCCAAAATCATTCATGTAGCTCGCCGACTTCTCTATAAAAGATCACACTATTCAGCGACATTGTCTATTTACGGACAAAGATTGGATACTTCTTTCTGCCCCATCTTGATGTTGAAGGATGTTAACATACATGTATCTTATATTAGTCATTAAAAAGAAAGGTAGTTTAGTCTTTTGTGCATATAACCTTCTCCATCTCATTATAAAACCTATATACTTTTTAATCCATACTCCATATTCCTACTCCATAAAAAGTTACACGCTTTTATCAAAATATCTATTAGAATCCATATTCCTTTACCATTATCGTAATGGTAAGGATGGATATATCTCTATATCTTTATAAACCACAAGCTCGATTATTATCTAGACGATGTGGGATAATTAGTCTAACACTTCCCCTCGCTCATGACCCGACATTTCAGGGGTCCTACGAGACCTGACATATTATATGGGTGGATGTGAGCACAACATCGCTAGCCCCGCTCTGAAATCATATTAGAATCCTTTTTTCTTTACCATTAAAAGGTCTCGTAATGGTAAGGATGAATATATCTTTATAAATCATATGCTCGATTATTATCTAGACAATGTGAGATAATTATTCTAACAGTATCCATGAAGACTTACACATATTATTAACTTGAATTTTAATTTAAACGACAGGGTACATGGATTTGGTTAGCACCTGGAGTTCTAGCAAAAGACCCTGCCAATTTCCCAGAGCCTGAGAGGTTCAAGCCAGAGAGGTTCGATCCCAAAGGAGATGAAGAAAAACAAAGGCACCCTTACGCCTACATTCCTTTCGGATTGGGGCCTCGTTCGTGTATTGGTCAAAAGTTCTCCATACAAGAAATAAAACTCGCGCTCATTCATTTATACCGTATCTTTGTGTTTCGCCACTCCCCCAATATGGAAAGTCCTTTGGAGATGGAATTTGGCATAGTTCAAAACTTTAAGCATGGCGTCAAGCTGAGAGCCATCAAAAGAGAAGAGAAAAGGTAAAAAGGCAAATTTGGCGTGCGAATTTTCTTTTTTAAACTATGGTTCCGTTGGTTGAAAATAAGCTTAGTCTTCAAATTGAATCTGTCAGACATGCGAATAGGTTAGTCAGGTACCCAAGGGAAAGCATAGTTATAAGCTTATAAGCGCTAAGAGTGAAACTGCTCCCTTTGATAATAAAGGGAAGATTGTGCAATTGCCTGAAGCTGACTATGTTCGCTGTAGTAAAGAAGTTATGAATCATTTCCGTCCCATTTCCTATTAAGATATCTTTCCCCTACAATCGTTTCTTTTCGGTTTAATATTATAAGAAAATTGCTCCAGAAAGGCTGTCTTCTCTATTACATGGGTTGACATTGTTCAGATCTGTTCTTTTTGTGTTATAAGGAACTCTTATCATAATTCTGCACTTTTCAAAACCTGTGATACTACAAGATCTTACAAACTGAAAAAAGGTTTACCTTCATTTCAAAAAAAAAGGTTTACCTGCAGCAACTTACTTAAAAAACACAAGCAACCAATAAACAGTAAAGTGCAACATAAATTGAATATTGTACCACAGCTTGATTCAAAAGATCAACCATAGAGCATCGTTCACTGATAATTGTCGCACAGCCAAACCATCTATAGACATACATACATACATACACGAGGAGGCCTATCTCGTGCTTGGACCAATACTTTATGCTTGGATTCTCACTGCTGCTTCCGAAGCTCTCAAAGCTCTTTTTGCTTACAATACGACATAGCTAAAAATGATATCCTATGATATAATCCCATTCCTAGTTGCAGACCAGTAACTTTTTCAACTATGTTCACCTTGTAACACGGAAAGTCCTTTTAAAGAGCTTTTGTTTGTTTTTGACTTCTGGTTGTGAACCCAATTGTTCGAAATTCTAGCTCAAAAATCAGAAAATTGCCAACCACTTTGCACATTTTCGCACGATCATGTCGAAGTTGATGTTGAAATTGAGGAATCATATAAAATCACCAAAAAGAGTTCACATAAGCACTTAAATATATTTAAAGATAATGGAACTTAATTTACATTTCACAATTAGCACAAAAGCATTGAAATCCAACAATTTCCGCTGGCTGTGAACAAGGACAGGTAAGCTTTTATCTGCCTATGGAACTTATTGTTTGTACAGATCACCTGCCACTGCACCATGCTAGATAACCTTTAATCATCTATGATGGCATTTGTCATCAGTGATTACGTTGTAAAAGAAAGGAAATCAGGCTTGGTGTACCTCTGTTTTGTTAAGTAAGACTAGTTGCACTCCCGAGAAAAGAAAAGAGAGAAACTCGCGCAACAAGCATAATACAGCTACAAAGCCTCAACCAACTTGGAAACATCACACATCCACAACAGAAACCGAGAAAAACAAGCAATCAGAAAAAGATAAATAAGTAAATATCAAGGATCGTAAGAAGGAAGCTAAAGAAGAAGAGTCACCACAATGAACCAAAATTTTATTAATTCTTATTTGACATCAGATTATTTACCGCTTGAGCAACAAAAAAAAACTGCAAAAAAATTAATTAAAGAATAAAGAACAAGACACATGTAAACTGAGGCCAAGAGAAACATTTCGGCACTCAAGACCAGAAACTACAGCTAATTTAAAACCAAAATCACAATTTACTAATTACTAGATATAGGAGGGACTCTAGGGCTTGGGAATCCCATGTATGCAAGCCTCGGTGAAACTCGGATATTTGGCCTTGGGCGTGGCGAGGGAATTGGAAGACAAGCCCGTACTCCACCTGGTGTGATATTAGGTGATAGATTCACTTTCTCAAGAGCCATGCATTGTAAATCCATAGGGTAGTCCCTTACACACCCAATTCTAGGCCCAACTCCACTGCTCCACTGACGCGATAAAGGCTTAGTTGAGGCAAACAATAGTGCCTTCTGATCTGTTGTGCTCGTGACAATATTTTGTAAATCAAATGTAGTTTTCGACTTATCATCAGAGAGTAGATCGTTAGTAGAAGAATTTAAATTTGTTGCTATGTTATTGGCCGCCTTTGATTCAATATCCTCGGTGGAAATCCTAAATGAGGTGTTGTCATCGTCAACAGAGCGTCTCTGCAAGAAAATTGATACAAATGAGCTTCGACTAATTCTGGTATTCAGTTTTTTTTTAATATTCCGTACAGAAAAAGCTAAGCGAAACACATGTATACTTTTTTATTGTCTTTTATGAAATTCATGTTATGAATAAATAAAGGGACATTAAGAAAACGGTGGTGTTATTGGAAGATTGTACAACACGAGATGAATTTTGAAAAAGCATAACTCACATTCTCCGAAACCTCTGATGTAACTACAATATATCATGAAAAAATACACGTATAAACAAGCAATGGCCACTGTAAGATAATGGCCACGCAAAATATCAGGAAAATATTACCTTAACATTTGTCAAGTCTACATTGTGCTCCTCAAGGAAGCTAACGAATTCCTTGAAATTATCTTCAGTAGGAAGATAATGGCCACTGTAAGGCCATATCGCCTAAAATGATGATAAAGAAATTCTCATCAGTTAAATTACAATTCAAAATAATTAGTTAGTGTAGTTCTCAGCTTGGTTATTTTCTTAACTCATCTAAGATTAGAAGCAGAGCATCTCATAAACCACTTTGGTGACTAGACCAGTCAAGATGCAATTCCCATAGATAAAAAGTATAAACTAGTACAAAAAGATAGCGGTAAATGACTTTTTAAACCTAGTCCTGAAGAACTTTTAAATCATATATACCTCAAGATTTCCGTCATGAGCAACCAATCTACCAGCTGCAGTTGTAGCTCCCCCAGATAAAAAGCTCGAGTGCTGAAATTTACCTTTCTTTTTCTGTCCAACATACAAGCTCTTAGATGTGCTCAATACAAATATCCACTTTGTATGTTCATCTGTGTTTAATAGCAATCCGTTTTGCTTGTATAGTAGCTTTCCACTCTCCACAATCACTTCATACGCTTCCCTTTCCCTCTGGGAATTTAAAATAGATCGACATTAGTGCTAACTCACTCATAATTTATTTATATTTTGGAGCTTAATTCAACAATTATATGTGTTTTGCAAGGGAAAATACTCACTGGTCCAAGATATCGAATGCATTGACTTTGCAAAGTGATTCTTGGGCAAATCTCAAGGTTTATTTCTTTACCATCCCCAATGTCCAGCCTGCATTTTATTATACAATCAAATATTAAAAGATAAGAAGAAAATTACTGGCATAGCTTTTATGCGGTATGGTGAATTAAGGTGCTTACCAATAGAAGAAAGGTTGGATGCTCTTGCTATCAGACCATATAGCATAGTAGAACTGCAAATTATGACCATACCTATGACGTGGATCGATCTACAAAGTTAAGGGGAAAAAAGGAACTGTCAAATCCTTAACCGAAGTTCTACACATGGTCTTGTCAATTGCAGCTTTTAAGTAAATAAGCTGGATTTTCTTAGATTTAGAAATGAAAAGGCTAAGTTACTCCAGCTTAAAGCTTCTAGCTTCTTTTGACCAAAACCCAGAAAAATATCAGAATTTAAGTTGGTCAACCAAATTGCAGTCTAGGTCTAAAGCAAAAATTCTGAGCTTATAAGCTGCAAACAAACAAGGCCTAAGACTCTTAACTTGAATTAGCCTAAACAAATATCTGGTTTAGCAAGGAAAAAGGTCACCTAACAAGGCAATCAATACAACAAAATGAACTTACTGCTTCTAGCCAATGCTGAAGAGCTAGTTTCTGTGCCTTCTCATCCTTTGATAAGCCCTTTCCTACCTGAAATGTAAATAGAAAAAATTTCCATCCCCTTATTGGGTTTAATTGACTGCTCAAGGGCTTAACTAATTTTATTCTGATAATTTCAATTGACAAAAAAAGACCTTGGCAGCCTTAGTCCTTGCACGTGCCCATCTTGATGACACAGTTTCTAGTTTAGTCACGTTGAAAAAAGAAACCGAACTCTGTCTCAAAGCTGCAGAATCTAAAGCATTCCACCTACAATTTCAATATATTCAGTAAAATAAAATAAAAAATACTAAGCTAACTTAAGTTAACACCAAAAAAGTTCAAATAGCGAACCATAGTTCTTCAACCACAACAGCACAATCGGCAAGATTTCTTCTGGTCCGATAACTCTTATAAACTTTTTGCACCTTTGTTGCTGCATCATCGAGCTCGTTCATGGGCCTTGGAGAGAAGAAGGTGAACGGCTCTAATTTCTCTCTCTTTACTACCAAATTCTTTAAAGGGAAATCCTTTTGAATTGTTTGTTTTCTCGGATCTTGTGGTTGATATAGTTCCTTAGAAGTCTTAACCGTATCGGAACTGTTTCTGTCGGTTTCATTTCTTCGCAAACTCATTATAACCATTTCGATTGGGTCTGGTAAACTACAAAGCTTGTGATCCTGGATATCGTGCCAAGCGGATAGAAGCAAGGATAGAGAAAGTCCCATTGTGTCGCCTAAAATTACAGAAACTTATTAATTGTTTTTGAACTTCTCAAATTAACTGGTAGAAAAATAAACTCTATGTTCAGTTTGGTGCAAGGCATCACTGTGAGCAAATGTAGAAAAAATGAAATTCTTTGATGTGTGATTTATGATGGTTATTAACATTTAGTCTTAGAAATAAATTGAATCAAATTTTAAGAGCAATTTTTCTGAGAACGAATATTTTTTCGTAAACAAACAGGAGACAACCGAAACACCAGAATGATAAAATAGCACAAACACTAACACAAAGGAAGGGAATTTGAACAAAGGAACAAGCATCCTAAGGACACTAAAAAAATCAAGAAAATAACTACTTTATGAGTCACTATAATCAATCATACATTTTCACCCGCACTTTGGAACACATTCCGAGGGCAATATTGTAAAAAACTACATGTTTACACTGAAAAAGAAAAAAAATTATAGAATAACTTCGACTAGAACCAGCGGCTTTTTCATACACCCAAAAGTTTCATTAACCCGATGTCTCAAGAAAAAATGAAATTTATTGTCAAGGTTGTCAAAAAGTAAAAATTATTGGTTCCTGAAGAACTCCAACAACAACCTTTATTTGGGCACTGAATTAATATATTACATATTCAAAATTGTGTAATGTATTAGGTTCTAAGAGAAAAAAACACTACTTAACCACTCTACTACAAGCAAGCTTTATGTCAAACATATGCACTGAATTTATATATTGCATATTCAAAATTGTGTACATGTATAAATTTCTAAGAAAAAGAAATCCGGCGCCTCTTATCAGTTGGCGCCTAAAGAGAATTGGGTATTTTGCCTTGTAGAAGGGTCAGCCTTGCAAATCATCCAGAAGAGTAGAAGACAATAACCTTAGTTACAAGAAAAAAAGTTTAAGAGTAAAAATAATAATCCGTACCTTGGTAAATAAACAATACGAAGAGTTTTCACTCAGAAGAGCTATATATATCTCAATTAAAATTTTGCAAGTATGGCAAGTATATTAGTTTGTTGGTCGAATTTAAATTACTCAGTCAGAGGGGAATCAAACAAAGTGTGCGCTCGAAAGGGTAAGGAAATTCCTTTTCTAGAAGAGAAACAAACAAGAGCAACTTGACTAAATTTTTTTTTATGAAAGTAGGTACGTTCAAGAAATTAGAAAATAGGCTGCATACAAAAGGTTTATACAAAGGTGTAATATAATATGCAAATAAACTTACAGTGATATGGATATTTTGCATTATAACTTTTGTACCTCTAATTACATGCAACCCAAGTCTTATTAATTTTTGGAAAGTTACCAAAATCTATCAAATTTAGAATTATAGTAGTATATCACATGTAACACTGTTTGTTATTAAAAACCATTATTTTCTCAAATCAAACGCAAATCACTTTTCTTTTCTCACTCTCTTCTATTTTCTCTATTTTTCTTTGCATCTATCTTATTTCTCCGCCTATTTCCATGGATGGGGATGATAGAGCTTCACATTTTTATTCGTGAGTTTTCTCGGATTTTTTTGACCGTGGTGTATTTTGGAAAATACAACTTTTAATGGTAAATTAACTACACGAATCAACTCGGAAAAAAAAAATTGTATTTTCCAATGCATCAATGTTATGTAACATCAGTCAAGAATCAACATACCATTCTTGACTGATGTTGCATAACATTGATGCATTGTCGAGCTAAAAAACTGTATAATTAATACCGATAGATTGCATAAGACTAGCTGTATCCAAAATACATGTACGTAAAGTGTATCTTTTTGTATCACAATAAAATATCATAAGTACCTAGTCAAGTGACTCTTATGAGTCGGCCAAAAAAAATTCATTTATGTTGATCCTATATTAAATTTTGGATACATCGGTTATATTAATAAAAATATACCGTTAAAAGTTATATTATCAAAAATATACATTCAATTAATAATTAATAAAAAAAAAATATCATTCATAACTCGCAATGTCTTTCTCATCTCTCTCCTCCTCTCACTCTCTCCTATTTTCACTCTCTCTTCAATCTATCTCTCCTCTTTCTCGCTCTCTCCGATCTCTCTCATCCTCCTCATCTCTCTCTCCGATCATTCATCCCTCCTCTCTCTTTTCGATCTTTCTACTCCTCATCACTCTATTTTTTCGATTTTTTTCTCCTCCTCTCTCTATTTCTGATTTCTCTCTTCGGTAAAAATTGACACGGACACATTCGTCGGAATGTGCGACGAAGGTGTAGAGTGAGTTCGAAAACTCGAGATTGATGTCGACGGAGATGCGGTCATCGAATGAGAGGCTCACGACGGCAACGTGTTAGTTCGAGATCGAATGACGGACAATAGTTAAATTTGTTAACTAGTGTATAATATTGAAAAATAAGTGTATGAATTCCGTGAATTAAGTGTATGAAGTTAAAAATTATGTATATGAATTATATAAGTAAGATATAAATTCTGTAAATTGTGGTATGAAATATGAAAATAACGGTAAACTCTACGAATTAGGATATGAACTTTTGAAATAATAGTATGAACTTTTGAAATAAGGGTATGAAAATATACAAATTAGGTTATTAACTTTTGAAATAAGGATATAAACTTTTGAAATAACAGTATTAAAATATACAAATTAGGATACAAACTTTTAAAATAAGGGTATAAACTTTTGGAATAAGTGTATGAATTTTTAGAATAAGGGTATAAAAGTTTTTGGCATATTTTTATTAATTTAGTTTTAAAAATGTATTATCATGCCATGCTCATACCTAGTATATAATAATGTACTACATGTTTGGTAGATAAGTCAATGGTGCGATCAGTTTACACTAAATTATATGTGGTTGTTTGCAGTAAAAGAAAATACATTTTTTCACTATATTTGTAGTAGATTTAGCGATAGTTAAATTTTTTAATAATCCCCTCACCAATTGAAAAAACTATTACAAAATCGTTATAAATTAATTCAAACGTCGAAATTAAGCTCTCACAAAAACAGTCGTAAAACAACTCGTCACAAAAAGAACCATCACTTATAACGTCACAATTTAGAATTTTTTTTTATAGTATTGAGAGTTTATTATCAGCGTGACCATGCTTAGTTTTCAATTATACTAAACATCCCATTTGATCGGGAAAATTGTTAAAATGGTACCCAACCTATTAACTTTTAGTGATTTGGTACCCAGCCTAACATACTTTCTAAATTGGTACCCAACCTATACATTTCGCTCTAATTTGTTACCCAACCTAACACTTTTTCTAATTCGGTACCCAACCTAACATTTTTTTCTAATTTGGTACCCAACCTATGCATTAAAAACCGATGATCGAAGACAAATTGAGTCCCTTAATTGGACTGTATACGTATAGGTTGGGCACCAAATTAGAGCGAAACGTATAGACTGGGTACCAAATTAGAAAAAGTGTTAGGTTGGGTACCAAATTAGAGCGAAATGTATAGGTTGGGTACCAAATTAGAAAGTGTGTTAGGTTGGGTACCAAATCACTAAAAGCTGATAGGTTAGGTATCATTTTAGCATTTTTCCACGTTTGATCACTCTCATCTTTATTTTTAAAATTTTCTAAGCTCCGTCAAATACAACAACTATATATATAAAAAAACTGTGTAAACACAAGGTTAACAGAGGTCTGTCTAAGAAAAAAGAAAATAGTTAAAAAAGGAAACACAGGAATTCAGAAAATTGGGTAAAAACAAACTTAGCAGCTAAAGTGCACGAAGTTGATTAAAAGGCCAAACCATGATCTACGCATTCACACTCAAAATACATGATGCGGTTTCTATAATCATGCCAAAATCTTTTTACTGTAGCATTTTTCTAACATCTCACTACTTGCAAGTTACAAAATATACGTTTTTCCTTTTTTTTTTTTTTTATTTATCGGACCAACTTTTATTAGAAATTAAAAGTTTTGCAATACTTTGAAAAGCGATAAATTACAACCGAAAACCGGTAATCAACCCAATTACAAAACTGAAGAAATGTGTTTTAAACAAAACTTTATTTTGAAAAAGACTTATTAGTACTATCCTAATCTCTCATCAAATACAATAACTCTGTTTAATCTATGGTGTTTATTTATTAGTAACTGATAAGAAGGGAGCCCACAAAATGCAAGTAGTCATGCCAGTATGCCACTTGATAAGGTACAATAATTATCCCTCTTCAATTATTTAGGTGGGAGTGGAAGTTGGAAGCGGCCCGACCTTGGGCTTGTTTGGTTACATCTTTGGTTACTTTAATACTATATGACATCGTTTGGTTGTACGGCTACAAGTGTCATTAGAGTTACGATGGTAAAATAAAAGATATGATAGTATTTGTAATCTTGATAGGTAGTCGAGTGTGGTGTTTGTTTGCATTGGTATTACAATCGGACTATATTATTTAATTTACAATTTTACCAGCTATATTATTTAATTTACAATTTAGTTGAGACCAACAAATTAACAAAAAATCTATATTTATTTTTTTAAATCAGCCATATATGTATAGATACTACCCATCATGTAAAACAGATTTTACATGCATAATTACCATTACAATGAAAGTTCTAAAAATAAACAGACATTTAAGTTGCATCAATCAAGGTTTTTTTTTGTCTTTTAAGAATTAGTCCCCACTCACTCGTAATACCATTAGTAAGATTTGGAGTAACAACGGTATTAAAAGTCCCATTGTACAAACACATACTAGGAGTACCAAACACCACTTTTGTGGGACCAGGGTATTTGTATACCAATCCCACTGTCCTAATCCCTCTATATGCGTATATACAGTCTAAAATCATACTACTTTTAAAAGAGAAAAAACGTTTGGTAATTTGTCTTATACAGTTCTTTTTATTTTTCTAAGTTTAGTTTATTTGTAATTTTTACTTTTATGCTAAGTTGTTAACTCAGCCAAATCTCGTTATCTACAATGAATTTTAAAATTTTCCTTTCTAGAAAAAGATTAAAAAAATAACCATTATGATTCACGGACACTCTAAAAAAAAGACAAAATTAAATGTGTACAATACTTCTAAGTTCCGAGTTGATCATAGGGATCCGGTCAATATTCCATGGTGTTGGGATTCTGTTAGGACCAGATTTCTGGTCTAAATACTATTTGTTGTCTATTGGTTTCCACTAAATAATCATATCTGTTTGTTAAGAACTAAAACAGTGTTGTTAGGTTTCAAGCAATGTTGCAACCTCAGTTACAACCTACATAAGACAGTATTGTTAGGTTTCAAGCAATGTTGCAACCTCAGTTACAACCTGCTAAGACAGCGTTGGTGGTTTCAAATAATGTTGCAACCTCAGTTGCAACCACAGTTCCAACCTGCTGTTCTGCAGGATTCTGTCTAGTTCTGTAATTCTGCATTACTATTCTTTAATGATAATTATCTGTTTTAAAGTATGCAGGATATATTCTCATATGCTTTTAAATGTGTAATTCGTTTATAGTGAGAATATTATAGTGGTAAGGAAAAATGTTTCTTAAAAGGGATAAGGAGATTAGTTTATAAAGAAGTGTTTCCTTTAGTTGGATAAATCTATATCTCTATTATTATACAAATCTTTATCACTTATTTCAATCTTTGTTCCTTATCAAAATCAGTATGATATGTTTAAGATTGAATGAAATATGGAGTTAATATTTCATATCAATATTTGAAAGATATTATCTCTAAAAGATATTGTCTTATATGTTTCCTTCTTATAGGAAAAGACTAACTCCTATTTCCAAGCTAGTTAATCAACAGGTATTAACTTATGAAGATTGGAGTCAATCCCACGCTGAAGAGTCTTATGCTACATGGAAAGATTGAAGTCAATCAAAAGAGTCAAAGCAATCATAAAATATCTTGAAGAAAGAATATTGTTTTACTTGTTTATATAGTTGATAACTTAGCTTGTAAAAGGTGTGTGTTCTAAATTATAAAGAACTCATTCTTGAGAGAATACACAGTGAGCTTTTAAAAGAAAAACAATGGTGGGATGTCATTGATTTTAAGTGATAGTTATAGAGTATGAGCAATATAGAGATAGGCAGAAAAAACTAGAGGGAGTCTAAGAGTTTTTCATTAAGACTTGAATTCTATATTGTAAGCTTTTTATAATATTATAATCTGGGTAAGTGCCCCGGAGACGTAGCCCAGTTGGGTGAACTCCGTTGTTAAATGTACGTGTGATTTACTTCAAGTACATTTAAATAAACTGTTCTGTCCATTAATACACTTGGTTCCAACTGTGGTTGCAACATCACTTGGAACCTAACTGCAAAACTGCAACTTGAACAGCGGATAGGAATTTCAATTGGTATCAGAGCTTCACACTAGACCTTACTTAGTGTGGATCCTGTGTTCTGGTAAAAATGGACTTAATGAGGGAAGGAAACGCATTCAACAAACCACCATTGCTTGAAGGAGGAGTTAACTATGGAGTGTGGAAAATAAGAATGAGATCTTTCATCAAACAACAAAATGAACAAGCATGGAAAACAATGTTGTATGGTTGGGAGCTTCCAACTGCCATTGATGGTGAAGGTGAACTGGTTTATGTACCTGAAGACAGATGGTCTGCTGATGAGGACAGAAAATCAAGTGCAAACTCCACAGCAATAAACTTAATCTTTGCTGGTGTAACTCTCAGTGTGTTCAGGTATATCTCTCATTGTGAAACTGCCAAAGAGGCATGGGACATTTTACAAATAACCTTTGAAGGAACTGTCAAAGTTAAAGCTTTTAAACTCCAACAGTTAACCACTCAATTTGAAAACTTAAGAATGGAGGAAGATAAAACCATTGAACAATTTAATGGTAGAATTTGTCATATTGCCCATCAAGCTGGAACCTTAGGTGAAAAATACAGTGATGCCAAACTTGTTAAGAAAACTCTAAGGTCACTTCCAGAAAGGTTTGAGATTAAGGTTACTGCTATTGAAGAATCAACAGACTTAGATAATCTTAAACTTGAAGAACTTATAGGAAATCTGAGTACTCATGAACTTAAATTCTTCAAACATGTTGGCCCGTGTGCGGCTAAACCTTAGAGAGGGGGTGAATAAGATTTATGGCGATTTTCGCCTAATTAAAACTTAAGTGCAACTAACACCCCAACTTACGCAGTTCTAAGCTTAAGCGTTAATAATCGTTAATAAATTCAAACGCAAGCAAGCAAGAATAAATATTTGCGGAAAATAAAAGTTTAAGGGAAGAAGATGACACCGTGATTTATAGAGGTTCGGCAAAACGCGTCTACGTCCTCTCCTCGGTACTACCGAGTATTTCACTAAAAATTATTTTCCCGGATATTACAATCCTAATGAGCTAATCAACCGATTAAGCTCCCCCACACTTTATGAGTGTCCCGAATGAAAAGACCTAGAGCTTTTAAGCTTCACTTGCTTACAAAGCCTCTACCCGATCACTCGCTCACAAAAATGAGTTTATAAAATACTCGTTACAATTTTATCGAAAATTGAAACAACACCCACAATCGATTGCTTCTAAAAAAAGCTAATATGTGGTTTCGATGATGTTTGATCTTTGTTGGAGCTTCTATCTCTTTATCTTCAATTTCTCTCTTTTTCGAATATTTTCACCAAAATGGTGATTTTGGGTTTTTGTATATGAGAGAGGTTGAAGGATTGATTGTTATTGTAATTGGTGGTTTGGAAAAGAGATTGAGCTTGTTTATAAAGACCAAAGGTCTGTGTTTCTGTGTTATGACCGTTGGAAGTGGTTGGGGGTTTTAACAGCCATTTTCCAGAATAAGCTGAAAAGCTGTTTTCGAAATCTGCAGAAAACGATCGGTCGTTTTCTACAGTCGATCGGTCGTTTTCCAGAAAACGATCGGTCGTTTCTGAAAAAACGATCGGTCGTTTTTTCGACCTGCTCACTGGAAGAATTTGGACTAAAAACGAGCGGTCGTTTTTGTCCAGTCGATCGGTCGTCTGTTCTTCTGGCAGTTTTTTTCGGTCTTCTTCGAAAGCCCATAACTCCTTCGTTTTAGCTCCGATTCTGGTTCCGCTTGAACCTGTAGCTTTGTTTTTCCGAGATCTATCTTTCTGGCGTTCTACAATTTACAAATTCTCTTTTTGGAAAAAACAAGCATTATATCATCGAAATAGAGAAATCGTAAAATCATTAAAAACATAATCAAAGTTATAATCAAAATCAATTATTGAACCCCATGGTTCAACAATCTCCCCCATTTTAGAAGTACAGTAAGGTTAGAAGTACAGTTGCAACCAGAGATGTTAGAAGTACAGTTGCAACCAGAGATGCAACCAAAGTTGTAACCAAGAAAAAACTGAATAGCTTTGAGGTTAAATCTACTTTTAGAACCAAACTGTGTAACTTCTGTAAAAGATCTGGTCATTTAGAAATCCAGTGTTATTTAAAGAGGAACAGAAAGTATATTTCTCAGAAAAACTGGTTGGCTTCTGTCAATAAAAAATCGAACTGGGTCTGGAAAGTTAATAAAAAATCTACCTTAATTGCTAATAACAAAGTTGTTATTACTTCTTTAAATGTTGTTACTTCTAATGATTGGTATTTTGACAGTGGTTGCTCTAAGCACATGATAGGTACTGCAAGTTTCCTAAAAAATGTCATCAGTCTTACAGGAAGCACTGTTGTGTTTGGAGGTGGAGATACAGGTAAAATTGTTGGTAAAGGTACCTTAAACAAACCTGGAATACCTGATATTGATGATGTTTTTCTTGTAGATGGTCTAAAAGCTAATCTTATTAGTATTAGTCAACTGTGTGACAACAAGATGATTGCTAAGTTTAACAAAGATAGGTGTCTAATTACTGATCTTAACAATGATTTGGTCATGACTGGAGTTAGATCAACAAACAGCTGCTATGTTTTTGAAAAAGCTGAAAAAGAATTACCTCAGAATAGGTGTAATCAAGCTATTACTAATAATATTGATATTTGGCGTAAAAGGCTTGGTCATGTGAATTACAAAACTCTAGATAAGCTTGTTAAAGAAGAATTGATAAGAGGTATTCCTAAACTTAGTGCTAAAACTCAAAGTGTCTGTGGTGATTGTGCAGTTGGCAAACAAACAAAAAGTATTCACAAAAGTACAAGTCAAATCTACACTAAGAGATTCCTAGAACTTCTTCATATTGACTTAATGGGTCATATGCAAACTGCCAGTATAGGTGGCAAGAAGTACATTTTGGTAGTTGTAGATGATTTCTCTAGATACTCTTGGGTAGTATTTTTAAAAGATAAGTCTGAAACTTTTGATCTCTTTAAAACTCTGTGCTTAAAACTGCAACTTGAAAAAGGTTCCACCAGTGGCAATATTTCTAGGGTCAAAAGTGATCATGGAACAGAATTTGAAAACAGCAAGTTTAGAGAGTTTTGCAACTCCTTAGGTATTAGTCATGAGTTATCTGCACCAAAAACTCCACAGCAAAATGGCATAGTTGAAAGAAAGAATATAACCATACAGGAAATGGCTAGAGTCATGCTTAATTCTAAGAAACTAGCCAACAGATTTTGGGCTGAAGCTGTTAACACTGCTTGTCATATAGTTAATAGAGTATACATTACTAAAGGCACTACCATGACAGCTTATGAAATATGGAAAGGAAGAAAACCCAATGTTAAGTATTTTCAAGTTTTTGGGTGTGTTTGTTACATTCTTAGAGACAGAGAACATCTTGGTAAATTTGACTCTAAGAGTGATAAAAGAATCTTTTTTGGTTATGCTCAGAATAGTAGAGCCTTTAGAGTCTTTAATCAAAGAACAAACTGTGTTATAGAATCTTATAATGTGTTATTTGATGACTTAAAAGATGTGTATGAGACTACAGGTGATGATGAAGAGTCAGAAATGACAGGAAGAGAAACTGGAGAAAGTCAGCAAACAAGCAGTCCAACAGTGGTTGGAAGTCCAGTTGCAACTGATGTTGAAACCGAGGTTGAAACCCATAATACTGCTGAGTCTGAAGAAGAAGAAAGTTCTCATATTCAATCAACTAGCAAGCCTCGCTATGTAAGGACTCAGAAAAATCATTCTCTTGACAATGTCATAGGAGAAGTTGCTTCAGGTATGAAAACCAGAGGTAAAAGAAATAATGTTATTCACTTTGCTTGTTATATTTCTCAGTTAGAACCTAAGAATATAAAAGAAACTTTAGAAGATAGTGAATGGATTTTAGCTATGCAAGATGAAATGTCTCAATTTGAGAGAAATTATGTGTGGACTTTAGTATCCAGACATTCTAATAAAAATGTTATAGGGACTAAATGAATTTTTAGAAATAAAAGTAATGAAGATGGAGTGATTATCAGGAATAAAGACAGGTTAGTAGCTCAGGGTTACACACAAATTGAGGGAATTGATTTTGATGAAACCTTTGCTCCTGTAGCTAGAATTGAATCTATTAGAATGCTACTCTCTTTTGCATGTCTGTATGATTTTAAATTGTTTCAACTTGACATTAAGAGTGCTTTTCTGAATGGTGTGATCAATGAAGAAGTTTATGTTTGTCAACCTAAGGGATTTGAAGATCCTAAATTTCCTGAACATGTTTATTTGCTGAAAAAGGCCCTGTATGGTCTAAAGTAAGCTCCTAGAGCTTGGTATGATAGATTAACCAAGTTCTTGATTGAAAAATGTTTTAACAGAGGGAGAGTTGATAAAACTCTGTTTACTAATAAAACTACAAAGGATATAATCATTGCTCAAATCTATGTTGATGACATTGTGTTTGGCTCCACTTCTAATAATAGGATAGAAGAATTCATTTCTGATATGAAGAATGAATTTGAAATGAGTGGTGGAGGTGAATTAACTTACTTTCTAGGATTGCAAGTTAAACAGAATGAAAAAGGCATTTTTCTATGTCAAAGTAAGTATGCAGACAATCTTGTTAAGAAGTTTGGTCTGAGTGAGAGTAAAGAGAAGAGAACCCCTATGAGTACCACCCTTAAATTGTCCAAAAATGATAAAGGTAAAAGTGTCTGTCCTAGTCTTTATAGATCCATGATTGGAAGTCTGCTTTATTTAACTGCTAGTGGACCAGATCTTTGTTTAAGTGTAGGAGTATGTGTCAGGTATCAGGCAAACCCTTTAGAACCTCACCTTCTAGCTGTCAAAAGGATTTTAAGGTATGTAAAATGCACAATTCACCTAGGTTTATGGTACTCTAAAGACACAAACCATTTTCTTGTTGGCTACTGTGATGCAGATTGGGCAGGTAATATAGATGATAGAAAGAGTACTTCTGGTGGTTGTTTTTATTTTGGGAACAACCTTGTTTCATGGTTTAGTAAAAAGAAAAATTGTATTTCTTTATCTACTGCTGAGGCAGAATATATTGCAGCTGGAAGTGGATGCACTCAACTTATTTAGATGAAACAGATATTCAATGACTATAATGTTAAGCAAGAAATATTAACTTTGTTTTGTGATAACAAAAGTGCTATAGATTTAGCAAAGAATCCAGTTCAACATTCCAGAACTAAACATATTGATCTAAGGCATCATTTTATCAGAGAACTAGTTGAAGGAAAAAGCTTAATTTTAGAACATGTTTCAACTGAAAGACAATTAGCTGACATTTTTACAAAGCCCCTTGATACTAATAAATTTGAATCTTTAAGAAGTGATATAGGGGTATATCACTATGGATCTAATTGAATACTCTTGCTATGTATGTCTGTTTTGAGTTCTTTTAATACTTTTTATTTCTAGAGGTAAGTCTTGATTGAGCTTTGAAGTTTTTATCTTGAAAAAGCCGCTTTTTGGTGTCTCAAAAACAGATGTGAGGTAACTTGTCTTAAAACCTCTCTGGTAATAGAGTTGCAAGCACAAAGTGCATATTTTACATAGTGGTTGCAAGTTCAGTTGCAACCCCAGTTGAAACCACATGCTCGTAATACTGGTTGCAAGCTCAGTTGCAACACCAGTTGAAACCCCATACTCACAATACTGAAAAATTCAGTGATTGACCAAAGGTTGTTGTACCATCTATGATTCACATAATAGTGAACTACTAAAATGAAAAAGGCAAGACTAAATCTTATTATTTTTGACATCACTTATACTCTTTTCTTGCTGAGATCATCAAACTAGTTTTTGTGTAGAGATGAAAACGAATTTGCTCAACTTAAGCTCTTAAAATCTAATTTTTATTAAAGTTATTCTTGATAAACATATCTTCTTGAGTAAGTTGCTAGGTTCCTGTTTTTTAATAGTTTAAATATCTTGCTTTATTGATATCTTCTCTTGAATCAAGTCAAAATTTCCTTAAAATCTTTAACTATTTAGAATTCAAAATTTTGGTTAAATCTGTTTACAAGGAATGTTTATCTTTATTAATTGCTGCATTTATATTTTTGAAAACAGTTTCCTTCGTGATTTCATTGTGTTTAAATTTTTAAATTTCTGTTGGTAAGAAATTTCCATAATTCTAGCAAAATCTGTTTCAAAATTGATTTGAGTGTATCTTTTTCTAATTGTAAAAAGATTTGGACTTTATTGCTTTTTATATAAACCCCTTTTAATATCCCAAATCAGTAACAATTTCATATTTACTCTCTCTCTCTCTTTCAATTAAACAAAATACTAAATCTCCTCTGAAAACCCACTGCGTAGTTCTAAGTCCAGTTGCAACCCTAGTTGAGACCATGTCTTCCAACTCTCCTAATAACCCTAACATTGATGATGACTGTACTCTTAGGGATTTCTTGACTAAATCTACAACCAGTCCAGGCTCTAAAGCTAAGGTAAGTGAGTCTTCCTCTTCTAAGAAACATAGGACTAAAAAACGTGCTAGGAGAAATCTAGAGAATGATCTTGTATCTGTTGGTTTTTCTTATAAACCCATATTCAATGAGGTTGATTATCGTTTCTGGAATAGGAAAATGTTTAGGAGGTTCAGATCTTTTGCTAATAGGGAAATTCACTGTGAAAGGAGACTTAATTTGGTTAGTTATCAGTACATACAGGTGCATGTTGAGAAATTGCTGTCTGATGTTGGCTTAGATAGAACTATTTGCTATGCTGATTCTTATTACCCTGCTGTTGTTAAGGAGTTTTATGCTAATCTGACTAGTAATGTCTTTGATGAGGGTAACCCTACATATGGAAGAGTATTTTTGAGGGGTCTAACTTTAGATTTTACCCCTAAGTTAATAAATGAATTTCTGAGTGCTCCTAATCCTTTTGTGAATAATGTTGATTATGACATGGAAGTCATTGCTCTTGTCCTCACTGGAAAGAATAACAGATTTGATGGCACTTCCATCAAGACATCCTCTCTCACATTGTGTGCTTCTGTGTTACACAAAATTGCTAGGTTTAATTGGACTCCTACTAAACAACCCTCTAAAGTGAACAAAGAAATGGCCATTTTTCTCTATAAAATCATGTCTTCATTGCCTATTAATTTTGGTCATCATGTGTTCAATCTCATAAGGGATTTCAGTGATACAAATTCACCCTCTATTCTGCTACCCTTTCCCTGTCTGATCACTGGGATAATTCTGTCTCAAACCATTCAAATTTCTGCTACAAATCCTATTAGAATCTCCTCTGAACCATCTGAAAGATGTCCTCCAGCCCTGTATATTTCTGCAAAACTACTGAAGGAGGGGCATGTCAATGACATCTCTGGAGAAAAGGGAAAAGAAAAGGAGACAACAAGTGCTCCTTCAAAGAAGAAAGGTGTGAGGTGGTATCTGTAACAAAAGCTGGCTTACAATCAAGAAAGAAGAGCTGAACTAGATGCTGATGATTATCAGATCAAAAAGCTACTGGTGAATCTCATTGAAAGTGAGGATGATGGTGACAGTGATGCAAGTCACAGTGATGATGGCTTCTCAATAAGCAGTGATGAAGACCAGGAGGATATTGTCAGAGATGAACCACTAAGGGAAAAGGCACCTTATACAAACATACCTAGTGATTAGTTTGTCTGGCTTATGACAAATAGGGGGAGATGAATATGAAGAAGTTTATTTTATGCTTTGAGTTACAATTTCAATTTCTGTACTAAGACTTCATGTTTTTAAGTTTCTGTTTCAATTACAATTGTTGTGTTAAGACTATGTTGTGCCAGTATTTTTGGCTTTAAAATTTCTGCAATTTCTTTTTGAAATTTCTTTTGAAGTATGACTGTCTTTTAAATTGAATCTGTTCTGAAACTCTGTGAATGGATATATTTTGTGCTTATATGATGCTTGCTATTCTAACTTGCAGGGGGAGCTTAAATAGTTGTCACAATAGCATTGATAAAAGATGCACAGTAAAAGACTATGTTGAATTGTATTTACAGATGGATTGATGTTTTCATAAACTTAGATGATTTGTCAAAACCAATGACAAAGGGGGAGATTGTTAGGACCAGATTTCTGGTATAAATACTATTTGTTGTCTATTGGTTTGCACTAAATAATCCTATCTGTTTGTTAAGAACTAAGACAGTGTTGTTAGGTTTCAAGCAATGTTGCAACCTTAGTTACAACCTACATAAGACAGTATTGTTAGGTTTCAAGCAATGTTGCAACCTCAGTTACAACCTGCTAAGACAGCGTTGGTGGTTTCAATTAATGTTGCAACCTCAGTTGCAACCACAGTTCCAACCTGCTGTTCTGCAGGATTCTGTCTAGTTCTGTAATTCTGCATTACTATTCTTTAATGATAATTATCTGTTTTAAAGTATGTAGGATATATTCTCATATGCTCTTAAAGGTGTAATTCGTTTATAGTGAGAATATTATAGTGGTAAGGAAAGATGATTCTTAAAAGGTATAAGGAGATTAGTTTATAAAGAAGTGTTTCCTTTAGTTGGATAAATCTATATCTCTATTCTTATGCAAATCTTTATCACTTATTTCAATCTTTGTTCCTTATCAAAATCAGTATGATATGTTTAAGATTGAATGAAATATGAAGTTAATATTTCATATGAATATTTGAAAGATATTATCTCTAAAAGATATTTTCTTATATGTTTTCTTCTTATAGGAAAAGACTAACTCCTATTTCCAAGCTAGTTAATCAACAGGTATTAACTTATGAAGATTGGAGTCAATCCCACGCTGAAGAGTCTTATGCTACATGGAAATATTGAAGTCAATCAAAAGAGTCAAAACAATCATAAAAGATCTTGAAGAAAGAAGATTGTTTTACTTGTTTATATAGTTGATAACTTAGCTTGTAAAAGGTGTGTGTTCTAAATTATAAAGAACTCATTCTTGAGAGAATACACAGTGAGCTTTTAAAAGAAAAACAATGGTGGGATGCCATTGATTTTAAGTGATAGTTATAGAGTATGAGCAATATAGAGATAGGCAGAAAAACCTAGAGATAGTATAAGAGTTTTTCATTAAGACTTGAATCCTATATTGTAAGCTTTTTATAATATCATAATCTGGGTAAGTGCCCCGGAGACGTAGCCCAGTTGGGTGAACTCCGTTGTTAAATGTACGTGTGATTTACTTCAAGTACATTTAAATAAACTGTTCTGTCCATTAATACACTTGGTTCCAACTGTGGTTGCAATATCAGTTGGAACCTAACTGCAAAACTGCAACTAGAACAGTGGATAGAAATTTCAGATTCAGTCATGTCGGAATGAGTTCATTTCATGTCATTGTGTACTTCAATAGGACTATCCATTTATCAAGTTTAACCCTATTTTTCCTTCTTAATTCTTCTTTTCGGGCCCTAAATTAAATTAGCAAAACTAATCACGATATAGATAATAATACATCAAAATTAGAGTTTTTGCCAACTAAGCATGTGATATAGTTGCCTCTCGACCTCTTGGTTTTTCAACTTTCATTCCTCAATTCAAGCTATTAATAATCTCATCCAAGTTTTTCACCAACAAGCTCATGGACAAAAAAAAAGTAGTTAGTTTTTTGTTTTTAGTTTTAAATTGACATGGGAAGAAAACTTCTTTTGCGCGATAATCAATCAATTGTGCTCCATCCTTTTTTTTTATCATTATCACTCTCAGTAATAGGTATTGTTACTATATTTGCTCTAATATCGTCTTTATGTGCATTAAGACAGAAACACAAACTAGATCTAACAACCTCTCAGGGAAAACCAAAAGAAAAACTCAAAATAGAGACTTCATCTCGAAATGATGAAAAAACTGTTGAAGAAAATGTGATGATAAAAATGGGACCACCCGTGGCGGTGGCAGTAGGATCAGATGGCACTGATGAGGCGGCACTACCACTTCCACTTCCACCACCACCAGGAAAGAACCATCAGATCGGGTCCATGTCATTTCATAATAGGTCAAGTTCGTTATCTTCCCAAAAGAAATCATTTTTCTCTAGTATGAGCTTGAAGATGCATGGGGTTGGGACCTGGTCACGACAAAAATCTAAAGTTTTGAACCATGAGGATTCGATATTGAAGAAAAAGATTATCTTGGGAGAAAAATGTCGTGTCCCGGATGAAGATGACATGATTCTGATTGATGATAATGGACACAGGATATCGACGTATCATCCTAGGACGCCTAGTTCTCTGCCAGTATCTCGCCAGACATCCTTTATCGATCCTGAAGCCGTTCAGGGCTCAATATCCATGGCAGATAAAATTTATAGAGAGGGGTGAAAATGGTTTGATTAATTGTACAGACCTAACGGAAATGGAAAGTTTCATCTTTCACCGATTAGAAGTCTTTTTCTAACAATTTATTTCAATTATTTTAAATTTAACATTTATACTTTTAATTTATGCCCCATTCCAATATTTCTGACAAAATATATTTTCATTACAGAATCATAGTAAAATTTCTAGGTAAACATTTTGTTGTAATTTAGTAATATATATATTCATCACAAAATTTAGTAACATTTTGTTGCACATAACTCAATTAGTGCATGTTTGTGAATTCTTACCAAATTTAGTGTTTTAAAAAACGAGGGAGGCAATAGGATCGGCAATAGTGACTGGGATCCTATTTTATAACCTATACCCCCCGGCTTTGTATAAGGGTTCCAATCTAATTATTCACAAATCCGGTTAGTTACTAAGGATTGTTGATTATCAAAAAAAAATGATGAGGAAATAAATGATCAATAATGGGAGCACATAATTAGATTTTTGTTTTACTAAAGTTAAAAATAGACTCTTAAAATATTGATTAATAATGTATAAAAACCACACGTCCTCTTATATTTATGTATGAAATCTTTGTTTTCAAATGTAATTCTGCCGTGACTAAATTCTCGATTAACATATTATATTTATATGAACGCCGTCTACCAAAAAAGTGTAGATTTTAATTTAAAAGATTTGAACTATATAGGATGACATTTCTTCTGTACGTAACTTGGAGCCATGGCCGACATATTTACCAGTATATGGTTTTTTACAGGAGTACTAAATTTTATTATACAAGTATATTATAGAATGAAAATATTGAGAGTGAGCTGTGATTTACATTGTTTTTCTGGTTTTCGATCACTAAGTAACAACTATAGAGACATCTTAAGATGACAACGAACAATATGCACTTACTATAAGTTGGTCAATTTGTTAAAGGTTGGCAATGAAAAGGATGTATTATACTCCGTAGTACAATTGCTTTTTGAGTGCTAGAGTCCGATTATAATTATCAAAAGAACAAAACATATATAACTTTGATTCTTTTTGTTTTCAGAACCTTTGTTTTCTTTTTTTCGTAGTTTTTATTTTATTTTGTCCAATTATTAAAAAATAAAAAAGTGGTCATTAAAATAAATAAGCTATTCGAAGAAAAAGTTCATTAATGTGTCCCTATTTGTACAAAATTAGATATGTTCCCTGATTATTAGTATGTATTGATGAGATCATGTATAATCATAGGGCTCTAAGAAGCAAAGCATAAGTCTTAAGGACCAATAAATATCTATACACTTGAAGTCTTAAAGTTACATCATTTAAAACGGATCATTACAAATGTAAACCATTGTTTGTAACTCAATCTTATACTTAAAATGAACTAACTTTTTACGTGTTTTTAATTACCCTTGTTTGATTAACTTTTGTCAAATGAAAGCTAATCTAAACATACAAGCTAATCTGAGTAATGAACTACATTTTTTTTTTTAAAAGGCCACGTCCTCTCTCTTTAACTCTCCCTAACCCTAGCATAGCCTCTATCTGCCTGGGGTGGGATGAGACTCTCTGCCTCCTGCCCCGGGCCAAAATCAATTCTCTCCTCTCTTCACTCTTTTGCTCATCCATGTTGCATTTTTTCTATCATCTCCTTCTTTCCTATCCCTCTCGGTTATCCTTCCCATATCTTCCTCTCCACTTCTCTGCCTCTTTTCTCGTCATCCATCTCGCCTTTCGTACCAGATCTCGTCACAAGATCTCTAATACTACCGAGATCTTATCGGTTAAGTTCGTCTACGTCTCATTGGATTTGATTGGGTGGATTTGTTTGTGCTTTTGCGTCCTAATATTCAGTAGAACGTTTAGATCGGATTAACAAGTGTTTTGCCACTCCGATGGAGCTTACTGTAAGTTTTACTAATTGGATATCATTAAAGTGCACTCCAATAGGTGTTTGCTAAGGTTAGAAGGATCTACAAAAGTGAGCAAATTAAATTTTGTTACGCATACTCGTTGAGAGATTTCTCTTTCAAAGAAAAAATTTACCAAAACTGGTGATATCAACAATTGATGTCACAAGATGTGAAAAAGTTTTGAAAGTTTTTTATCGATTTAAATTTAGATTTATGTTATAATAAGGTCGTTTCGACCATTCATTAAATTATTAATGAATTAGTGGGTCTTTCTCATCAGTTTATATATATAAAAAAAAACTACATCTATTTTTTATATATATAATGTACATGGATCATTTGGTTCAACAACTTAGCTAATTGTAACTGGTTCCCTTAATTATAGCCTTACAAACACGATCTTATTCCGATATGAATATTTTTGCTTCTCACTTCGTACAATTAGCAAACCCTAGAGTGGCCTATCATGCATGTACCACTTTAAATTAAACTGAGTAAAAGAAAAGTTCAAAAGTAAATTGTGCGTCGCTTCATAAAACCTGTATATTCAGAGATGTTTTAAACGGAATTAGCTCAACAATTTGTAAGAGAGAGAAGTATAGTGAGGGCCAAAATTTCTATTCAATGTGTATCCAAATCATGTCTTGAACCTTTTTAATAGTATTATAGCTAAAAGTTGAAAATGTTACAAAATAATCATAAATACAATAAATATAAAGAGTCACTCGCTAACAATGGAGCAAATACTCAAACTTAGTAACTTATGACTCATTTGGACGGACAAACACAAGTAAATACTTACAACAAATTAAGACCCATACTCCTAATCAATTAATTACGTAACTTGCAACTACATAATATGTTAAATCAAGTAAAGTAAGGTCACATTTTACCAATTAACCAATAATTTGCAAATGGAAGTCCTATACACTTCAAATCACCTAAATGAGAAAATAAGTTGTAAAACTGCAAAATTAACAAAGTTAAGCCTTGTATCATCAGTTAATATTTTTTTGTCCACATTTGTACAATCATTTATAAAGTTATATAGTGTTGATAAACTAAGAGCACGTTTAACGATGAGATTTAGCAAGCGAGCTTTATGTAAAGGAAGAACGACCGATGTTAAGGGAGAATGACTAGTGAAATTTAACGGTTTGAATCTCGGAGGCGGTGTTCAGCTGTTTTAGTATAAAATAATAGTAATAAAATATAAAATAAATTTGTTTTCATTAAAAATACCTTGATTAGATAAGTATGAAATTTACTTTAAATTTTATCTTTATATCATTTTTTACATATATTTATGAATTTAATTATATAAATTATGACCAAAGTTGTTTAAAAAACTACTTACAGACTAATTGATGTTTCGGCAAAAAATCATGATCAGTGTGTAATTTTTTTTGGGAGTTCTTAGATTAAATTGAAATTAATTATTGATTTTCATTTATTTTTTTTTAATAATAAAAACTGACAAAGACTCGTGTCAGCTCTCACCCCAGACCTGCCTCTCTTCTACGGAGACACATACCTAAGTTTTGTGCTTGCTCCTCCCTTACCGTTAAAGTCGCCACCATAGAGCTTGCACCTCCGCCGCCCTAAAACACGTGCCTCCTATGCACCGTTAAACATGCTTTAAGGCATGAACAAAACAAGAACTAATTCGTTTGAACTACAAGTTAGTTAAATTATCTGTTTTCCTAGTTTTAAATTATATAATAAATATTTCAATGGTATGATGAATGTGCAATTACCTTGATGATCAAGAAGAACGATGGAGACCGCAATGCACAACTATCTCTCTCTTTATTTCTCTCTCAGACTCGGATTATAGGTGATCAATATCACTTTCTGTTGTTCTCTCTCCTTCTCGTGTTACACGTTCGATAAATTGAGACGCAAATAAAACGGCTGCTAAGATGAAATACTAAATCTTGAGAAACAATTGAATAACATCCTTTTTATTTTCATTTAAAAAAAATGTATTTATTTTTGGGTTCACCAATATGTGTTAATAGTGGATCGGATTTATGACAGTAGTACTCCTACATCTTTCTCTATCGTTACACGTTTTCCAAATAAAAGCAGGTTTTGTATTAATTATTCATTAATACCTTAAAAAATACATAATCATATGTAGTTAGGCCTCTACTAGTTACCGACTATTACACTTCACTTTCGGGTCAAACTAAAATAATCACTTGTATATTGATAAAATAAAAATAAAAGATAAATATGAGGGTTTACAATTAATTTTTTGGAAGACATAAGTATTTGGACTTTTAACATCCTTCTATTTCTAGTTATGTTTGGAAAAAGATTTTCGAATACATTAAACCTCTCATTCTAGTGCTACTCACTACATAAATTAGATCTACTCGTTTTACGCTTATGCTCTGTTTGTTTTGAGGTAAAACAGAGTAAAATTAAAAAAATTATTTACGGGTAAAATAATTTTTTCATCTGGTCGGTTGCAAGAAAAATATATCTTACAGGTGAAACTTTTCCATTATATGAGGTAAAAGGATGGAAATGAACCCCCGGCAAAAACCAGCGGAAACATTTGCGCTGGAAGTTTGGTCTAACTTTTTTAAAATTAACTACTAGCTATTTTGATTCAAATTTTTTAGAGTTCATAGTGCACTCATATTTTTTAAAGTTTCATCTAACGGATGAAATTAAAACAATCTAATGGTCTAAATTTATATGTGAGTTTTATAATTTTATTTTTATATAATTTTAATTTATAAAATAAGATATAGTAAAATTATTGATTTTTTTACTATTTTTAAAATAATGCTTAAATTTAGGCTAGTTTCAACTAGGGTTTTATAATTTTGTTTGAGTTTTTATTGTGTTGTAAAATAAGTTTTTAATTTACAAAATCTAATTTGTTTTTCATATATTAAAATTATAAAATTCATGCATAAATGTAGACCATTGTAGTGTTTTAATTTAATCTATTAGATAAAACTCTAAATGATGCAGTAAATTATGAACTCTAAAGAATTTGAATCCTACCTAATAAGCTAATCTTCCATCTCTCTCTAATTCTTTAAAAAAAATTAATATTTGAAAGTAACTCTTTCACACTAACACTAGTGCTTAAAATTTGTTGATGTCCAGAGCAAAACACAATAAAATTGGTCTCCTTAAAAAAAAAGTCATTTGAGAGACTGATATACTCATGTCCAATCGTTGGAACACCATTTTTTATTTTTATTTTTATTTTTTTGATCTTATGATAAACCATTTTGTGGGTTGATATATATATATATTTATATATATATATATATATATATATATTTATATCCGGAAAATTTCTAGGAATATTTATATACTCAGTTTTTTTTTTTTTGAATTATCCGAGATGTTTAATCAAGTTAAGAAGAAATATGATTGCTAATATCTTTTATGTTATAAGTTTTAACGTGTTGGTAGTACAAAAATTTTAAGTTGACATCTTCAATTGCGTTTATGCGTGTCCAGTCACATTTGTTCTCCTTCTTCATGCATCAAACATTGATAAAGCTTTACAAAAATAACGTAATTTAGAATATTTGTAATAATATCACCCGTAAAATTTGTTGTACTCTAAACAGCCGAAAAATGCATGAAAACAAATGTTTACACTGTAAAGGTTTGCCCGGAAAATATTTTGATGATGAGCAATATGTTGATGATATGTAAGGGTAAAAATTTTAATTACATCGACATTCTCTGTATTTTAAAGAAAAATAAATAAAACAAAAATTTGACGTAATCTGCTACGTACCACCTAATCATTGTTAAACCGAGTTGTTTATTTTGCTGTTTGTTGTGTCTTTTTAGATTTGCTTTTGTGCATGCATATTGGTTTGTTTACTTTGAATTTGGCTCCACAGAGCGTCTTGTCCTTTTTTATCTTAACTTTATTTTAGAAAAAATAAACATTGTTTAACAGGGGATTTAGGCACGTTTTCAAACCTGCAGCGAGATTAATTACACAAGCAAGAAGAAGAAGAAACGACTCATGAGAATAAATGTGAAATAAAAACGAGCACACAAGATTTTGATAAGAATTTCATCCAACAATGCCTAGTTTCCGAGCCACTCCAATATTTGACCGATATATGAATCAATAAAAAGAGGGTTACACGTAACTCTAGCTTAGATCACAAAAACACACACACAATTCATATATAGAGAGCTTTCTAGTTTCTGTCTATTTTTTTGTTTCGGAGATTCGTTCTCTCTAATATTTGTGATTATGAGTATTAAGAGCTACTACATCACACTCACAAAATGTGATAAATCTCTTTTAATAGAGAGGATTGAACAAAAAAATAGTCTCACATTAATCTCATAACTCACTCTTTATAAATAAAGGAAGTGATTTGAACTCTTCATATTAAGAGAGTATCACTCATACTCACCAAAATAAATTAATAATATTTTATTATAATCTTTTGTCTACTCTATTTATTTACATTGTTGTTTTAAATTTTAACTCTATTAATAGTAAAATAATTGTTATAGCGAGTTTATAAGAGAGTTTGAAATTTGACACAAAATATAAATGGATCCTTACAATCTAAAAAATGTATTTTTATCCATAAATTTGAAAAGTTTAATAGAGATATTGATGTAGATGCTCTAAGAGTTAAAAGTATTTATATACTACCACTTACAAAAAACAAAATTTTAGGTAACCGTGTAATCGGTAACCGGATCGCCAGAAAACCCAGTCATATCTTCACTGCCAGAAACATAACGATATACAAATGTGTAACCGGTTAATAGTACTCAATTGGTCTTCACAAATTAACATTACATTCCATAAAAAAAAAGTTGTTCTAAGTTGTCATTAAGATCCTGACAGGATAGAGTGGATGTTAAATTGTGTCAATTAGAGTTTCCTTGGTGTAATTGGAATGTTAGGTGAGTTGGTAGGCCTTCTTCGTGTAACATAAATTATTTGTACTCTAGGACTTATTTAACACTCTTTAGATCAAATGATTATGTGAGTTGGAAACATAACTTAACAGGGCGAACAGGGTTCGAACAATTCAACCTGAAACTCAACCCAAATCAAATCGATTTTCTATTTGTTTGATTAGGTTTTAAAAATTCAAAAATCGAATTACAAGGTTTGATTTGCGGTTTTAATTTTTCGAGACGGAAATGGATACCTATATACATGGATTTAAATATAATTTTTAATAGATTTTATATGTTTGATGTATATGTATTACCTGACTTGAACAGTACTTTGCCTTTTGTTTTGTTTATTTCAAGTTGTGTTTTGTGTTTATCACAATACATTTATTTCAATCCGATCCGATTATTCCTCTAATGCCTAGTTCCAACATATGTATCTGATCCAAGATAAGGTAAATCAGCAGAGTTCACACGTAAAAACTTAATCGAGCCCAAAGTTTGGGATTCATCTCGAACCCGTTTTATTATACAATCAATTGGCTAGAAAAGAGCAACTAAAAAAGGGGCAATTGCCTTTTAATATTCCAAAACTAAACTGATTCCGATTTGACAGTAGTATAAAATACTAATTACCCTTAAGTCTTACTTTACTCGCATTTAATTCGTTGGATCGTCATTCCGATGGATAAATAGAAAATGTCTCACTGCATGACTATTAAAAAGCATATCCCATTTAGAAAAGCAAATTTGGCCGGGGGAAGAGGAGGGGATTGTCGGTACGACAGCGAACGAGGTCTATTCCCCACTATCACGGCAATCGACCCACAGAGATGGTAACCGAGTGGGAGTGGATAGACGGAACAGTTAAGAAAAATAAAGATATAATAAGAGGTGTTATTAATTTAATAGGAAAAAAAAATCTGTATGGTGAAAGTAAGCTCTTTTGGTATTGATGTTTTCTTATACAATCAAATATTAGTTGGTTTGTAAAAGTAACACTATATGAGTAGTAATTATTTAAAAATCAGTATTAATGTTTTTATAAGAGAAAAAAGTTGTTTAGTTTCTTGTACTAATCATTTTTACCATTTTAGTATCTAACATTTAAATTTTACCAATTTAGGTCATAAATTACGAATTTTCATCTAATTAATGGTCTAACAATATAAATTGACACAATTGCAAATTTGCAATCATTACATCTCACATTTGGAGATCTATTTATTGTCGGATATGAGCGCAATTGCACTCACTATTTAATAGGTAAAATAACGTGACTGCAATTTTATTATTTTATTAAACACTAATCCCCTACTTAGATGAAAACATGTCGGAGAGTAGCTAAATTATAAAATAAAAAAAGTTTCAATACCAAATCAACAAAAACTATTAGTACAAGATACTAAACAATTTTTCACTTTTTAGAGCAGCAGTGTTACTATAGACTATAGAGTAGTGCATTTTTTGGGAGAAAATAACACTTTAGTGAATTTTGTTTACATAAAATTCTGATTTAGTGCACTAATGTTTCGAAATACTAATTTAGTGTACGGAGTTTATTAAATAACTTAACTTAGTGTACTGATGTTTCAAAATCTTTATTTAGTGCACCGAGTTTACAAATTAAACTTATTTTAATGTACCTCATATATATACGAGAGCGTCTATTTTGACACCGAGTTTATCAATTAAACTTGTTTTAGTGTACCTCATATATATACGAGAGCGTCTATTTTGACGTGTATATATGTTTATTACTCCTAAAAAGTAGGAAGGAAACGTCACAGCGTGGAACGATTTGTCTGTATGTACAAGCCACGTCAGCAAACCGATGATGTGATGAAAAGTTTTGCTACGTGTTTTTTTTTTGGAAATTTGTGTTTAGTACGATGCTATTACCTTAATATGAAAAAACCCAAGATGTATTTCTCGTTTAATATTAGGATACATGTAATTTTGGATGTACCAAAATAACTCCTCATTAAAATCTCTGCATATTCTCTCTCCTTCCCATAATATTGGGGTTTTCAAATTCAAACTAATTTTTTTTATTGTTTTTTTAAATCAAAAGACAATAAAAACTGAAAATAATATAAATAAATTAAATGAGGATTTACAAAAAAAAATATAGAGAAAAAAGATAGCTTCATATAGAATCAAACAAACAAATGGAAAACCAATAACAATAATAACAAATTAAAAAATAAAGGATCATCGTGTAGCAACAATGAAATTAATTAAAGCATTATAGACCACCATATATTAAACTATAAGTAGAAATATGAAGAAGCACATACCAACACAAAGCATCAATGTGGTAAAATATATAGCATCATGGAGCATCAAACTATATAAACCTAGAATAATATAAATAACGATGAATAATAAACTATAATACAAAAAACAACTAAAGAGCATTTGATAGCATCAAACATCAAATTAAAAAATGAACCTTGATAAAACTGGAAAAAAAAAATGTTTTATATGTTTAGTACATCAAAATATCTGCTTTTAACGATTTGGGTATATACATTTCAAAATTTTAATTTAGGTACCAACCACACTATAATAACTTTTCAATTTAGGTACCACTGTATAAATAAATCACGGAATCATATCACGTGACATTTGACAAACATTAATTTGATAGGCTAATTTGACAATTTTGCACAAAAATATGTCATCCTATAAAAATATTTTTCCCAATTTCACACATAACAAAAATTTAGATTATATGCTAATTTTTTTTATGTGTGAAATTGGGGGGAAAGTTTTTTTAGAATGACATATTTTTGTGCAAAATTGTCAAATTAGTCTCTCAAATTAATGTTTGTCAAATGTCACGTGACATAATTTCGTGATTTATTAAGACGGTGGTACATAAATTGGAAATTTAGTATAGTGTGGTACCTAAATTGAAAAATTTGAAAGGTAAGTACCCAAATCGTTAACCGCACTATAGTTTGGTGTAGTAAATGTATTTTTTCCCTTTACAATATAAAACACCAAAAATGGTTTATACAAAAACAAATATCACAAGTGAAAAATTATACACCTAATATACTTGCAAAGTGTAAAAAAAAAAACGTTGATCAAAATAATTAAAAAGAATAAAAACATGACAGAAAAAACGGAAAAACCTAAATAACAATATAAAAAAAAGGTAAAGTATTGATTAATGATGAAGAAAAAAATAGAAATAATGAAAGAAGTTAAATTAGAAGTAAAAATAAATGAAATCCATTAATATGAATAAAGTAGAAGTAGATAGAGATAAAAGAATGGAAGAGATGAATAATATGTATATGTATACACTGGAAGAGAAAAATAAGGTGAGTTAGTTAATAGTTTTGCTATAATAATTTAAAAATGTGGGGTTATTTTCGATGCTATGTATTAAATTTTAATAAATATTTTTATCGTGAGGAAGTATTGTAGGTTTATGAAACTATACTTTTACTTAATTTTTGAGGAATTTCACAAAAAAATGTTTAATTTTCTTTCACAACATATTTATTATATGTTTCCTCAAATTATAAAAAACCAAATTGTTTCTCGTATACGAGGATCCAAATTGTTTACTTATATTTTATCTCACATCTATTTTTTTCACTTTACACTCACATGTATTTATATTAAATAACAAAATTAAAATAAAATATTAATATATGATAAAAGTAATGGAGTGAATAAGTAACTTATACAAATGTCATTTTTTTTTAAAGAGGCTGGATTTTTCCACTGCAATTTATCTGTTTTCACGTTCAAACCGTAATTTTTTTTACGAACCGTAAGTCAAATTTACGGTTTTACTTTTGGTCAAACCGTAATTTTGACTTACGGTTCGTAAGTCAGAATTACGGTTTTGACTGTGAAATTACCAAATTGCCCATGTGCTGAAAATTTGAAAATTTTCGACAGAGTTTGGGAGATCGATCGGTGAAGCCGTCTGAAAAAAATTCCAGTGGCCTAATTAACTAAAAACAATATTTACGGACCGTAATCGTGACTTATGGTTTGATAAAAGGTCAATAAGGTAATTTGTTTCGAGTAACATGATAAAAGGTCGTTTCGAGTACTAATCATTTAAAAAAATGGTTAATTTGTTTAAAATAAAATTTGCCTATTTATCTTAAAAAAATATTTACGGATCGTAATCGTGACTTGCGGTTTTATAAAAGCTCAATAAGTTAATTTGTTTCGAGTAACATGATAAAATGTCATTTTGAATACTAATTATTTAAAAAAATGGTTAATTTGTTTAAAATGATAGACGATTCAATAACGAACATAACGGTTGAAACGGAACTAAATTTGCAGTGAGTCCGAACGAATAATTTATAGTTACACAATATACGATATCGAACAAAAAATATGGATAAGTCAGATTACGGTGCGTAAATGTTTTTTTTTTGAGTTAATTAGGTTTCTGAAAAATTTTCCACTTGGTCGATCGATCGGACTTCACAACCGATCGATCGGCCAAGCTTTCCAAAAAAAATTCAGATTTTCAACGTATAGACAATTTAATAATTTAACAGTGTAAACCATAATTTTGACTTACGAACCGTAAGTAAAAATTACGGTTCAAAAAAATATTACAGTTTGAATATGAAAAAACAGATAAATTAAGTGGGAAAATCCAGTCTTTTTTTGAAATTATAAAAAGGAATTGATGACTTTGAAGTCAAAACTCAAAAAGCATCTCTCTCTCAGCCTGTTTCTTGATTTCTCCGTCCCCCCTTATTAATTATTCGTTAATTGACATACGTGGGTTTTGCTTATATATATATATATAGTCTTCATCTAAACCCAAAAACCCATCTCTCTTTCATAGTTTTTCTTTATACCATTTTAACTTATGTTTTACCCATCTTTTTTCTCTACTTATTTACCTATCAATTTCGTTTGGATAAATTATATGTATCACTTCAACTTTTAAATTTGGGGATTTAAATAAAATAGTTTGGATGAAGCTTATATGAAAATAAGCTGTTTTTTAAGACAAAAATTGAAGCTTTACATGAATTAAGCTGTTTATTTAGAATAGTGTTATTAGACCAAAAATATTTTTGATCCTCAGATAAAAATATATTTTGTCCAATAGGCTTAAAGTTTTTGTAAAAAATGAATGTAGAATAACTTGCTATTGATTTGGACTGAATTGTGTAAATTGTAAATTATTTTGTACTCCGTTGCTGACGTGATCAGGGGAGATGTACGACACAGTGGACTAATCGTTGTTGGCTAAGGCGGTTTGCTGATGTGGCAACGACACGTGTGCAAACCGTTCCTAGCTTGAGCGTTTCGTCCCTAATTTTAAGTAAATACATACGTTCGTATACCCATTAAACATAATTTAGTGTACCAATAAAAGTCGATGGTAGTACAAAAAATCGATTTATTTGATAAAATCAATACACCAAATCAAGGATTGGAAAACCCAATACACTAAATCTAAGGTATTTGATAAACTCATTAAGCTAAATCGAGATTTTGAATTATGATTACACTTAAATCAAAGTTTTATATAAACACTGGGCACGTGTAATTTCTCTTCTATTTTTTATGAAAAAACTTAATTTGCCTTTGGTAAATTCAAAAGAAATCATACTTAATAAATAAAAAAGCAACAGTTTCTATTTAATTGTTCATTACGAAACTACGCGTAATTTTGATATAGTTCAAATTGGCAAAAACTTGTATTAAAATTGTGGGAATGAAATTTCAAAAGCTGATCATATAGTTCAAATGTTAAATTTTATGATTAAATTTAAAAAAAAATCATTTCGATAATTTTGACACAAGTTATAAATCGATCTTGGATACAGTTTCGTAACGGACTAATAAAAAAAAAAAGGGTAAGAAGACGTCTGATCAGAAAAGGAAGTAAGGAGCGGGCTTCGTGTGTTCTCCCCATCATTGTATATTATTAATATATTAGCCCTCACATATTTATTATTACTTGATTTATTTTCATCATTATTTAGACCAACACCACCTAGATATTCTCTTTTGTATTTACGTCTCTATTGCTTTTTTTTTTTTTTTATCCTTATTGACCCAAGTTTTAAAAAGAGTTCATCTTTTGTTTATAAGATGGTAGATAATTCTTTGTTAATAATGGATGGTAATGTAATGAGCAAATTCAAGAGGGTTTGTGTGTTTTGCGGGAGTAATTCTGGGCACAGACAAGTCTTCAGTGATGCTGCTATGGAATTGGGCAATGAATTGGTAATACTAGTATAATTTACTGTTTAATCATTTCTTGGAAATTTTGTAATTTTTTAACAAACCTTTAACCACTTATTTTTAGTTTCTATCAAATGGCTCTTTTTTTTTTTTTTTTTGGCTGATGCAATTGTATTTCATTTTGGGTTTATTTATTTAAGCTCATTACTTATTCCTGTATATACGTGAAAAAAGAATAGTTTTTTCACTTAGTTATTTACTTCTTCATTAATGATTTGTTCCTTACCTGGTTTTGTTGGTACATACCATTTTATTTTGAGTTGGTCATATCATGCAACTTTTGTATTCTTTTTCTATACATTTTATTTTTTATTGTGAAACTATTTAGTTCGTTGACATTGCTTTGGACTTGGTTATGATGGTTCTATTAAATGACTTTTTTTTTGGCTGATGCAGTTGTATTTCATTTGGGTTTATTTATGCAAGTTGATTACTCTTATTATATTCTTATCCCTGTATATACGTGAAAAAAAAAAGCAGTTTTTTCACTTAGATATTTACTTCTTGATTAATGCTTTTTTCCTAACTTGGGTTGGTCTTAGCATGCAACTTTTGTAGTATTCTTTTTCTTTTTCTTACTTGTTAATTTTAATTGTGTAACTATTCAGTTCTTTGACATTGATTTGATTTTGGACTAGGTTATGATGGTTCTCATTTCTGCTTTTTATATCATGAATGGTTTTATTTCTCATAGAGATGTATTGTCCTGTTCCATTCTAATGTTGCGTGGTAATGAAATCTGATGATAGAAATGGAATTTTAGGTGAATAGAAAATTAGATTTGGTGTATGGTGGAGGAAGTGTTGGGCTTATGGGTTTGATTTCCCAAAGAGTATATGATGGGGGTTGCCATGTTCTTGGGTGAGTTTGACAATTTTAAATATTTTAATATCTACAAAAGATAAGATTACCTCTGTAATCAACCAAAAGTTGTTGCCGTCTTTAACTTTTGAATTCTGTAACTTGCAGGGTCATTCCGAATGCCCTTGTGCCTCTCGAGGTATTCATTAATCTTTGTTGTGTGTAATTTCTTCTGTTATAAGGCTTGGGTTATATTGTAGTGTTTAGTCAAGCTACGATCCGGAAATTGCTCAAACACTGTGAATGTATTAGGTTTGGCATACTACTTTTCTGAGAAATGAAATGATTAATACAGTTGTCACTATTTGCTTGTTGCTTATATTTTCGATTCACAGTTTTGATTAACTACTTAACCGCATGTGTCCTCTGTTCTGTATCTTTTTGAGTTGCTTCTTGTTTTCTTCTCAATTAAGGTTAATGTGCCCTTACAGAGAAAATGAGCAACCACTCTAATTAACAATAATTGAAAAACAAAATTGAGAGAGATGTAAGGAAGAGGGTATGAATATACTGGAGTTCCGAGTTCCGAGTTCCTAGTCTGAAACACATTTTGTACTTCTGATTGATTTGTGTTGCCTCGTTAGTTTTCGCTTATTGACGAACACGTAGCTACTTTCACATGAAATTACCCCCATTTGCACACATCACTTGTCATCTCATTTTGGACTTTCTTGTAAATATACAAAAAAAAAATTATGTGGTAGATATCTGGTGAAGCTGTTGGAGAAGTTAGAGTTGTTTCTGATATGCACGAGCGTAAAGCTTTGATGGCAAGGGAGGCTGATGCTTTCATTGCCCTTCCTGGTATTTACCTATAAAGTATAAGTTATCTCCTTTTTCCGTATAGCAATGTGATTTTATTCATGAGTTTATGTTCATTTTAGGTGGATATGGAACCATGGAGGAGGTTCTGGAGATGATAACTTGGGCCCAACTTGGAATTCATAAAAAGCCGGTGACTTCCTTAATTAACTACAAAAGATTATGCGTTTGATTAGTTTTTTATGTAAGTCTAAATAATTCGATGTTTTCAACTTAGGTTGGTCTACTAAATGTTGATGGTTACTACGACTCTCTTCTCGCATTGTTTGATAACGGTGTTAAAGAAGGTTTCATTAAACCGAGGGCTCGGGATATAGTCTTATCTGCTCCAACTACCAAAGAGCTTCTTGATAAAATGGAGGTAACAGATCCATTTTTGTTAGATTTATAATTCCACTGTTTTCCTCATCCTTGTTTTAGGAATTTTACTTTTTGTTATTGCAGTCATCAAATTATGGTTGACTAAAATTTCAAAAACAGAATTTGAGATGCCAGAACGTGTGCTTATTTTTATGGATATATGTATTATGTACTCAATTTCTTGTGATAGATTTCCAAGAATTTGTACTTGCCGACTTGCCATTTGCAAGACAATTTCTTAAGCACCAGATCATGTTCTGTTGGAGTTTGAATGATGAAAGTGATTGATCTCCGTTTGCTTCTTTGTTAAAAAAATTATTATTATACTTTTTTGGTCACATGGGTCTAAGGCTGTTTTGTTTTGGATAAAAGTAATGTCATCCTTTCTACAAAGCTATACAAGTAGTTGAGGAAATCTTTTAGTCCTTCATGATCAATTAGAACTACTGTATTTTCATATACAGATTCCATGTTAGGTGCTGGAACTTCAAGCTTAAAATGAGTGAATTACACCTTCCCTGCAAATCCACCATTTTTACAAAAAAAAATTGTAACATTAGTGTTATGGAAATCAGACGTCAAATCACAAAATAGCACACCAGCCTATAGCATAGTATGCAATTTCATGTTATGGATTTGTGGAGAGTCAAAAAGGTTGATACAATTTCAAATGTTATATTGAGATATTATTCGTCAATATTTTTGCAGCAATATACTCCTTCACATGATCATGTTGCCCCTCATGAAAGCTGGCAGAGGAAACAGCTGGTTAATCACTCAAGGGGCCAATAGCGAAAGTAAATTATCATCATAAACATTGTTTGATGGGTTTGGTTTAGGTCCATTATCTCTTCTCATCTGTTCCTGATTTGATTATGTTAGTATGAGTTTGTTTTTGACAATTTTGTTCAACTGGGGCCATTTAGTTGAGTTCCAATATATTTTCATACCAATTCATTGTGATTTGAATTTAGACAAGTGTACTACTAATACCTGTATTGCTATTTTATAACAAAGACTGGGTTGTTGTGGACGTTTCAGCTCTGTTAGCGCTTTTGAAAGCACAAATATGGCTTGTGAAACCTTTCCAAAAAAAAATTGTAATAAATTCGATCTTACCCAGTATCTTAGGGTAAAAAGATTGAATCTTGTATTGTAACTTAGGATGGATCTTAAAATGTGAAATATGTTGGTAACTTTGTGGAACCACTTTCTTTCGGAATATGATATTTTCTTGTTAGATGTTTAATTGAGCATAGTTCGTTATAATATTGTTCCCATTGCACATTAGTGTGTCATGTCAAAATATAGTATACACTGATTCGGGTGTATGGAGTGTGAGGGCTGTGGAAATTAAGCTACCTGCACTTTTGCTTTATTTATCTTCCACAAAAATTCGATATTTACTTTTCTTAAAGGCAATTGAAACCCCTCAATTATGAGAAGAACCTCATCTGTGCTCTAGTTTGACCATTCCTAAATTGAACTCCTATTTCTCTTATTTATTATGGAGGGGAATGAAACACTTGTATGTATTCCAGTTCAATAGTCTCCAAATCAGTGTGTATAAATACCCTTTGGGATTGCACATTCATGATTTTGCTTCAAATTATAATTGCTACATCATGTACAATCTAAACTTATATATTGGGGCCATGAGAGAATGACCAACAAGATATTGTCATTGAAGTTTTTAATACAAATTTCTCTAAACTTAAAAGCGTTGATCTGCTCGCCGTGAAAATCTCAATACTTTATTCGGATGATTTGATGTTGGTTAAAAACCATTTACCTAATTAAACAAAATTTTGTACTTTGTTATCTAGTTAACTTGTAAACATGATATCCTCAGATGACGCGTATACTTGCAAAATTTTGAAAGCAAAAAGTCTTAAATCTAACCCACAGTAGTTAAGTACATTAGACGGTGAACTTTTAATTTAGATTGCGTAATTCCTCGGATGAGGTGTATACAATAGTTACAGAATTTGTTCGTAAATAACTTAGAGCAGCTTGCAATCAGATCTGGTAAGAAAAATGATTTACTATATCAGAAGTGAGCATGTGGATTAAGAACTAAGAATTCATGAATGGTCAACTTCTAGAAACAATATCCCGTCGTTAAATCTGTATAGCTTGTCCATTTTCTATTTTTCTTGAAAAGTTGGAGTAACCATTTGGAACTAGCTAGTTCGTTTGATTCTCTACACACTAAATATTCGGATATCGAGCTACCACCCTTCTGGGGTAATTATTACGATTGAAGTTTGCATATAATAGCCATCGAGTATTTTTGTAATTTTAGCCGCAGCATTCAAGCTGGGATTCCATCTAGCAACCTTATCTGCTTATACCGTTACCAACTTGAGAGTATCTAATAAACGATTTGCAGTGACGTAATCAGGATCCATAAATGGGAGGGGTTGGTTTCCTGGACTGGCCCTGAGTTTTTTCATGCCAGGGCTAAAATCAAAATTGTGCCCAACATATTCAAGAATAGAAGTGTATTTCATATGAAAAAAGTAAGTACAAACGACCGTCGTTTAATCAAAGTAATAAAACTGACTTAATACTTTCACCATCTAAATTCTATGTCAGACTTTCTCCCGCCGAATTCGTTCTTCGTTGGACCGACTTATCCATCAAGCCTTTCATGATCCGGTCAACAAATTTTCAGCTTTCTTTTTATTTCTTTCACCGCTGCCAGATAACTATTTTCTCGGAAACCTGGTTCTTTAAATACTTTTATAGTCAAACTAAACGGGCACAAAAGTGTCCAGAGGTAACTAAAGTTTAATGTGCAGAGGTAATTTATTTTCTAATTATGTGTATGATAAATATTTTTTTTATATTAGAAATGCACACATGGACTATATTTAATTGGGCCTTTTTGTTGAAGCCTAAACTCAACAGGTCCACTGACTTATATTTTTTCGTAGCAATATACAAAATACAAACATACATTTGCATATATAATAATAGTACTAAATTTAGTGCTCCTTTGATTTTGTGACCTGGGTAGTTGCCCTCACTGCCCCTAGGCATGGCCGCCTCTGCGTTTTCATATAATTTTTTCCAGGTGTGGGTGGAAGAAGATTAATTTTGATCAAAGTAAATAAAAATTAATTACTTTTTAATCATTTTTTTTCCTAAAATGAGGGAAAGGCCTACCGAGCACTGAATAAAAAAGGTAAGAATAAAATATCAATTTAATATTTCATATTGTGCCGCTGGCCCACCGAGCACTGAATGTAGTAAGCATGCCGTTTGGGCACCACAGAAAGCATAGTTATACAATAATTCTCATCTTTACATATGTAGTGGATATACTGACTTGTATTCCATCCATTTCCAATTAATTATTTTTTATGAAATTATGTATAATTTTAACCGGTTTATAACGTGTATCAAAATTGTCGAAATAAAAATTTTCAAAATTAAATCATACTCTCTCCGTTCCCATTTAATTGTCCACTACGAAACTACGTGCAATTTTAACCGGCTTATAACTTGTATCAAAATTATCGAAATGAATTTTTTTTAAATCTAATCATAAAATTTAACATTTGAACTATATTATCAACTTTTGAAATTTTTTATTCCGACAATTTTGATACAAGTTCTTGACCGGTTAAAATTACACGTAATTTCATAATGGACAATTAAATAGGAACGGATGGAGTATAATTTAATGTTTGAACTATATGATTAAATTTTGAAAATTTTAATTCCGATAATTTTGATATAAGTTATTGACCGATAAAAATTACACGTAGTTTCATAATTAATAATTAATTAGTAACGGATAAGAACGGAGGGATTATACAACAGTGTCGATAACGTTGAAGGAATAAAGGTGCATTGAGTATACAATTTGGTTTAACCTCGTTGACTCGATAGTATCATAATGGCTCCTAAATATTAATATTTCGATGCAAGATCTGACCAGTCTTTAAAGAAAGAAAATTTCGTACCAAGAGAAGGTTGAAAATTTTAACTTCAATCCCAATGCAAAAGTAATGTGTTAGTCGTAGTTGCGCCGTGTTTAATGGAGTACTAGTACTAACATAACGTATAATCACTACAAAGCCTTTTTTTTGGGTACATTTAATAAAGATCTTATGATGATGTATAAATTAATCTTTAAATTTCTAACCATGCTTAATATAACAAGTTGGACCTAAAGTAGATTGGCCTCTTGATGACCAAATGCAAATTGATTTCGGTAACCGATATTATTAAAACATCCGCATCTGCTATCTCAAAATATATATTTTTTTTAAAATTTAATTATTATGTTATAAAAAGTGACATATATCAAAAATCATATGAGTAACGTATATGATTTATTTGGTTAATATAATAATTAATACATTATCATGTTGTCTATATTTTTGTAGTTGAAAATTTGTTATGATTATTAAAGTATAATAAACAAATAAAAAATAATAATATAAGATTATTATAATAAGATTAACAATAAAATTAAAATTTTATTTAAACGTAAACGGTTATATAAAATATGTTATGTTTAATAAAATAGTTAAAGGTTTGGCTTTAATCGGTACAACAATTTAATCCCGAAAATAGGCTCAATCACAAGCATAAACAAACAAAGGAAAGGGAAACAAACAGTAGCACCAAGTTTGTGTGTACCCAAGCTCTCTTTCTTTGTTCACACCAAATGGCATTTAACAATAGAAAGAAGCCTAAGAAGCCTGTGTTCTCAATCCATTCATACATATCCACCACCCTCTTTATCATCGTTCTCTTTACGATACCCACCTTCCTCCTCCTACGCACCCCCGCCACCTCAGTATGTGCTCCTATCTCCACCCAAGTTGACGCAGTATGGTCTGGCGACCTCAGAGCCGCCCAGTTTTCATGGAACCGCCTCTTGTTTTCTAGAACCAACCCCCCTCGTGCGAAACTCAGGATCGCAGCCTTTTCTAGGAACTGGCCTGTTGGGTCCGTACCTGGCGGCATGGAGCGCCATGCTTTCACACTCTATAACGCCCTGGCCCGTCGAGGCCACACCGTCCATGTTTATACATCGCCAGTTGACGAAAAGAAGAAAGATTCGGCTTGGGACCAGGGCCAAACCGCGTCTTCGCCTACTATCCACTTCCACGAGGGCCAACCAGGAAAGTGGCAGCCTAAAAAAGCGTGGGACTTGTTTGAGAAGGAAAATAGTTCTGTTCCGTTCGATGTGGTCCATTCAGAGAGCGTGGCACTCCCTTTTTGGTTGGCGGAGAAGGTAGGTGTTACAAGAAAATGTCACTAAGTGTCGTTAAATTTAACATCCGTAAGTTACAATTCTTTTCCTAAATTTGATGACACTCAACTTATGATTAGAACAACAACAAAATGTCTCATGACATCTTTCTTTGTTGAGCGTGCTACCATTTCATCTTCCAATTTATTAAGCTCTTTGGAAGAATCCGGATGTATTATTTATTATCTTCATCAGGTACCAAACCTTGCAGTTTCGTGGCAAGGGATAGCGCTGGAGAGTATGCAGTCATTGATTTATCAGGACTTGATTCGTCCGTCTAATGAGCCGATGACGCCGGGATTTAACCGGAGCCTGTACGGGGTAATTCCCAAGGTATTGAATGAGATTAGATTCTTCAAGAAATACCAACATCATGTTGCTACAGGTGATAGTTGTGGGGAAATGTTGAGGGATGTTTACCAAGTTCCTAATAGAAGGGTTCATGTCATCTTGAATGGTGTCAATGAGGAAGATTTCAGAGAAGATTCAAAGTTAGGCCTTGAATTTAGGTTGGTGACTTCTTCATATATATCTATTTAATTTTGCTAGTGAACTGCCCATTATAATAGATTGCAACTTACCATTGTGATTCCGAATCGATAATCTACATGGAATTTCTGCTTATAGAAATTACCTGACTATTTTATAAACATTCGTGAATTTGACAATTTCTTTCAAAGCTAAGTCTCTCAGGAGTCAGGATTACTAAATGTCATTAAAAACCTGGCATTATGTCAAAGCAAATTTCATAATAAATCAATGGATTTGAACCTTGTATACAAGAGAAGTATATGAAGAACATTGATGTAAGACGAATTTTATCTTGAATGGTTTTCTGTTTCTTTAATTTGGAGTTTAGCATGTTCATGTGTTCCTCAATTTGGATTCATTAACACAGGCAAAGTGTCGGAGTCCCCAATACTGCAGAAGTTGTTTTTGGCATTGCTGGTCGACTAGTGAGAGACAAAGGCCACCCGATACTTTATGAAGCTTTTTCTATCATCAAAGACAAATACCCAAACGTCTACTTGATCATAGTTGGCACTGGACCATGGCAACAACGTTACAAGGAATTGGGCCCTCAAGTTATAGCTTTAGGCTCGATGAACCCATCTCAACTACGGGTGTTCTACAATGCAATCGACATATTTGTGAGCCCAACGCTGAGGCCGCAAGGCGTTGATCAAACTCTCATGGAGGCCATGATGATCGGAAAACCAATCATGGCTTCGCGGTTTCCAAGTATTAAAGGTACACAAATATACTTTTTATATTAACATGCTAGCAAGGTTGCATACTTTAAGCACATATAGGCTGGATTGTAATTTTTAGTTTCAGAAAAAGGCTAGGTTCTACTAAAACTTCTGAGATTTTGAGGCCAAAATACTAGAGTGCTCAGCTTGAAATCTGATGAATCAACTATGGTACAGCTTGAAGCAAAAGTTAAGTTAGCTTTAAGCTAAAGGTGTAACCAGACCAGATCCATTTAGTAGTCTTTTTCTTTGTTGAGTTTGCATTAGTCTTTAAACTATATATCTTATAGGACTAACTATTTTTGTTATATGTAGTATCCTGCGATCTTGATATGCGTATAAAAATTTCTAAAACATGGAGTAGTTTATTAGGAAACAATGATATACTAGTTGGACAGGACTAGTAATGCATTCGCTGTGCTCGAGTACTTGAGTGCCTTTGCACTAGGTAACACCAAAGATTACCGACCAAAACTTTGACATGATGTCTTGAATTCAGGATTCTTTTATTAGGAAACAATGTGACTTGTGCCATTTCCTTCTTGTTCTTTCAAGTCACAAACTACATAAAATCTAACTATCAATTGAAACTCCATTTTGCTTATTCATTTCCATTTTGCTGATTCACTTGAAGGTACAATTGTTGTTGATGATGAGTTCGGCTTCTTATTTGCGCCAAATGTGGAGTCATTAGTAGAGACGTTAGAAGTGGTGGCTGTTGAGGGTTCGAAGAGACTGAGGCAAAGGGGGAAGGCATGTCAAGTCTATGCAAACTCCATGTTTGCTGCAACTAAAATGGCTTTAGCTTATGAGAGGCTTTTTCTTTGTATCAAAAACGAAACTCACTGTACTTACCCATAGTTTATTTTATTTATACAAACAATCTAATACTTACTTCCGGATTTGATACAATAATTAATTTCATAGTAAACATCTCATGACTTCTCATTATCGAAACGCCAATATTAGTTCACAGATGTTTAGAATGACAGTCAATTGTTATATTGCGTATTGTCTACCAAAATATATGATCATTTATCATCTTAGCTATTTTTTAATAATACTTTTATCTTGGGAAATCATTCCCTTTTTTCGGGTGTTTTAAAAAGCGCGCTTTAAAGTGCTAAAAACTCGATAAAGCTCTTTGTTAAAATAATTTGCCTACGCTTTTTGGCTGGTAAAGCGCTATTAGTGCGCTTTTATCACGTTTTTTGCAATTTTTTTAGGACTTTTAATTTGTTTTTTTTTTATTATTTGTCCAAAAAACTACGAAAACAACATTGATTTACGGTTAGCATTTTCACGAAAAACATAATTAATAACAAATTCTATCACTTGTCTTAGTAATACTTAATCGCTCATTTTGACAAACTACAACATTTGAAAATTTTAAGTACTAAAAGACATAAATCCGTATTTTTTTTGCAATTTATAAAATATTTCAATTTTTTTTATATAGAAAATCGTTAAATGATGTTTTCAAAATATACATTAAACCTGCATATTTTTTAGATATTTCTAACATGTATATTTTAATATTATAAAAAAAATACGTTTTATGCTTCAAAGCTAAGCTTCACAATAATTGTGTCAAATTTTTATTGTTAAATAGTGACACATGTGTATATTAAATGTCTCTGATATATGATAACCTTAACAACGGGAAAAAAAATACATTTAGTGTATTGTACTATATGTTTTTAACGATTTAGTTATCAGACTACCAAAGTTAATAATTGACGTATTGAACTATCATAATATTCACAATTCACATACTGTCGTTAATTTAGTTGGATGAAAGTTAGTTTCACTTTTAATTTTAGTCATATTCTTTGTAATTTGTATAAATTTAATCATGTCCTTTCGAAATATTACAACTTACAATGTTTTTACTAAAACACAAACATATACATACATAATAATTATCTCATGAGTTTAAAAAAACATATTATTTGACTAGATTTTCTTTGATTTTTTTTAAAATAAAAAAATTATAATTTTTTTTATACTTTCTCTAAAACGAAAATAAAGTAAGTTTTAGATTTATGACATTCAAACAAAAATTATTTGAGGCCGCATCACTATTTGAATACTTTCATGAAAAAAGGGCAAGAAAATTATTATATTTTTTTTTTCAAAAAAAGATTATTTTTTGTAAATAGAATATATTTTGTTGAACTTAGAGTTCAATAATGATTTTGATTATAACTTTGATTATGCGTTTAATGATTTTACGATTTCGATGATATAATGCTTGTCTTTTCCAAAAAGAGAATTTGTAAATTTCAGAACACCAGAAAGATAGATCACAGAAAAATGAAGTCACAGGTTCAAGCGGAACCAGAATCGGAGCTATAATGAAGGAGTTACGGGCTTTTGAAGATTAACGATAAAACAGAGAAAACTGAAGAACGACCGATCGTCTGTATCGTTTTTGTACCAATTTCTTCCAGAGAGTTCACAAGAAAAACGACCGATCGTTTTCAGAAACGACCGATCGTTTTATGGAAAACGATCGATCGACTGTAGAGAACGACCGATCGTTTTCTGCAGTTTTCGAAAACAGCTTTTCAGCTTATTCTGGAAAGTTGCTTAAAACCTCTAAAAAATACCCTCAACCACTTCCAACGGTCATAACCCAGAAAAACATACTTTGTGACCTTATAAACCTCCCAAATCTTTCTTCAAACATACTAATCCATTATCCTAAAATCTCTCTTAATCAAAACCCAAATTATCACCATTTTGGTGAAAATATTCGAAAAAGAGGAAATTAAGAAGAAAGCGATTCTAGCTCGAACAACAACAAAGACTCACCAATTAGCTTATTTAGAAGCAAATAGAATAGTGAGTGTAGTTACATTTTTGTAACAAAATTGTAACGAGTATTTTATAAACTCATTTTTGTGAGCGAGTGATCGGGTAGAGGCTTTGTAAGCAAGTGAAGCTTAAAAGCTCTAGGTCTTTCATTTCGGGACACTCATAAAGTGAGGGGGAGCTTAATCGGTCGATTAGCTCGTTAGGATTGTAATATCCGGGAAAAGAATTTTTAGTGAAATACTCGGTAGTACCGAGGAGAGGACGTAGGCGCGTTTTGCCGAACCTCTATAAATCACGGTGTCATCTTCTTCCCTTAAACTTTTACTTTCCGCAAATATTTATTCTTGCTTGCTTGCGTTTGAATTTATTAACGTTTATTAACGCTTAAGCTTAGAATTGCGTAAGTTGGGGTGTTAGTTGCTTAGATTTTTTAATTAGGCGAAAATCGCCATAAATCTTATTCACCCCCTCTAAGGTTTAGCCGCACACGGGCCAACATATTTGTTAAGTATTTGTAATTTTTTTTGTACACAAACATCATCTAGAATTTACATTATTTGCAATAATATGTATACATGTATTATATTATATATCTTTTTATACATACATTGATATAACATATATATGTGTATGTGTGTATTATATACATATATATGTGTGTGTATTATATACACTAGCGGACCTGCCCACCCGATGGGTGTGAATTCAATAAAAAATATGTAATCCGTTATGATAGAATATTCGATGAGGTGAGAGAAAATTATGGTTGAGGGAGACAGAGAGAATTTGATGGCAGTTATATATATTATAGGGTGCAGGATATATGGACACCATGAAAAACGCATAAATGTACACTTTTTTGTAAAAACGCTCCAAATCAATATTTTATTATTGCAAATCTCCACGGTTTCACGACGGGAACACAAATATGCGTCTTGTTTTTTTTTCCTGAGATGTATAATGACATGTTTTGAATTTTCAAAATTTACCATAATTTCGAAAACATGTCATTATACATCTCGGAAAAAAAAAACAAGACGCATATTTGTATTCCCGTCGTGAAACCATGGAGATTTGCATTAACCAAATCTTGATTTGGAGCGTTTTTACGAAAAAATATCCAAGTTGATGTCTAATTTGATGTTCATATAACATCTCCCATATTATATATATATATATATATATATATATATAGATAATAGAGAGAAAGGTAGAGAGATAATAAGAAAGATAGATAATAACGTGAAATAACAGTTATTTTTATTTTTATCAGTTTTACTCATCAGTTTTTTTATTTATAATTTTTCAAACTATCAATACTATTTTGCAAATATTTGTTTCAAGGCCTCATAAGACCTCTAGACATAAATTAATAGTATAGATATATATAAATTAATAGTATAGATACATATAATTATATATTTTTGAATTTATACTAAAATGAGATATTTCAAAAAATTAAGGGTTAGATTTATATAAGTTACAAATAATATGACCAAAATAAAAACTGAAACTAACTTACATCCAACTAATTTAACGGCGGTAACTGAATTGTGAACATTATGATATTTCAGTACGTCAATTGTTAATTTTGGTAGTCGTGTAGTTAAATCGTTAAAAACATGTAGTACAGTATACTAAATGTATTTTTTTTCCTTTATCAACCATATAAGTCTCACATTAGTACATTTTTCTTAATAACGTTATCTATTAATTTATAATAAATAATTCATTTCGGATAAACAATAATATTATTGTAAATAAAAAAAAAGATAATGTTTTATTTTTGCTTTATTGTAATATTTAATATAGATGTTGGTTCCCATTTTTTTTGTGCAATAAAAATCGAGGGTACCGCTCTCTTTAATAAAATAAAATAAAATAAAATAGGAGTTGGTCAACCAAATTGTCATGTCATCACTAAGAGCATCTACAATAGTGTTGTTATCTTTATTATTAACTAAAAATATTAGCTAACAATGCAATTTTGTCTCTCTATTAGCTGTGTTAAAAAGTGTGTTAACTTTATAGATGTTAAAAATATTGTTAAAAATAACAATATTTTTAATTGTTATTTACTCGATGACATGGCAAAAAGGTCAAACCCAGCCATTTGTTTACAATTGAATTTTAAAATAAAGATATGTTAAAAATAGAATAACTTATTTTCCTGTTTCTAAAATTATATTTTTTTTAAATTTGACGCTGAAATTTGGCGCTAATGTATGGCGCGAAAAAAACAGATAAATCATATATTTTGGATAATTAATTTTTAATTAAAATAGATAACATTATTAAAATTAAAACTAATGTGGGTGTTTAACTTAATATGCATATGTGTCATTTAATATCTTTTTAAATGATGACATGTCAGTACCTAACAATAAAAAAATTAACAATAATATTGTAGATGCTCTTAGCAATGTTTAATTTGTTGTTAAATATAACAAGAATATTAACACCATGAAATTTAATGAGTTAGTTAACAATATTATTGTGAGGGAAAGCATGTCTATTAGCTAAAAAATTTATATAACAAGTGATATAATATTACTATCACGGATGCTCGTATGTATAAGATGTGATTTTTATTCCGAATATTGCGAAAAGTGAGATAAGCACGACAATACACTAGTGATATATTTTTAAGGGCAATCACAATATTATGTTTATGGAGTCGTTATTTTATTATTGGTTTGTTGTCAGAGTTTAATTTAGGGTAATTAACATAAACATAGTTTACACTTATTATATTAACAAAAACATAAAATTAAAAGTTAAATTATCAAAAACAAAACTTTAATTAATAATTATTAAAAAACAAAAAAAAAAATGATTCATTCTCCCAATCTCTTTCCTCACCCTCTCCTCCTGTCACACTCTCTCAAATCTATCTCTCCTCATTCTTTCTCCTTCCGGTCTCTCTCCTCCTCCTTCTCACTCTCTCCGACCTCTTATCATTCCTCTCTCTTTTCGATCTCTCTCCTCATCCTTCCTCTGTTTTTCTGATCTCTCTCTTCCTTGGAGATTGAGACGGGCACATATGTCGGAATGGACGGCGAAGTTATAGAGCGAAGTCGAAAACTCAAGATTGATGTCAACGGAGATGCGCTCGTCAAAGGAGAGTCTCACGACATTGACGTGGTAATTCGAGATCGAAGAACGGGTAAGAGTTGGATTTGTTAATTAGTTTATAATGTTTAAAAATAAGTGTATGAATTACGTGAATTAAGGGTATGAAGTTGAAAATTATGTATATGAATTATGTAAGTAAGGATATGAATGATGTAAATTGATGTATAAAATTTATAAATAAGGGTGAACTCTACGAATCAGGTTATGAACTTTTGGAATAAATGTATGAAAAATACAAATTAGGGTATAAACTTTTGAAACAAGTGTATGAACTTTTGGAATAAGTGTATGAAAAATACAAATTAGTATATGAACTTTTGAAACAAGTGTATGAACTTTTGGAATAAGGGTATGAAATATACAAATTAGGGTATGAACTTTTGGATATATTTTTGTTAATTAGAAATTTTTGAGTATGTTTTTGTTAATTTAGTTTCAAAATTAGTATGTTTTGTTAATTTATTCAAAGTTAAATTATCAAAAATATAGGTTTAATTAATAATTAATAAAAAAATAAAAACTTGATCCATCCCTTTCAAACTCTTTCCTCTCTTTCCTCATTTCACTCTCTGCTCCTGTCACACTCTCTCCAATCTATCTCTCATGCTTCTCTCTCACTCCGATCTCTCTCATAATCCTTCTCACTTTTTCTGATCTCTCATCGTTCCTATCTCTTTCCGATCTCTCTGTTCATCATCCCTTTATTTTTTCGATCTTTTTCTTCTCATCTCTCTATTTCGTGGAGATTGAGACCGACACATATGTCGAAATGGACGGTGAGAGTATAGAGCGAGGTCGAAAACTCGAGATAGATGTCGACGGAGATGATGTCGTCGAAAAAGAGGCCCACGACGACGACGTGGTAGATCGAGATCAGAGGACGCGTAAGAGTTGGATTTGTCAATTAGTGTATAATGTTGAAAAATAAGTGTATGAATTACGTGAATTAATGGTATGAAGTTGAAAATTATGTATATGAATTATGTAAATTGTGGTATGAAGTTTGAAAATAAGAGTGAACTCTACGAATCATGATATGAAATTTTGAAATAAGTGTATAAACTTTTGGAATAAGGGTATGAAAAATACAAATTAGGGTATAAACTTTTGAAAGAATAGTATGAACTTTTGGAATAAAAGTATAAAATATACAAATTAATGTATGAACTTTTTGGTATGTTTTTGTTAATTTAGTTTTAAAAGTAGTATGTTTTGTTAATTTATCTTTTTAAAAAAATATACATAGGCTTCGAAAAACAAGCAAACAACACCGGATTGTTTGGTTGTAGTGTACACGAAAATAAGATGGTTTTCGTTCAACTTTAAACTTCCACCTATTCTTTGTTAATAGTAGTAAGAAAATAGAAAAACTTGGTGAGATAATTAACCAAATGCAGTCCATTTTTTAAGCAAGACTAAAAGCTTCAAAAAGCAAGATCTTATTAATTTAACACTAATAATACTTAAACGTGTATGAAGAAGGGTAAATGTAAAATCCTTTATTTTATTTTATCTGGTCATTAATTTTTAATATTTCAAGATTGGTTTAATATTTTTGGCAACGTGGTGGTTTGTTTAGTATTTACCAATTTGAAGGGAGCAAGCTAATAATAGGGAGGATTAGTAATTAAATTACAATTAATGTAAGGTAAATTAGAGAGTCTCAAGGAGGAAGAAAAAGAAACTGTAGAAACGTAAAAGTCTATCTTTATGATTTAAGGTTGTAACGTACAGAGAGAGATAAAACTTATTGTCCGTCCGAAACTGCTCAACTCCTTCATCTGCCTCGACCTTATACACAATTGTCCATATATACATACCTATAGGTATATACATAGACCGACAAAAAATAAAAATAAACTCCCCCACTTTCATCACCCTTATACACGTGTAGATAGAGAATGAGAGAGATAATCGGAGATGGGGCTTCTAGGCAATATTGAGGCAGTCGGATAAATATATTTTCTCTGTTCCTCTTAGATCATAGTTTGGCAACATAAGAACTAGGGGTTTTATGAGACCTATATTTTATCAACCAAATATTTAGTGTAACTAGTTTGGGATTGAAGTTTTAAGGAGATATATTACTTAGATTTATGTATAAGCATCCACAAAAACAATAAAGTAGTTAGTATTGGGTAATTATTGACTAAGACTTTGAGTTCAAGGATCAATATTTGTGTATCATCATTAAGTAGGTTTCTGTAATAATTTTGTAAGTTTTGAGCTCCTTGGATATCGATTGGAAACCATGTATTTTTTTTTGGAAATTAAATGAGCTATGGAAGAAGTTAGTCTGCTACTTGTTGCTAGTATTGGTGGTCAAGTTTGTTTGGTTTGGAGATTAAAGTTGAACCTAAACACTAGAGTTTTGCAAGTATTAGATTGAGTCAGTTTATATGTTTGCTATATGTAAGTAATGTACAATTGTATTAATTTAAGTGCGATGATTATATTTCCAGGTCGTTAAAAGTTCTGGTGTAAGTGTTTCAGGGTTCTCAACCCGAATCAGGTGAGTGACTTTTGTCTTGCTATTATAAAGTATCTCGTTCATTGCTTAACAGTTATTTACAGGCCTTGATCAATTATTATTTTTGAAGTATTTATATGCTATACTTTGAGTTTCTATCAAATGTTATAAAGAAAGATAGAAAGAAAGTTGGACAGAAGAAGAAAGAAAGAAAGAAAGAAAGAAAGAAAAAATGTTAAGAGTTTATTTCATAAAATGGCCTGTAAAGTTTAAAGACATTTTTTTTTATATATTTATGATTTGCCTATGATTTGTATTTTGGATCATGAGGAAAATTCTAACGAAAAATCCCCTACTAAGGAGAAGTGAGGTGACATTGGCAGCTAAACGAATGAGTTTAGTTCTCATCGGTTAACTTAACGATTGTACATAGTTTCGTTAACCAGAACGTTATAAGGAATATACTCAGCCGTCATGTTGTGGTGACCTTAATTACATAGTGCACGTATGGTTTATACACCTGAGAAAAAGATCGACGGTAGGCTTGGTACCTTAAGATATACATATTATCATATTTGCTCACATCATAAAAGAAACAAAGAGATTTTATTTTTATTTTTTTTGCGATAGTTTAAAAGGGGATTGTCTAGATGAAAGAAAAAGAAAAGAGTTATTTATCTTCTTATTCTAAGTTTATTTAAGTTATTGATAATTGCATTGGGATTTTTATTTAAATAAAACATTTTTTTTTAAGAACTGAAAAGCAAAATCTTATTTTCAACTCATATTATATATCGTGAGTCTTCTTTCTCATTGAGCTCGTTTAGCTCATCCCTCATTTTTTAAAATGTTTTCAGGTTACAAGCAGTTAATTAGAGTTGATATCGAGTTAGTTGGGGACCAGACAGATCTCATAGAATTTTAAGTTAGTTTTTCCGCTGCGATTTAATTTTGTTAGCTTATATGATGTAAAATTACCTTGTAAAGACCGTAGTTTAAGATTGTTATTAGTAAAGGTATACATTTTTGAGTATATTTCATTAGTTTACTATATTTAATTGTTGTTAAGTTAGCCTTGGTGTAGCACGTGCTGGCACACGTGTTATTCGACCGTGTGACTTCAAAATTGAGTCAGTGATATTATAGCAAAGCCTGGAGCTAAAGACTTAAAATCAGAGTTTGAGTGGAAACATGAAAGTTTTGGTAGAGGGCTTAATTTATATAGCACAAGGGTTGGTCTTGACCATGTGATGTCATTGTTGAATCCAATGCCTTTCACCACCTCCCCCCCTCCAAATTATAAAATGATCGACGGGAGAAACTCAAATTTGTGATCGACATTGGAACCCCCCCCCCCCACAATTATAAAATGATCGACGGGAGAAACTCAAATTTGTGATCGACATTGGAAGTGGTCTATTACGATAAGAGTAAATATATTTTCGATAATTCTACATTTCTCCTTATATTTCTTGTGAGAGCGGTGAGACAAAATTTGCAGTTTTGTCCTGTACCATTTTTGTACTCACTTCTTTCACAAGAAGTGTAAAGATAGTTAACATAGCATTACTCACGATGGACACCACGTGATTGCTGATTAGAAGACGTGTGATTATGTTATCGCCACAACTAGACTTCAGGGGGAAACTATAATCACATAGCTAGACTTAAGGGGAAAAATTAGCGAGAACACTTTATCGACTGAGAAAAAATACGTTTAGTGTACTGTAATAAAAGTGGTTAACAATTTAGGTATTACGGTATCATTTTTGACGATTGATGTATCAAAATTCGAAATTTTGACCAATTAAATGACTAACAGCATAAATCGACAAAATTGTAATCGATATATCTCACATTTGGTGATATGTTTTTGACGGATGTTGACAGAATTGCACTCATCATGTGATAGGCAAAAGATCGTGAGTGCAATTTTATCATTTTGCTTAACGGTAGATACTCAATTATGATATAAATTTTATAGATTAGTATTTTAATTGCTAAAATTAGTACTTCCATATCTAATCGTTAACACACTCATAATATAATATACTAAATGTATTTTTTCTTTTATCAACTGTCCCAAGAAGTTTGAAAAGTCTTGTAAGCAAATGCTCAATGGACATAATGCAGCTGGTCCTTTTTTATGTTTTTCCTCTCCTTCTCATGTGTAAATCACGTGCAGAGACGTATTCAGCATTTTAAAAACCGCAACCAGAGTTAAAATTAGGTTACTTAGAGCATATACATCGGAGTAGTTAGTTTATATTAGTTTTTACGGTGGCACATAAGAAATAAATTGGCTTTTATGTGCCACTTTAAAACGAATACAAACTAAAAGTACCAAACACTAGTTTTATTAAAAACATGGAAACTCTCGTAAAACATTGATCAAACCCCTTTCATAAACCCCACACTCTCTTCTCTTCCATTTTCTTAAAATCTACGTGAACTCTGTTTGGTGCGAAAAACCTGTGTCTATATCATATAGGTGAGTTCAACTATTTAATACATTTATCTAACTCTGTATTATTGTAAGCTTTTTGTGTCTAATTTATTGTCGGGAGGAGCTACCCGCCAATGTTATTAAAAACCCTATTTATTTTGTCATGTATCTTACATATATATGTTTAAAAAATATATTGGATTAGCACCCCCTATATTTTATATTGTAATTTTAGAAACCGCTTTTGTCGGCTCCTAGCTCCACCACTGATTTTCTTTTTTGGTTGTTAGTAGAAAGTGACTAATTAGGTGATATTGTGCCTTTTTGGGTTTTAAGGCTTGATTTTTCTTTAATATTTTGTTTGGGTGTTTCGCAGGATTTGTTTTCCATATGAACAAGGGAAAAGAAATAGAGTGATGCATGTAATTCGGGGAAAATTGTATCCATTTTTGTATTGAAATTTGGTGTATGAAAATAATATACTAAAATCAGTCAAACAATGGAGGAAGCAGCTGGTGATATAAGGGAGATGTGAACCCTAAAAGCTACAGAATACTAACGATTTTCATTGTATATATTTACTGTTTTACTTAAAAATTTCAATATATCCGAAACAACATCACTTATGTACAATGGAGGAGCTAGGAGGAACCTGACAAGTAATAATATATTATGAGAAACTATACCAGTCATTGTATATTTTACATATAAATTTATAAAACTAGTGGTTAAACTCCCCTGTATATTTTTTCTTTGGAATTCCAGCACGCTGTATCAGAACCCTAACTTCGTCATTGCTTATGTACGTATATTGTTTAGTTTGTGTAGAATATTTCATGTTTAACCTTTTATGTAAGAAGTGGGTAATTCTTTGATGCTTAGTGTGTAATTACTTGTAGGGGCGCCCCAGTGCTTTTGGTTGCCCAAGGCGCAGTGTTTTTGGTTGCCCAATACTTAAACCATTGCTCAAAAAAAAAAAGAATTTTTTTTTTTGCCCCAGCCTAGTCTCTGCCCCAGGCTCAAGCCTTACTGTATTTGGGTCTGAACCGCCCCTATTACTTGGATTGAAAGTTTATGTATAGATGCGGCTTAGACTGTAAAGGGGACATGAAATAAAACCTACACTTCTTCCCTAATTATTTGTGTAACCATTTCTTTCTATTGTGTGTGTATTTGTTAGAATAAAAAAAAAGTATCAGAGTTATATAAGTTCACTTAAGTTGGATATGTGGTGGCAAGGCAGGATGGCATAGGGGGTTGGTAAGTCAGATTTAGCATAAGCGAGATAAGAGAGGTTGGTTGGATAGATAGATAGATAGTAGTCATTTTTGTGAACTCTCGAAGGGTGTCCTTTTTATAAGTATTTAGTATATTTGTCTCTTTCTAGAAAACAATCAAAGGAATTGAGTTGTTATATTTTTTTTCAACTACTTCTCAAGGAAATATTTTAGATAGTTAACATTAAATATTAATCGAGAACAATATTATCTTAAGTTCAATATTATATAAAAAGAGCTTAGGGTCAACCCACATTTTATTTTGTAAAAAGTCATAACTGAAAGCTTGATTCTTTAGGTTCTGCTTGTGTTGCTCATTCTTTCTATATATATGTTTATTTCCATGTTTATTTGAAAAATATGAGGTTTTCGTAACAATAAATTTGGTTGGAAGTAACCAATGATAATATGAGTATCATTGAGAAATAATTCTGCCTTATGTTTCCTTAAATGGTTTTTAAGTGCTTATCGAACCGGTTCTCAGTATTTGCGATTAGTTGAGAAATTAGTGATAAATTGAAGTTTTCGCAATTTTTGTACTATTTCAGTGCCTAAGCAGATTGAAAGATGGCCAAGAAAATATCCAGAACAAAGTTAGTAGATGCTGCTATAGAATTAGTAATAAACAACACAGATCTCTTGATTGAGGTTTTGCTTGGCCTACCAGCTGCATCACTTATCAGGTTTCAGTTGGTGTCCAAGAGTTGGCTCTCTCTCATCTCTGATTCAGAATTCGGCATCACTCACTCCCGCAGAAACACCACCAATTTTTTGGTTTCTCACCTTTACTATGAAGGTTGTAATGAAGATAAGTATTCTATTTCCTTTAATGGCTATCCAAGTTTTCCAATGATGACATGCCTTGACCGTGTCCAATTTCCACAAATTTATGGATTCGACCACCTCAGGGTTGTAAACTCTTGCAACGGGCTGATCCTCATTCAACAAGGATATGGTTGGAATCACATGGTTTATAATCCGACCACCCAGAAATACAGAATTCTTGTGATGCCATTGGATTGCCTTCCTAACTCGGGAAGGATCTCTTGTGTATCCGTAGATAGTTTACTAGCTTTTGAGCCCTTAAATTCTCATCACTACAAAGTTATCATATTGTTTCGACAAGATTATCATAAATCTATCTCTGTTCTTATTTTCTCTTCACAAAGCGAGTCTTGGAGATTTTATTCAGTCGCTGTAACAGCGGGAGATATTTGTACGAAAAAGATTTATTGGAGTGGATCGATTCATTGGCTGAATGTAGATAACTTCCATAGTCAATTTGATGTTGATGCAGAGAGGTTTGTAGAAACTCCGTTACCCCCAAAACCTGCAATTTTGCGAGCAAATAAAATTTCTTATTTCGGAGAAAGTAATGGTCGATTATTTCTCATTCAGTGCCAACGGCATGGTTCTCCCGGATTTCGAATGCTAGAGTTGAATATGAACACCCACAGCTGGTCTATAAGGCACCAGATCAACCTTAGGCCCTTGGTCTTGGAGTTCCCGGAGATACAACCAGACCCAGGATCCAACTTCTTTCTTTACTCTGTGGCGTATGTCAAGAGTGGGCCTGATAAGAAAAGTTTTAGTTTGGTCTTAAAAACACGTGATAACATTGTCTTGTACAATGTGGGGAAAGGCAAATGTCACCCAAGTATAAAGTTGGTATGCAAATTTCCATTTGGCAACCAAATATACACTTACGGAGGGATCAGTAAAATTATCCATCCCTTAATGCAATGCCTTTCCCCGGTCTGATCATAACTCGTCATAGTGATACATCTCTTTTCGCTCGTCTTGACTTGTCAAATTTGGTCATTCTTTTCTGTTAAAGGAGGAATAGAGCTCATGTTGGAACTGTTGGTTTAGAATTTAGATACTGCAATGGAATTATATTGTGCATTTCTTTTTCAGTTTTACAAGTTTTCACATAAAATTTGCAACTTTTGCGCGGTCTAGAAAGGCCTGGTAGTTGGTAGGTGTGAAACTTCATCATCTCCAATTCCAGTACATTTCTACTTTCTCAACTTAATGTGTAATGCGTACTCGCTCCGTGCCTATTTAGTTGTCATTATTTTCATTTTGTACGTCACAAATTAAGTCTTCACTTTTTTTTACTATATTTTCTTTTTTCAAATACTCTTTTTTATAGTTATATCATATCAAAATCACACTTATAGCCTCACATTTTAAGTTTTTGTTTGGAATTTTTAATGTTTTGATGTTTTTTTAAAATTTTAAGTGAATTTTTTCAAATTCTTAAATGATATAGTTTTCAAAATAGTACACTTATTTAGGGACATGAAAGTTCTTTTCTCCATGAAATTTAATGAATGTTCGTTGATTATGATGAATGTTTATATTTTTCTTGGATTATAAAGAAATGTGAACAAAGCACATTTAAATATTGTTTAGTGAGAACCGATATATAACATATCATGAGTGTCATCTCTAGAACTCGGGAGGCACCAGAAATGGAAGCTGACCCACCCGAAACCCAAAAGTTACGGTTTTAGACGGGTGGGCGGTCAAAATTCCCAATCCTAATTATAAAATAGACCAGGTTTACAATTTGTCGTAGTGTTGTGAATTTGACTAATTAATGTAACGACAACCTTAATCCCCAGCTAACAGGTGATGTACATATTGTCCTAAAACAATTTGTTCAAAATATTAAAGTTTAGATGAAATATATTAGAAGGTTCAAAGAAAATTTTAAAAATTGCCAATTGACCAATTTATTAGTTTCAGTTTATGACGATTTGAGTACAAAAATATATCTTTAAAAAATCGCGAATTTTGACTCGGGTCTCGAATTAAACTTGTTTTTAAATTTTTTAATTATTGATGATCTATACAGCCGCATAACCCATTATCTTAGAAATATACTTCTTATCATCTGATTTGAAGACCATTTCTTGAAAAATTGAGTCCTTGCATAAAGGTATCGTCTCATTAAAATCTCAAGAAAAGGGTTGATATTTCGAGTGATGCTGAAAAGAAGCAAATGCTCGCCGCATATTAGTTAGCAAAATCTAGTACTAGCTTACATAATTTCGTTTCTTTGCGCGACTAGTTTTGGGTTTTGCTTGATTCTGATGCGTCCTAATGTAGTGTGTTTGTCAATTCAAAAGAAAAAAAAAATCTCCCTCCTCCCCGATTCACCACTACTCCATTTCTGTCTCCTTTTCCCTTGCGATGGACAGAGCCGGGTTCCAGAGTTTTGGGGGCTTATAGATCACCCAAAAATACGGGGATGGTTTTTTACTTCGTTAATAATTTTTCCTTTTCTAATTAAGGCTCAAATTTGTTACAGCATAAATAAAGCAGGCCTTTTATTATGAATGTAATATATAGGACCATAAATTAAATTACTTGAAACTATGAGACTTAATGTGATAAATAAATATGTGATTAAAAAGACAAAAATAGCAACTTGCAAGATTCGAACCTGCATGGGTTAAGTAAAACTATAGCTGATGTAAGTAAGATTAGGTTACCACTTAGACAAGTAGAGTTATTTTTAATTTATAATCATAAATTCTCATTTGAAGGTAAATTTAATTCGTAGGTGTCAGAGTTCGAATACTAGTGGTGAGGGTGCTATACTCGGATACCAACTATTTAGATCAAACACTTTTGCTCGGACAAGTAGAGTTTGTTTGAGAAAAAATGAACTATAAAAAATATATAATATTTTGGTTATAAAATTGGGGGCCCGAAAATCTTAATTTTTGAGGGGCTCTGAACCCGTGACTCTTGGTCTAACCCCAAAACCGGCCCTGACGATAGACACCAACACTACTTCTTTAGACTTCGATCTCAATTTACTCCTAAAGTTACTATATGGTTGGGATTGAGATCTTGACCGGTGTCAACTTCCATTACATGCCTTCTTCGGCTTGATACCTCATCGTAGACCACCACGGCATCACCTCTCCGAAATTTTGCCGCTTTGTAGGTTCAATTTTCATCAATATTTGGGTATGATTTTGACAGTTTTTGAGCTTGTTTAATGCAATTTATATGATGTGTATCTACAAATGACGTGTATGTATGAAACCCACTAAAAGTAGCTTAGTAGGCTAGCACCCGTTATGAATCACTATATAAAAAAATCAGCTTAACATCAGAGCGTCTGTTCCTAAACTGATGGTAAAGTGAATATTGCTAAATTTAGCAACAGTTTATGTTGTTACAAGGTTGCTAAATTTAGCAACACTCGCTTTACCATCAGTTTTCAAAAACTAAACTATTGCTATATTAATTTTTTATTGTAGTGAATAGATTAATTATAGGGTTTGAGTCTTTTTAACGGGCGCAGATTTGAACTCCCTTGATTTTTTTAATAATACTTTAGAAAAACCTGTATGTATGGACATGTTCGCAATTTCACAGAAAATATGTATCTATGATTTACGGTACTTTTGACCAAATCGTCCCAACTAGAAAGATAAAACATTTTTTTTTTTGTTAAATAAGTTATCATACAATTTTATTTTTTTTAGAACTCGTACTAGAAGGTACAGACTCGAATTTTAGTAAGAGGGGAAGGGTGATATAAGTTTTTTTTCTCTTAAAAGTTATCCAAATTTTAGCTATGTGAATTTGACCATTTTATTTAAAACATTATTCTTTGTTATTTGTTAGTATTTGTAATGAAGTTCATAAAAGCTAAATTGTACAGTTAAATATGGATAAAATAATGTTTGATAAAATAATAACATCGCTAATATAATAATTTCTTCCGGTCACGAGTTGAGTCAATGGAGGAAAATAATATTCTCTTTAAATACATTAACTAATAAAAAAATTTGAATTTTTAAGGGCCCAATAAAAATATAAAGTAATAACTAATAATTATTAAATTTCATAAAGAAAATATATAATCTATATCAAATTCTTCAATCAATCAACAATACCATCACAATAATTTTTTTTTAAAAATATGTATTTATAGTTGATTGTTTTTTTTTTTGTTACGTAAACCAAAATGAACTTCATCTCTAACTTTTTGTAAATGTTGTATAAATCTTTTCATTTTCTATGTACATGAACTTAATTTTTAGATACATTAACTTTCATAAAAAAATTGAAGTTTTCTTAGATACAAATAATATTTGTAGTGTCTTTTGATTTTTATTATCACATATACGATGTATATATGTTATACTGGAAATTTCTATTTAAAATAATAAATATTTATTTATCGATAAATTAATAAACTCGTTAAATGAATAATTTTTTCGGTCACAAGTGTATTATTTTATTGAGGTTTAACTGTATTCTCAAATCTAAATTAGTAGAGAGATTCCGTACTTGAACACATTCCTACTTTAAATAAGTCGTACATAACGTTATAGACAAAAAAATTCTAGTAAATATGTAAATTAAAATGAAACGAGTTTCATCGTACAAATTAAATAAGGCTAGTTCTTTTGGCGGGTCATCATAAAATTTTCCCTCCCATTGTTATTAGTTTAATACTACTAATAATATTATGGTCTCCCATTTTCTCTCTCATATTCATATTTCATATAACCAACCCTCTTTTTTTTTTTCTATGCTATAACTTATTCCTTCATCTGATCGGTTAGTAAAAAATAACCCCTCTTAATTAATTAAATTGCTTATTTACTTATATCGTTCATCAATTGGATCCTTTATTTTTTGTTTGTTTATAAAATTTGGTTAATTGTTTCACCAACTTGGTTGACGATTCTAAGGTTTCTTTTATTTCAATGTTTATTCTTATTTTGTTTTTTATACACCTATCTCTGATGTGTTAAAAGAGTTCTATTAAGTACTACTAATTAGGGCTTGCTTATTTGCAGCAATTAAGCTGTATTATTTTGAGTATCATCTTATCCACGCGAAAAAACCAAAAAATCAGTGCTTTTAAGTTGGTTAGCTAAATGCAGTCCAAATCTCAATAAAAAAAAACTAAACATGTCGAGCTTATAAGCTACAACCAAAAAAGGACTTAGTTTGTAAACTCTACCACATTTATCAGTGGCTTGGAGTTTTTTTTAGCTCATTTTTTGCTAGTTTACCCTTTCTTAAACAACAGCATCAGTAAATCTCACAATATAGTAATCTCCGGAATTGACTTGGCTTTTTCGTTAAAATTAGCATCTCCACAAACACTAAATTGTGAGAATTTTCTGCCCAAATCGCAGTTCGATGGAGGTGGGTTGCCCCGTATTTCGATATACTAATCTCCGGAACACAGTTTTTAGATGTATACTATCCAACTATAAGTAAGCATTTTTTTTACTACCCCTGATGATATTTAACTAGCATTTCAGTGTTTTTTTTTTGTTGGTTTCCGTGTACGAAATAACAATTAACAATAATTAAAGGACTAAACAAGAATAAACAAAAAACCAGTGTAATCTTTATTAATTTCGAAACTGATACAGAAATTAACGATTACAACATGTAGGTACTGAAACGTAAATAAAGCAAACGTTATCAGATTATTATTAATTAATAATCTGATGTATTGAATTGCAATAAATAGAAACTGCCGGACTGGAAAGTATAAACTTAACAGCCGGACTGTTCTGATTTAAATTGAAATAACAGGACTGAATTGAAACTATTCTAATTACTGAATTTAATTACAGAATTGAAATTACAGCAAAAAACAGAACTTTAAAGAAATTACAGAATAGTACAAACAGAATTAAAAGCTACAGCTAAGTACAGCAAATTAAAATACTGAATTAAAAAAGACAGAAAAGTAAATTGCAGAATTTTAAATAACAGAATTGAAAAACCGTAATTGAAATGGACAGAATTAAAAGACGAGGCTACTGTTAAACAGTATGCCCTTAACCGATATTCGCCCAACCACCTTAAGGTTTCTGGTTGCGTTGGCGCTTCGATCCCAAGGTACAACGTCTCGGATGACTCGCCGGAAACTGGCGACGAGTCAAGGTCGAGCTGTTGGTGGGTGGTTCTCTCTGTTTCTAAAATGTAATGCTACTGTTTGGAGACATGATATATGCTACTGGTATTTGATTTCAGAATGTTATGTGTGTCTCTTTGACATGTGGGGGGTCTGCCTATTTATAGGCTTGCTGAGTATCTCAGCCATTAAGGTCACTTTACTACTGTCAGTTTTCGAAATTCGAAACTGCAGTATTAACTTTGCAATGAAATCACATTTATTGCAACAGTTACAGCTTTGCTGGAAGCTTTTCCTGAACAGACGCACTTTTCCCGAACAGGCACGCTTTTTCCGAACAGGCGCGCTTTTCCCGAACAGAGACACTATTCTCGAACAGGCGCGCTTTACCCGAAGAGGAACACTTTTCCCGAATAGGAACAGGCGCACTTTTTCCCGTCGAGCTGAAAACCCGACGAGCAAGCCCGCCCGAAGAGCAAGCCCGCCCGACGAGCAAGCCCATGTGTGGTACACAATACACACATGTGTATGTGGACACATTACTTAATATCCACATGGGATACCTTAGTATATATATTGTAAAAATCACTCATGATTTTCCAATGTGGGATAACCCTCATGGGTTAAATCCCATTTCTTTTCTCATTTTCCAGCATTGGCTTTATTGCCTCTCTCGAGTACCAAACTTCGAGTCCAATTATCATTCACACCCTTCCTCCGAATGGGTCATGCGATATACCGTTGCGAAGCTCGTCACACGAGCTACTCAAACGCATAGAGTATGGCCTCAGAAAAACTGAGGAGTCACATTAAAAATTGATTCAAAGATGGTCCCTGACCACTTGGAACAAATATGTTTAAATTACATATTTTCCAATTTTCCCAACAATCCCCCACATGAATGCAATTGGCTCGAAAGCCCATGTCCTAAATGCAAATCAAGAGAACCGCAAAAGTTCACTGCCTAAGGTCAGGTAGCGCGCGCCTTGAACCTGCCGTAACGGAGTACCACCCAGAATACTGCTATTAGGTAGCTGTAAAGCTTTGAACCATCAAGCTTTGTGTATCCCAGAATGACACCCGCACAGTGCCCTCTCTACCCATGTACTAGGCCCTTTAGTTGTCCATATTTGGCCTGGACTGCCTTGGCAACTTCAACTGAGTGCTCTAGTGAATTAACCCAAGCTCATCACATGGTACCGGCCTTACACACTAGTTATAGGTGTTCCAACTCGAAAGTGTCCTGACTCACTTTACTCGACCGTCGAGTAACTTGGATCATTAAGAGCCTCAAGCTCACCCTTACAATGGTACAAGTCTATCACTCTGTCATCGCGGAGATGGGCTGGAAACTCCAGGTTCCCGAGTGCTTTGTTCGGTTGCCCCCACAGTTCAGTTTCCCTTTGAACCTATCAGGAAAGATTCCGTTTAGGTTGGGTTGCCTATGGGGGGCCCACCAATTTAATGGGCTTTAACCCCATTCCGTTCAATGACGTCTCGACTCCCACTTGAGTCAAGCCTTTAGTTAATGGATCCGCTATGTTTTCCTTTGATCTTACAAAATCTAAGGATACCACACCATTGGATAACAATTCCCTTACGGATTTATATCTTCGACGTATATGTCGAGACTTTCCATTATACATATGATCCTGAGCCCGCGCAATAGCTGATTGACTATCACAATGCATGCTTATTGCGGGAACAGGTTTCAGCCACATTGGAATTCCTTCCAATAGACTTCTCAGCCAGTCTGCCTCTTCGGTTGCTAAGTCCAACGCTATGAATTCTGATTCCATAGTTGACCTTGCAATGCATGTCTGTTTGGAGGATCTCCAAGACACAGCAGCTCCTCCCATTATAAACACATATCCACTCGTGGACCTTGTGCTATTGAAGTCTGATATCCAGTTGGCATCTGAATACCCTTCCAGTACCGCTGGATATCTGGTATAGTGCAGCCCGTAATCGGCTGAAAACCTCATATACCTGAGAAGTTTCATTATAGCCTTCCAGTGTTCCTCATTTGGATTACTGGTGTACCTGCTCAGTCTACTCACTGAGTTTGCTATGTCTGGTCTAGTGCAATTCATTATATACATGAGACTGCCTATGACTCGAGAGAACTCCAATTGATTCACACTTTTACCGAAATTCTTTTTCAGGTTACAGTTGAACTCAATTGGGGTTCTTGACATAGCTTTACTGTCCTTGTCAAACTTGTCTAAGACTTGTTTAACATAGTGACTTTGGGACAAGGCATACCCTTCTGATGTTTTGGTAATCTTCATGCCAAGTATTACATCAGCTAAACCCAGGTCCTTCATATCGAAGTGTTGTGATAACATTTTCTTTGTGGAGCTGATTCTATCATTACTCCCAATTATGATCATGTCATCCACATAGAGACAGACTACAACACAGTCTCTTCCACTTCCTTTAGAGTAGACACATTTATCACACTCATTAATGTGAAAACCGTTTGATAGCATAATTCTATCAAACTTCTCATGCCATTGCTTTGGCGCTTGTTTGAGTCCATATAGAGACTTTACAAGTTTGCACACTTGGTGCTCTTTACCAGGAACTACAAACCCTTCCGGTTGTTCCATGTAAATCTCTTCTTCCAGTTCTCCATTCAGAAATGCCGTTTTTACATCCATTTGATGTATTTCCATATCAAACAAATCTGCGAGAGCAATGACGATTCGGATAGACGTTTTCCTGGAGACAGGAGCATAAGTGTCAAAATAATCGACACCTTCCGTTTGCCTGAAGCCTTTCACTACAAGTCTCGCCTTGTATTTCTCAATCGTGCCGTCAACCTTTAACTTCCTCTTGAAGATCCACTTGTGACCTAGGGGCTTGCATCCTTTCGGAAGATCCACTAGTTCCCAAGTGTGGTTTTGCATGATTGATTCAATTTCATTTTGAATAGCTTCTTCCCAATATTGGGAATCCGGTGTTGACATAGCTTGTTTATATGTCGCCGGTTCGCCTTCAACCATGAAGGTTAGGAAATCAGGTCCAAAGGAAGTTTCCTTCCTTGTCCTTTTGCTGCGCCGAGGCTCTTCCTCTTCCTCTTCCTCTTCCTCTTCCTCTTCCTCTGTCGGTTCACTTGCCCCCACATTTCCTTCACTGTTCAACTCTTCAGTTGGTATAGACGTAGGTAATTTCCGGGGAAAGATATCTTCAAAGAAAGAGGCCTCTCGGCTTTCCATATACGTATCTACGTGCACATCGGGATTGTCCGACTTGTGCACGAGAAACCGATATGCACTACTGTTCTGTGCATATCCGATGAACACACAGTCCACCGTCTTAGGACCAATTCTCATCCTTTTAGGAATGGGAACTAGGACCTTTGCGAGACAACCCCAAACCCGCAGGTTCTTATAACTGGGTTGATGACCTTTCCATAACTCATATGGAGTCTTTTCTCGCTTCTTATGTGGTAACTTGTTTAAAACATAGTTAGCGGAAAGTACAGCTTCCCCCCACATGTTCTGGGGTAACCCAGAACTGATTAGCATAGCATTCATCATTTCCTTTAGCGTTCTATTTTTACGCTCAGCAACCCCATTTTGCTGAGGAGTGTATGGGGCTGTGGTTTGATGTATAATGCCGCTTTCAGCGCATATCTGTTCAAACGGTGATTCATATTCACCGCCTCTATCACTTCTCAATGTTTTAATTTTCTTATTGAGTTGATTTTCAACTTCGGTCTTATAAAGATCGAATTTCTCTACTCCTTCGTCTTTACTTCTCATTAAGTAAACGTAACAGTATCTAGTACAATCATCTATAAAGGTGATAAAGTACTTTTTCCCTCCTCGCGTTTATATAAACTTTAAGTCGCATACATCCGTGTGTATTAGACCGAGAGGTTCACTTTCTCGTTCAACATGTTGAAACGATGATTTCGTTAATTTTGCTTCTACAAAAATCTCACATTTGTGTTGCTTATCAAAAACGAAATTTGGTATTAGTTTTAGTGAAATTAATTTCTTTAAAGAATTATAATTCACGTGACCTAATCTACCATGCCACAAATGAAATGACTCAAATAAATAATTAAACTCAGAATTATTATTGGCCTCTTGGACAACAGTCATTACAGTACTTGTGCTAGCCTCAGCTTTAGCACCTTTATTGGGAGCAGGTGTCCCTACGTTCAACTTAAACATGCCGTTGGTCATATAGCCACGGCCTACATAGACACCATTTTTGGTGATTACAATTTTATCGGATTCTAAAACTAGTTTAAACCCGTTCTTCATCATCATCGATCCTGATACCAGATTCTTGCGGATATCTGGAACATGAAGCACATTTGTCAACCTCAGCTCTCTTCCCGAGGTCATCTTCATCACGACCATTCCTTTTCCTTCCATCTTGGAAGTAGCAGAATTTCCCATGAAGCAGCTTTCTCCCTCTACCGCTTCGTAGGTCTTAAACATCCACCTAGTTGAGCAGATGTGACTTGTGGCGCCAGTATCCAGCCACCACTCTTTGGGGTTGCTCCCCACGAGATTGACCTCAGAGACCACAGCAGTAAAGTGGTCATCATCTCGTCCTCCCTCGGCCAGATGAGCCTGAGCTGGAGCTTTCCTCTTCCCTTTGCCCTTGAAGTTTCTCGGGGGGGGGGGGGGGGGGCTTAGGCTTAGCAGCGCCTTTATTGTCATAACAGTCCGCGGCACGATGGCCGGTCCTGTTACACACAAAGCAGGTTCCCGCAAATTTCTTTGCGACAACAGCACTGCCTCCGGTGTCAAGACGTTTCCGTTTGACGTTGGAGCTTTCGACCACATTGGCCTTTGCCATCGGGATGACAGCACCACCGACTCTCCTCACGGAGCGACGGTTGCTCACCTCGATGTTGAGCTTCTCAATGAGCCCCTCCAACCTCATTTCCTTCCGCTTGTGCTTCAGGTAGTTTTGAAAGTCTTTCCATGACGGCGGCAATTTCTCAATCATGAGTGCCACCTGGAAAGGCTCATTAATAACTAGCCCCTCAGCCTCTCAAGGCGGTGATAAATCAGTTAGAGCTCCTCAACTTGCTCCATGACACCCCTACTGTCAGTCATACGGTACTCGTGAAAGTCCGTGACAACAAATCTCTTTGTGCCAGCGTTATTCACTTTGTACTTATTTTCGAGAGTCTCCCACAGCTCCTTTGCAGTAGCTTTGGGCTCGAAAACACTGAACAGCGTGTCATCTAGAGCACACAGGATATAGTTCTTGCATAGGTAGTCGGCATGTCTCCATGCCTCAACCGCAGAGAACGACTGCTCGTCCAGATCGTCCTCGCTTAGGACGGGAGCAGTCTCCTTGAGAAACCTGGTCAGATTCAGGGTCGTGAGATAAAACAGCATCTTTTGCTGCCAACGTTTAAAGTTGTCTCTCCTGAATTTTTCCGGTTTCTCCAGATGAGAAGTCGGCAAAGTAGGCACAGCCGAATACATCGGTGCCTTGGCCCTTGCCGCAGCCTTGGCTGCGGCCTTGGCCGTGGCCGCTGCTTCGGCCGCAGCCTCAGCTTTGGCCGTAGCATCCGCCATAGCCGCAGCCGCGGCGGCCTCAGCCGCTGCAACTGCGTCATCGACGTTAGCCACCACATTCGCATCGCCCCAGTGTTATGGACAGGCCCACCAACCACTGGGTCACGCTCACCCCCGCTAGGCAACTCAATAGGCGACGTGTTAGTCATCTGAAACGACAACACAAAACGTATGAGATACGTGTACAAACAATTCTATAAACAAACACCAAAACTGAAATTTGGGTTTGTAAAAGAATTAACAAACAAATAATAAAATTAAACTTTTATCCTTTTAAATATCAATACGGTTGATATTAAAAGGATTGAACGATTCTTATTGAATACCAATACGGTTGGTATCAACAAGATTCAAAATAAAAATTAAAACTGTTTGGAATTTTTTCTTTGTAATTCAATTTCTAATATAATTTAGAATTGAAAACAAGAAAGCATTATTCCTTATAAAATAAAAAATTGTATTGATCAATACACGAAAGAAACAACAGGATATCGGTTAAGATTGTTGGTTTCCGTGTACGAAATAACAATTAACAATAATTAAAGGACTAAACAAGAATAAACAAAAGACCAGTGTAATCTTTATTAATTTCGAAACTGATACAGAAATTAACGATTACAACATGTGGGTACTGAAACGTAAATAAAGCAAACGTTAATCTGATGTATTGAATTGCAATAAATAGAAACTGCCGGACTGGAAAGTATAAACTTAACAGCCGGACTGTTCTGATTTAAATTGAAATAACAGGACTGAATTGAAACTATTCTAATTACTGAATTTAATTACAGAATTGAAATTACAGCAAAAAACAGAACTTTAAAGAAATTACAGAATAGTACAAACAGAATTAAAAGCTACAGCTAAGTACAGCAAATTAAAATACTGAATTAAAAAAGACAGAAAAGTAAATTGCAGAATTTTAAATAACATAATTGAAAAACCGTAATTGAAATGGACAGAATTAAAAGACGAGGCTACTGTTAAACAGTATGCCCTTAACCGATATTCGCCCAACCACCTTAAGGTTTCTGGTTGCGTTGGCGCTTCGATCCCAAGGTACAACGTCTCGGATGACTCGCCGGAAACTGGCGACGAGTCAAGGTCGAGCTGTTGGTGGGTGGTTCTCTCTGTTTCTAAAATGTAATGCTACTGTTTGGAGACATGATATATGCTACTGGTATTTGATTTCAGAATGTTATGTGTGTCTCTTTGACATGTGGGGGGTCTGCCTATTTATAGGCTTGCTGAGTATCTCAGCCATTAAGGTCACTTTACTAGTGTAAGTTTTCGAAATTCGAAACTGCAGTATTAACTTTGCAATGAAATAACATTTATTGCAACAGTTACAGCCGAATAGGCGCGCTTTTTCCCGACGAGCAAGCCCGCCCGACGAGCAAGCCCATGTGTGGTACACAATACACACATGTGTATGCGGACACATTACTTAATATCCACATGTGATACCTTAGTATATATATTGTAAAAATCACTCATGATTTTCCAATGTGGGATAACCCTCATGGGTTAAATCCCATTTCTTTTCTCATTTTCCAGCATTGGCTTTATTGCCTCTCTCGAGTACCAACCTTCGAGTCCAATTATCATTCACACCCTTCCTCCGAATGGGTCATGCGATATACCGTTGCGAAGCTCGTCACACGAGCTACTCAAACGCATAGAGTATGGCCTCAGAAAAACTGAGGAGTCGCATTAAAAATTGACTCAAAGATGGTCCCGGACCACTTGGAACAAATATGTTTAAATTACATATTTTCCAATTTTCCCAACATTTGTTTCTCATATTTTTTTTCAATGATGCTAGCATGATTGGAAAATGGTCAATAATTTCCATTTTCTTGTAATCATTCTCCAACTTCTCTCACCTGTTAATTGCAAATTGCAATTAGTCGCGGAGTTAATAAATATAAAAGATTTATTATCACTTTGCTATTAACATTACTAACTTATGCAGATTAAAACATGTCCGCAAAAAGATCCAGGACAATGCCAGCAGACTATGCTGCTATAGGATCAGTTATCAACAACATGGATCTGTTGTTTGAGATTTTCAAACTAGTGTCCAAGAGCTGGCTCTCTCTCATCACGGACACGGGATTTGGCATCACTCATTCCTGCCGAAACTCCATCCTGTCTCCAGTTTCCGACTTTTACTATCAAGATAGTAAAAGAGATGTATCTATTTCCCTTGATAATCATTCAAGTTTTCCGTCAATGGCATTTATTGATCCTACTCGACAGCATGCCAAAGCCAACAATAATCCTGAGATTGTGTATTCTTGCAATGGGCTGCTCCTCCTTCTTCAAAGACGTACTTGGCGTCTCATAGTAGCTAATGCCACCACTCAGAATTGTAGACTACTCTCAGCACCGTTTTAGGACCGTCTTTGTGTCTATAGAACACGAAGAAATGTAATTTCTTGCTAGCTTTTGAGCCTTTAAAATCTAATTACTACAAAGTTGTAATATTTCGTGAGGAATTCTTCGGTCAGCTTTGGGTTCATATCTTCTCTTCGCAGAGTGGTTTGTGGAAAGAAATTTTAGACACTTCCTAACGGGTGCCGCATAGTACAAGGAGGATAAGTTTCAATGGGGCCGTTCATTGGCTGAATGTGTTTAACAGGCACTTGCAATTTGAGGTTGACACTGAAAAGATGATAGAAACTCAATTACCCAGAACACCTAAAATTCTTCGACATGACAAAAACAAGCACTTCGGAGAAAGTAACGGTCGGTTGTTTCTTATTCAGTGTCGTGATTCACTTGCTTTGGGGTTCATGATGTTAGAGATGGATGCACACACCCTCCATTGGAATATAAAGCACCACATCAATTTGAGGCCTCTAGTATCAGAGTTCCCAGAGGTACAGCCAACCTTGGGTAATTGGACGACGTAGTCGGTTTTGTATGTCAAAAGCGGGGCTGATTCAAAATGTTGCAGTTTGATCCTACCTATATTTGGAAGGATTATCCTATACGAGGTGAGTCGTTCAAGTACAATTGTTGTATGCGACTTGCCAAACGACTTCACTCCTTGGGGTTGGCAGAGTAGATGTTTCCATCCGTATATTCGGTGCCTCTCCACAGTCTGATTCTTACCCGGTTCAGTCTCTTTTAGTCCCAAATCTCTCTCCGGCTTTTCATTAGCAGGAAAAGTTCCTTTTTTCTATTCCATATTTGTTGCTAAATGTATCTTTCAAGTTTTAACTTTGTTACCCAACTCGAGATAGAAGATTTTGCGTTTGGTTTTTCAGCGGACCTAAAATCCGGGGTTGGTGTTTATGTATATCTGTTTCCAATTTGACAAACATCAACAATGGAAACGTTGAGCATTTTTGCGGTCTTGGATGTTTTGGTTTGCTGTGAGTATTCTTGTTTCCTTAATCTGTTTCTGTGATTGTTATTTGTTATGTTCATCTTTTTAGTACTTCTACTTTTTTGTCCTAGTGGCCCGACCTTAGTTGCCAAGTTGAGAAACCGAAACGAAAAGTGGTACATGAAGCGGAAACAAGAAACGCAATGGAAATTATATGTAAATTGGGATGTAGAAATCCACAACCAGTGGCTGAAATACGATCAATATAACCTGATATAGATCGATATATATATATATGTATATATTCGCCTGTGTATAGAGAGAGATGAAACTCAATTGATATAAAATGTTTTTGTTAAATTACAAATCAGTATCAACAGTCTTTATATAGTGCAAAACTGTAACTTTCAGACTTTACATAATTGATCCATTAATTACTGAAAAACAACACATTACAACTTTTTGTCTTTACACAATTGGTCCTTCAATTACAGATAATAACATACTTTCAATATACAGGTTTACTAATTAACAAGTTCATTCATATCAGTCCTGTAACTTCTACAATGTCACTTATTAGTTCAACATATAACCATATATTCAATAGAAACGTTGGTATAGTAAAAAATTTAGAATAAAATGTATATGATACTATTATATAACTTATATGAAATGAATTTATGGATTCCACGGTAATAATGTGAATCAGTACTCAATTTATTTTTATAATATATATCATGAGATATAATAGCTAAAAATTGAATAACTAAGCAAATGATTTATTAAGATATTATATTGTCATTTTTAGTACCTTGATTTCATCATGTTATAGGTTGTTTTTCTAATTTATTACAAATATAGTATCGAAGAATGGCGTGATCTTCATCATCTCCAATTCCAATACATTTATGCGTTTTGAGGTTAATTTGTAAAGTGTATACCCACTCCGTCCCTATATAATTGTTTTGATTTTCATTTTAGTACGTCCCAAAATAATTATTCACCCATTTTTAAGTATAATCTTTTCTAATGGACTGTAAAATACTAAAATGTGTAAATTATAAATTTGTTAGGACCGATGATGTTACAATTTAAATACTAAAAGTACCAAACAGTTGTTTTATTAAATAAACAATGGGAACTCTGTAAAACATTGATGAAAACCTTCCAAATTCCGATCATAAAACATTAAAACCCCATTCTCTCTCTCTCTCTCTCCTCTTCCATTTTACGGTAACTTATAAACAGTGTCTTCAATATCTAATAGGTGAGTTCAACTATCTAATGTATTTTAGAGAAAGTAACGGTCGGTTATTTCTCATTCAGTGTCGTGATTCGTGGGCTTTCGAGTTCATGATGTTAGAGATGGATAAATATAGTACACACCCTCCATTGGGATATTAAACACCATGTCGATTTAAGACATCTGGTATATGGCAGTTTCCCAAGGTGCAGCAACCATGGGATAAATGCGATAAATGCTCTTTTTTGCATGTCAAAAATGGTGCTGATATGAAAAGTTGCAGTTTGATCATAGCTATATATACCTGGAAAGATTGTATTTTACTCTGCCCTTTTACCTGACTCGCTGTAGAGGTTAAATTCCAGTTTTTTGCTATCTCTACTTATAGGAGTTAATTCATGGTAATTGCAGTAAGTTGAGGATATTTGTGTTAAATGAAATTTATTGCAACTTTTGTATGTGACTCGTTGCTTAAGCAGATTGAAAGATGGACAAGAAAAGATTGAGAACAAATTTAGTAGACACTGCGATTGTAGTGGTTATTAGTAACAATGATCTCTTGTTTGAGATTTTCCTACGCCTACCTGCTCTATCACTCATCAGATTCAAGCTAGTCTCCAAGGGTTGGCTCTCTCTCATCTTACATCTAGAATTCGGCATCGCTCACTCCTGCCGAAACATCAGTAAATCTCCGGTTTCCCACCTTTACTATGGAGGTTGTAAAAAGAATGCATCTATTTCATTTCACAACTGTCCAAGTTTTCCAACGATGACATGTCTTGATCGTGACCAAGTCAAAGGCGGCCTCAGGGTTGTGAACTCCTGCAATGGGTTAATCCTCATTGAAAAAATATTTGACTTTAAACTCGTAGTACTTAATCCGACCACCCAGAAATACAAACAACTTATGGTGCCAGTAGATCATATTATGATTGTTTACTAGCTTTTGAGCCGTTAAGGTCTCATCACTACAAAGTTGTAGTAATATTGTTTACACATGAACCTATTCATATTCTTATCTTCTCTTCGCAGAGTGAGACTTGGAAAGAATTACCAATCACCGAGCGATCAGGAGACTGTTGTACAAGGAAGATCTATTCGAACGGATTAATTCATTGGCTGAACAAAGGTAACTTGCACGTGGAATTTGATGTTGATGCAGAGAAGTTTATAAAAACTCCATTGCTCCCAAAACCTAGAATTCTCGGGTATGAAAAGCATGTGTATTTTGGAGAAAGCAACGGGAGGTTGTTTCTCATCCAGTGTCATCGTGAAGGTGCTCCGGGGTTCAAAATGCTAGAGTTGGATGTGAACACCCACAGCTGGTCTGTTAAGCACCAGATAAATCTTAGGCCTTTGGTCTTACAATTCCCAGATATATGCAATCCGACCTGAGATCCAAATCGTTAAATTATTCTGTGTTATACATAAGGACTGGGGAGGATATGAATTTTAAATATGTACTTGGGAATGTTGTCTTGTACGACGTGAAGAGGGGAAAAATATTTCAAACGCAACTGTGTTATGCAAGTTCCCATGGTCTACTTACTTTCTCAAGGATAGTAGCACTATCCATCCTTTAACCCATTGTCTTTCCCCAGTTTGATCCGACTCCGTCATAGGAGTTTATCCGTGTTAGTAGTTAGATGTATCGTTGAACTTGGGTATCGTTGAACTTGGGTATCGTTGAACTTGGGTATATGATTTAGAGAAAAGAAGGGCTCATACTGTTGGAAGTATCAGTTAAGAAACTGCAAAGAAGAAGGGCTTTTTGCTAAACTCGCATGGAAATTTCAAAATTTGTGCGAATTAGAATGACCGCCTTTATTTTTTCTTTATCTTCTTGTTTATGGCATGATTATCTTCAATTCTTCATTATATCGTATTCCAGAACTTCTACTTTCTGATTTTTTTTGTACTATAAAGTAAATATTTAAAATTCTTTAATAAAGTAATGTTGAGTGAAAATGATGAATACTTTGTGTTTTTGGATTATGAAAATAGTCGTAACAACATCCCCACTGCATTTACTTGAGTGGGAGCAAAATTTATATACATGTCCTTATTCCCTCTCTCTGTTATGACTTATGAGCGATTATGCCTAAAAGCAATAGTGTGAGATATGAATTCTTATCGAGATAGGTTTTTCGTGAGTGTGTGGAGGCTACGCCCAAACTTGTTGGTGGTTAGTCTGCGGTTTCTCTTATTCTTTGTATTTGTTTCGCCTTCAGACGGGTTTCCTCCCTCTTTTTTAATATATTTAGTCCGTTTAATTGTCAAAAAACAAAACAAAAGGTGATATGTACTCATTCTTTTGCTATAATTTATAAACATACACAAACAAATAAAGGAAAACTTTTGTAGAAGAATACATGTAAGAAATAACCTTTCTATGGTTATAAAAAAATTTGGTGTCAATCCTGACCAATTATTAATAATAATAAACTCTATATTATCATATTCCGTAATTTTTAGGGATACCGCTAGTATTAGATTCACCTCTTTTTATAAAAAAAAAATGACATTTCATTGCTTAAAACTTAGTATGATGTAAATAATTATGTAAGTTTGTTTGTCACGGTTATTTTATTTTCTTCGTTGCTAACACGTTTTTTAACTTGCGTGTACGTAAGGGTGACAACCATTAAGGGTGACCAAGTCACTTTCCGAGGCAGCAATCAGGGGGACACGGTTCGTTAAGTTTGCCTAAATTGTACCAATGTGATATTCACTTTCCTTTTTAAAAATATTATTCTTTTTTATTTGTTATAAAGTTAATAAAATTCAATTTGTATAACCAATACTTGGATATCTCTACTTTAAATAAGGCGTAAATATTACTCTCTTTCTTAACAATTAATTGTCATTACGATATTACGTGCAATTTTAACCGATCAATAATTTGTATCAAAATTATCGGAATGAATTTTTTTAAAAATTAAGCATATGGTTCAAACATTAAATTATATGATTTAGTTTTGAAATTTTTTATTTCGACAATTTTAAAACATTTTATAACCCAATTAAAATTACACATAATTTTATAAAAAAAAATTAATTAAGAACGGAGCTAATATAAATTAAATAAAAGGTATTTCATCGTTCAAATTAAATAAATAAAAGGTATTTCATCGTTCAAATTAAATAATCAGTTTTGTTGTGTGACATATTAGCTCATTATAGATATATATAGAGATATGTATAGATATAGAGAGAGGTATGAGAGACAACAATAAGGGAGACTTTATTAATCAGAATGTATGAATGAATCATCAAATAGAAGACCCCTAACCCTCTTTATATAGATAGAGGGGTAGGGTTACAAGCCCACTTGGGCCCATAAAGTACAAGCCCAATAGTCCAATAATATCTTACAACACTCCCCCTTTGGACGTCTTGAATTCTTCGTCTTCATGCAGTCGATCTGAGTCGAGTTCATTCGCAGTGCTAAACACATAAAAACCTTAGGGCCGGAAAACCCAGTGTGGGACAAAACCGGTACCTAGGAGAAACTGTGTAGCCGAATGATATAGGCCGAAATATCATGTAAGTAAGTAACCACAAAAAACAGTGTGCCTCATCAAAACCTTGACAGAGCAAACCCAATGGGAAAATCTCTGATCGAAGGAAAAAGAGTGCAACAGTGGTAGTAGTAGGGGATCAACCACAAAACAGGTGCCTCATCAAAACCTTGCTAGAGTAAACCCAGTGGGAAAAACCTCTAGTCGAAGGACAAAAGAGTACACAGTGGTAAGAAGTATACAACAGGATACTCCCCCTAATTCGGCAATCTTAAGTGAGATAAGATGGGAACGTGTCTCGCTAAAAACCTTGCCAAGGAAAACCCAGTAGGAAAAAACCTTGGTCTAAGGACAAAAAGAATACACGAGCATGCGACTGGATGCTCCCCCTCACTTGCACACGACAGGGTGCGAAGATTTCGACTAAGTAGTAATTAGTGCAATAAGCATTCACCTGGATGCTCCCCCTCACTTGCACACGACTGGGTGCAAAGATTTCATATTCCAAGAAAGAGTACGAGCATTCGACTGGATGCCTCATTTACTTACATACGACTGGATGCAAGAAAATCTAACGTGGAATAGAACGAGCATTCAACTGGATGCTCTTAAACTTCATTTGTGAAGATTAATTTCGGCGAGAAATGCTAAATAGCATAATGTAGTCATGTCTCTCTTGATCAATAACAACAAGTTGTCTTCTATGACAAGTGTTTTATCTGGATCGTGAGACAGAACATATGTAATTCAAATATGACTAATACTAGCTCGAAGTCATATACACTCTCTAGTCGTCTCATAGAGCACGAATAGATCAGAGTGATTCACTTGGAGTCATTCCAAGACCTCCAAGATGTCGCCTTATTCCTAATGGTAAAGACATACCATGTTAGGAATATCCCTTATGCGGGTCTGATAAGTAACCGGCATCGGTATAACCGAAAAAGGGTTGCGTTAATTCGAGTACCGAAGGGGGTAGGTACACTCGATGACGCAAATGGGATAAGACAAGCCCTCATCCACAGTTACCTTAAGGTAATGGAAAAATGTCTTTTATGCCATTTCAATGGCAGCGTATTAGCGCGATGCTGTGTCGAGCTATACCATTCACAGCAGACGAGATGTTCGTCCTACCACATTAGACCAAGTACAATAATGCGCTTATTGTACTTAGATATGAACATCATGGTTCAATATCTCTTCATCGTCACATCAGGGACGGAATGGGTCTATATCAATGTCTAGTGATCGAACGATCATGGGAGAATCTGACGACTTAGCGTCATGATGAATACAACGTCATAACACCTTCTGGGTGTAGTCTGAATCATGGACTTAGATTCAATCTTTACGGGAGTCGATCATCAGGCCGAGTCACTACCGTTTCTTCCCAAGATCCTTCATCTCGAAGGCAAATCCAAAAATGGATCGCGTAATAAAACACGCAAGGGCATAATACTTGTTCAAGTATCCCAAGCTAATCAAGTACTCACTTAGGCGGGTATACCACATCCGCTCGGATTATATTAATCCATATAGTGAACGTCTCAGTCAATTGAGATCGTGTTCCGTGGTCAGGAACTACTTGATTCAAGCACATGAAGTCACACAGGAACCTTCATTTATATCTCTTTGTCTAAATCCCCAGAGATAAAACCGTGACCACATTCATGGCTGCATACTCAGTTTTTTGGAAACTACTAAACTGGTAAAGTAGGGGACTATTATAATGTCCATTACGAAGAAATCAACCATTTCGTAATCAATTCCAAGGTGTGAGAGAAGTCTTGCGCTACTAGGCGAGCATTCTACAATCTCATTATTCTCATCACTCTTCCTTACGAATAACCAAATAAACGAACTCGTTTAACATTGGTGGTGTTGGAGCTACAGGTCCGAACACACTTTCGCTAAGGAGTCTACTTAGATTGCAAGTTTCCATTAGTATAGTCTATTCTACGTTGACTTCAGGCAACGGTACATGGTTCCCTGTCATAATTTGTTCATATTATCAGTCGTCACCGAATATATGAACAAGTAATCAATGACAGTCTCGTTTCGCTTCAATATCGTCTAAGATATCATGATCGACAGATATTTCAAGATTCTTAGGATGAGGAGGAAATCACACATCTCCTTGATCCTTTATAATCTCGTGCGACAAACGAGTTTCAGTTCACCACCTCTGGGGCTGAACGAATTAAGAACCGGTCAACTTCCTCATATCTTAGGAAGGACGACAGACTGACGGCCGACGGCAGCGTCCTTTGCTTGGTGGGTTCGGCCAAAGCAACGTGTTACGACAAGAACACGGCGTCCGATAGGGACGTCTATCCTTGCAAGCATTTTGCAGCTGGTATAAATGATCTCGTCACATCTCATAAAGTCATTAAATGCGTCTGGCATTTAGTTAGACTTGAGGGAGTCTATGCACTTACTTATCACTAAGTGCAGTTTTGGGGATCAAGCTAAGACTAAGTGGGTTATGCCACGTTACTTCACGTCGTTCCTTATCAACGGTAACGTGCAAATCTCCCCCTAACGACGGGGAGAACAGTCTTAGCGATGTCACTTTCGCATATCATGCGGTAAAGAGATCGCTTGCCAAGGTTACTCTATCAAATGATAGGCAGGAGATTCATAATCGACTTATGTCCCATTCAGAGGTCCATATTTTGAACGCTAGAACGGCTCAATCAAAATATTAATTAATCACTCTAAACACGCGTTATTATGAGACTTCTGGCTCATAACCAGTAACCAGCTGGTACGCATATGGTGTTTGAGTGTCTATGGGCCTCATAACGGACCAATGCAGCAAAATAGCATAACCCCATACGGAAATATAAATCTTGGTGCGCAAGACCAAGAAATGCGTGCAATCATTTGCAGTCGCATCATCAAACTTTCCGTGAGTCCATTTGGGTCTGAACATAATCGACAGGATGTTCAATTTGAATTTCCAAACTCAAGTAATTCAAATCGAAATTTCGATTATTACTCTTCGGAATTATCAAGTCGACTAGATTTTTCAGGATAATCCGGATCATGAGCCATCAACTTAATGATAGGGCTAAAAGTTTGGAAAATGCTGCATTTATGTGGACAATATTAAAATGTGACCATATTGTCGATGCTTCAACCATAACCATTTATTTTTATGGTCCGTTTTATGGTTGGATAAGTCCACAATAACTCCTTCAATTCTTTACCAGAATTCTACGAGTTCATTTCGTGATCTTTACACATACTAGTCTTTCAAAGTGAGCATTAGTGGCATGAATTTCGGATTAATCACGAAATATATTCTCAGAGAGAATCCAAATGCTATGCGATTATAAATCAAGCATCGTCTTTTGACCCGGGAATATCTCATCCGGTCAATGCCACAATATCAAAATTCTCTGATCAATCGACGACAGGCGAATGATAGTATAGACAATCATGTCTTAGCATGTAAATCCTTTATCATTTCGACGACAGGCGAAATGATAAGGTAACTTTAAATGCTTTAAAGAATGTGGTAGCAACCACTTGAAAAACATTTCAACTCCTCTAAAATACGCTTTTGGTCGTATTGAATGGAGGCCATGTAAAGAAATTTTAATTCTTTCATGAGCTATTACCAGATAACACTGGTTTTCTCGAATATTTTATAACTCAACAAGGTACGACAGGACCTATAGGAGTATAACGCCTCATATTTGACAAATCAATTTGGCTTTACCAAAGATTTCGATTTGGAACGACAGGTCCAGAATCGTTGTCACTGAGTACACTTTTAGGCAAGTAGTTGGTGAAATTATGTGGTACACTGTTACCCACTATTTCTAGAAAACCAACTACACCACAAGTATTGCCTAAAATTTCATAATTTAAAGTTTGGTCACATTTGTCAAAAGAATTTGCTCAATAAACACTTTAAATTATTTCGAGAAATTTCATAAACAGGCAAACCATAATCCAAAAGTATGGTCCAAATGGAAAAATAATAATCCAAATGGAAAACATAATCCAGATGAGCGAAAAAAATGGCTCAATGATTTATCAAAATCAGTAAAGAAAGGTATCAAACTCATTTGAGCCACAAAATCGGGGGTCTCAATAGTTTCCTTTCAATTAACTTTAACCACATTAGCATCGGTTTTTCCACCTTTATAATAGTTGTGAACTATTTAAGGAGTAACCGTGCATGACCGTTGTCTTTATAGCATAGAGTTGGCTCCTTGAGCATCATCTCTTACTTTGTGACAACGGCCCATATTGTTCCTTTCAATTACTGTCTTGGAGCCACAGGTTTCGATTTCGACGATTGTCTAAAATCTTGCTTGGCTAAGCGATTCATCGGGATCGCGACTGTTCGAGACAAATAACACTTTTCTCGGTTCTTGATTCGTGGAAAAAAAATGTACACGAAGAGCATTAATATCAGGCAAACAATTCGCCATTGACCCAATAGGATTAAAACTACTCACCGGGGTAATTTTCTTATCCAATAACAGATGGGCGATAAAGGAACATGGTGAATATAAATTCACGATACTGCTTATGGAATACAATTTCCAAGCTAGTATTTTGGTGAAGGATAGCTCCAATATGTCAATTTCAGACATTTGTTCACCATAGACGTTATCACGTCTCAAATGTGGCGACGGAATAAAATCAACGCCTTAGCATTCATCTCGAGGGTAACAACAAACTCGTGTTTTACTCATCAAAGATGGCATCCAAAAAAAAAATTTTGGGCATCAAATTTTCACACATCAGGGTGACTAACATGTGGTGACGGAATAACATCACGTCTAAACAGTCATTTCGCAAGTATGTTTTGCGAATTTTCTCATCATAGATGGCATCCAACATGTGTTGGGAGTTCTGGATTATTTATCATATAAAACGACTGGTTTATATGTTTATGGTTTGCACAAGCACAAACTTTTTTTTCGAAACGACAGGTTCGAAAACATTAGTTTTGCTTCTCATGTGAATCGGTTTTCATTGATCGAACGACGGGTCGATACTGAAACACCAATTCGGCGAAACATACATCACTATATAAACACACTCGGGGAAATTATTATTTAGTCAACCCCTTTCGGTAGCTCTACTTGAAAAACGACCAGGAAAGACGGTGAGGGTGGAGGGCACGAATGCCACTTAAAACCCGACCTCATTAGGATATCGACTTCCGCCTATATCTTTCCTAGACATCGTATCCAAATAGGTGAGCCTAGTTGGGGAAGGTTCATAATTTTTCCAACTTAAATGTGAAAATATATGATTTCGCAAATTATCATATCATAAACATGGCAATAAATTAAATATAGATTGTAACATATCAAATCAAATCTATTTAAGATTATCAATCTATCCATAAAGATTCTAACATATAAAATCAAATCTATTTAAGATTATCAATCAATTCATGAAGATTCTAACATATCAAATCAAATCTATTTAAGATTATCAATCAATTCATGAAGATTCTAACATATCAAATCAAATCTATTTAAGATTATCAATCAATTCATGAAGATTCTAACATATCAAATCAAATCTATTTAAGATTATCAATCTATCCATAAAGATTCTAACATATCAAATCAAATCTATTTAAGATTATCAATCAATTCATGAAGATTCTAACATATCAAATCAAATCTATTTAAGATTATCAATCAATTCATGAACATTCTAACATATCAAATCAAATCTATTTAAGATTATCAATCAATCCATGAAGATTCTAACATAATCAAATCAAATCAATTTAAGATTATCAATCAATCCATGAAGATTCTAACATATGTCATGTTTATGTTTATATATAAGCTTTTAAACAAGGTCACAGTGATGGCCTATGCAGATCACAGTACAAACATGCAGTAACATATATTAACATACAAACATGCATTAACATATATACACATGATAGTAAATTTAGTACAAACATGCGGCTGTAATACAAACATACGAGGCTAGTTATATGAGTTTTGAAAAATCGGTACCTTACGCACGGTATGTTGGTGAAGGTCGATATAGCAAAATCCTAAAAAAAAACCCGGATAAACCTCAAGGTTTATTGAATTTATAATCCGTACTTCGATCTCCGAGAGCAGTGCTGATAACGTGTTGTGTGACATATTAGCTCGTTATAGATATATATAGAGATATGTATAGATATAGAGAGAGGTATGAGAGACAACAATAAGAGAGACTTTATTAATCAGAATGTATGAATGAATCATCAAATAGAAGACCCCTAACCCTCTTTATATAGATAGAGGGGTAGGGTTACAAGACCACTTGGGCCCATAAAGTACAAGCCCAATAGTCCAATAATATTACAACAAGTTTGTTATTTTGGCGGTTTTCTTAAAATTTTCTCTCCCATTATTAGTTTATACTACTAATAATCTCGACTCCCACTCTCATATATTCATATAACCAACCCTCTATTTTTTCTCTTCATCTGATCGGTTAGTTAAATTAGTCCCTCTTAATTAATTATATCATTCATCAATTGCCTCCTTTAATTTTTGTTTGTTTAGAGAAATTGGTTATTGTTTCAGCAACTTAGTTGATGATTCTAAGGTTTCTTTTATTTCCATGTTTATTCTTTTTCTTTTTTATGTTTGGCCTTTTTATCTTTGATTTTTAATGCTATTTGTTAAAAGAGATTTATATTAGTACTACTTAGGCCTTGCTTAATTGCACAAATTTAACAATTAGGCTGTTTGTATTTTTGGTATCATCTTAGCTTATATCCACGTGAAAAAACAAGAAAAACACTAAGCATCGTTGACGTGACCATAAATTTCAAATGGGATGGCCCGATATTTTATATAATTTAGTATTTTTTTTATGTAATATTAGGGGAATGGTAATTTTTGAAGATTTTGATGAAAATATATTGTGTGTGCTTGAAACCCGGAAAATATCACGGTAAATAAAATAAAAGAAAAAGAAAGTAAAACCAAGTAAAATGAACTTTAAATCATTCCGATCATTTGTTTGAAAGGTTGGAAATCAAAAGAAAATAAAATAAAATAAAAGGAGAGAGGGAGCTAATCCAATTTTTCTCATTTGTTTTCATTTTTCTTCCACTTTTGAAAGGAAAATGGTTTCTCTCATTATACATATAAAGTTTTTTATCACTTTCTTTTGTTTTCTTTTTTATTGGTTTTCCTATACAATCAGACAAAAGAAAATATTTTGTCGAGAAATCATTTTCATTTTCTCATAAGTTTTCCGGATTCCAAACACACCCAGAAATTTTTTACTTTTTTTATAATTTTTTATAAAGTGCTTCCCCCACCTATTTCATTCCGCTAAACATATTGATCTTATAAGGTACAACTAAACAAGGCCTAGTTTGTAAATTCTACCATATTTATAATAAACAAGTCAGTTTTTTTTTAGCTCATTTAGTTGCAGGGACGAAGCCAAAGAGTACAAGTGATCAAAATATGCCGGGTGCCAAATTATTAATTTCAACAAAATATAGTAAAAATATGTCATTTTGTTTTTAGAATTTTCAGGACCTGACTGTAGTGGCTCCCGATAGCCTCTGCTTAGCTTCTCTCTGTTTAGCTGGGTGGTTAGGTACTTAGGTTGTTCAAGTGGGAACTAGTATTATATTTTGCTAGTTTAGCCTTTTCTTAAACAACAACATCAATAAATTTTAAGATATATCAATTGACTTTTGATATCTTATTCCCTGTGCAACAAGCTATTTCGTTAAAATTAGCCTTTGCACAAATACTAAATTGTGAGAATTTTGTGTCCAAAGCGCGGTCTGATGGAGGTGGGTTGCCCCCTACCATTCCCGTATTTGCAAATATAGCATATTTGATATTTTCAAAAAAACTACATACAACATATATCTGCATATCCCCTCTCAAGTCTTGAACACTAGATATGTTGTTCCCCATCCCAACTGCTAAAAAATTCAAAGTTTCTGATGATATTTGCTAGCTATAATAAGCAATAGGCAGTAAGTTGTTCAAAATCTTGGAACTAGTATTCTTACATACAGACTTACCTGGGGCTGAACCAAACACAGTTTTCATATATAAGCTATTTAACTATAAGCAAGTAATATTTTACCATCTCTGCTAAACTATTAGTTGTGGAGTTGATAAGTATAAAAGATTTATTATCACTTTTGCTATTAACATTACTAACTTATGCAGATTAAAATATGTCTGCAAAAAGATCCAGGACATCGCCAGCAGACGATGCTCCTATAGGATCAGTTATACACAACATGGATCTGTTGTTTGAAATTTTCCTTCGCCTACCTGTTATATCACTCAGCAAGTTCAAACTAGTGTCCAAGAGTTGGCTCTCTCTCATTACGGACCCAGAATTTGGCATCACTCATTCCCGCCGAAACACCATTCCTTCTCCAGTTTCCGATTTCTACTATCAAGATCGCAGAAGAGACGTATCTATTTCCCTTGATTACCGTTCAAGTGTTCCATCAATGTCATTTCTTGAACCTGTCAAAGAAAATGCCGTAACCAACAGTAACCCCGAGATTGTGCACTCTTGCAACGGGCTGATCCTTCTCGTACAAAGACGTACTTTGTGTCCCATAGTTATTAATCCAACCACTCAGAGATACAGAATTATTTCCCCGCCGTTTGACCCGATGGATCGTGTTCGTGGCTACGTAGAGACAGACAAGGGCGGTTTTTTACTAGCTTTTGATCCGCTAAAATCTCATCACTACAAAGTTGTAATGTTTCGTGAGGCGTCATGGAAAGAATCCTGCAGTGGCAGTCGGTATTTGGTTCATATCTTCTCTTCCCAGAGTGGATTGTGGAAAGAATTATTAGATAATGCCTCACCTGCGCATAGTACAAGGAGGATATATTTTGATGATGCCATTCATTGGCTGAATGGGTTTAATAACAAGCACTTGCGATTTGATGTTGACACTGAAAAGATGATAGAAACTCAGTTGCCTCCAAAACCTATAATTCTTGGGCGTGACAAGAATTTGTACTTTGGAGAAAGTAACAGTCGGTTATTTCTCATTCAGTGTCGTGATTCGTGGGCTTTCGGGTTCATGATGTTAGAGATGGATACACACACCCTCCATTGGGATATAAAACACCATGTCAATTTAAGACCTCTGGTATCGCAGTTTCCAGAGGTGCTGCAGCTCCCACCATTGAGTAAATGCTCGTTTTTGCAAGTGAAAAGCGGCGCTGATAGGAAAAGTTGCAGTTTGATCCTAGCTATACCTGGAAAGATTGTCCTGTACGAGGTGAAAAAAGACAAGAGTCTTTCAAATAAAATTGTCGTATGCGACTTGCCAGACGACCTCTCACCTCGGTGTTGGCAGAGTGTATGTTTCCATCCGTATATTCAGTGCCTAGCCCCAATCTGATCTGCATTCGGCTTTGGATTTTGTTTTCTCCAGTAGTGTAATTTGGTTCCAAATCTCTGTTCGACTTTTCATGAGCTGTAATATGTTCATTTTTCTAGTCAATGGTTGATTAATGTATCTTTTAACCTTGATACTCAGTGCGACAAAAAAGATTTACCATGTTACCAACAGATGTTTCAGCAGACTAAAATCCAGGTGGTGTTTATGTACGTTTGCTTCCTTTTTGACAGACTTTGACAATGAAAATGTTGAGCATTTTTGTTGTCTTGAAAGAATTGGCTGGCTCTGAAATGTGTATTCCTGTTTTTCCTTTTATCTGTTTCTGCGAAATGTTATGTTCATATTTTTAGTACTTCTACTTTTTGGAATAAGCTACAAAATAGAGTCAATATACATTGTAGGAATCAGCTATAATTTTGGAGCAAATGGATATAAAAATGGCAAGGGTAAATGTTAGTGGGCCGAAATTCAATGTTACAACGTAGATAAACTTCTACCACGAGGGTGTTTTCTATTTTATGAACACAACCAGCATGAAAACAGCACTGTTTGGAGTTTGGACTGTATTAAATTTGAACCCAAACGCTTGTATTTTCCCATCAATTGAGAGAACTAATTCATCAATATATCAACAGTTTCCATTTCATTTTCGTTTCATCGTAAAATCACAGTTGTTTACGGCTTCATTTTACATATAAATCCTATACGATATGAGAAAATCTTCAATTAGAATGAACAATACAAGCAAACATAGAGTATCGTCTACACACTTATGACACTCTTATCCGTTTACTCAAAAATTTTGCAGACATATGACCCAATCAATAGACCTGTGTAGATCTCCGATCTTTCTCAAACCGTTCATATGCAGGTCTAGTTCTCAAAAACAAGAGCAAACTCGTACTCAACCCCACTAGAGAAATAACACCCCACCAAATAAATGTTTCAAAATAGCAGCTCTTCCCTAAACACACGAGCGAACCAGTACCAATTCTCATATAACCTTGAGTTGCATTTGCATCGTAAACCAAAGCCGCTAATAAGCCGTATAGAAGCGATCCGATTGGAATATTAGTAATGAGAATATTGTGGTTGACTCCAACCCTGTTCGGTCCGAAGAGTTCGGATGTGACTGAAACAGCTGCGGCAAAGATGAAACCGGAGCTTAGGCCAACGAGAGCGGTGCTGATGTGTAGGGCTGAAGGGTAGGCGGCTAAAAGGAAGAATGCTATTGGGGTGGGAATTAGAGCTATGGCTAGCCATCCGGTCCTCGCAAAATATACCTTCCTGCATAGACAAACAAGCTTATTTACTAAAATGTTCTAATAAAGTGACATAAAGAAGGTTATAGGTATGATGGGTGTTCGATTTGAAAAATGAAGATATAATACGGGCTTGATTGGTTAAGGATTTGAGAAAATGAGCTGGATTTTGTTAGATACATGCCAAAAAGCTAGTTCCATCCACCTTAAAGTGGATGAAAGAGAAACAGCAAGGGTTTGTTTGATTGCAGCCTGCAAGCAAATCTGATGAGTTTATTCTTAAATTGATTATAAAAATAAAATAGGTTCAAACAACTCAAACTTCTAGCTTTTTCAAGGTTTGATGTAGGATGCTGAGAATGTTTGGCTGCACCCTGTAAGCAAATAAGGTAGTTTTGATGGATAATTAGATAGGTTCATACAACTTATAGAATTTTTAGCTTTTTTCATGTTGCAAAAGACAAGAAAGGTTCAACTTAATATGATCAACCAAATGCATTCCAGGTTTTAACCAAAACGGAAAAGATAGTAAGAGGTTGCAACCACTTCTAGATTGTAGGTATGTTCTGTTTTTTTTTTAAATGAGGTATGTTCTGTTAAATATAGGACTTTAACATGTTCATCCAGCTTAAGGCTTTAATTATTTTTCACGGTAAAGAACTGGTAAAATTTATTTTTAAGGCTTTCAGATTGTTAAGTAACTAGATTCATCCAGCTTAAAGCTCTAATCTTTTTTTCAGGGTAAAGAACAAGTGAACTCTAAATTTTAAACTTGATCAAACAAGTACACTCCCGCCTTAAACAGGAAAAATAAGAATAAAACGTTGGAATGAAACAACATAGACGACAAGATATGAAATATATAACAATTTATAAGACTTATATTGGCATTAGGCTAGGAAGTCTTACACACGCATGAAGTCGGGAGCAGCGGAGAGCAAGCGGCCAAAAAATGAGAAAGATGAATAAAGCGTGATCAGAGTCGAAGTATTCGAACTTTGTCCAAGCGACTGAGCAATCTGCCCAAGATTATTACTATACACCAACCCAATCGTTCCCCCACAAAAATATGCAAAATAATACAACCAAAAATCCAATCTTTTCAAAAGCATTACCGCGTTATGCTCCTCCCCAAGCATCACTAGCCGATCCTTATCAATAATCTTTTCACAACACCCGTTGGCCAAGCCCGTACCATGTCTACTCAAAAGTGGTGTCTTTTCACCATCCATAATTCCGTTCAACGGGCTAATCCCGTAGACGATGCTATTCTCTCGCGTAATGATTTCCCTGTGTACCTCGAGGTCGTCCACATCAACAAGAATGAACCCAGATCCATGTATAGTAAAGCTTGAGTGAATATTCCTCTCAGCCCAGTTCCGAGCGTAGACAATCCCAGGTACTGCCAATGGTAAAACGAGTAGAATGAGGGCACCGGTGAAGAGGATTTGGGCAATGTACTTATCTGATGAGCTAACAAGGAGGAGATAGAATCCAGTGATTACAGCCAATACGTTTAGCACCAAAAACACGACGGAGTCACGTTTGTTGGCGTCAGGGGGGAGGGGGTCAGACTCAGGGGGCTGGCGGAGGATAGGAATCAAGGCGGCTGCTGAGGTGGCGAAGGGGATGATGGCGTTGAGGAGGAGGTAGAGGGAGGAGGAGGATGGGTCAATGGCGGTGGCGGCAAGGTTGTAGAGGGCGGCGGATACACCATTGAAGCTGACTGTGAGAGAGATTGCAAGGGGACGGTTCGCGGGGAAGTTGCGGTTGCAGAGCAGGAAACATACGGTGTTGAACCAGCAGATGCTGCATCCGGCTAGTAAGCATAGCAGAAACACCTGTCACAGGAATGTAATGAGCAGCGAGCATTTTGTAGTACATAAGTTTAGTTTTTTTGTAAAACCTAAAATTTCATGTTTTAACCAGGATTGTTAGTTATCAATCTGAAAGCTTTATAAAAAAAAAGTGTTACCAGTTGTTTACCGTGAAAAAAGATTAAAACATCAAGCTGGATGTACATGCATACAATCTAAAAGTGGTTGCAACCTTTTAGCATCTTATCCATTTTGGTTAAGACCCACGCAGTGAAACAAATAGAATAGGAAAAATGACACCTAACTTGACATTGGCACCAGTTATTTCTACTATATCAAGCTTGAATAAACTAAGCGACCTCTAATTCTTACACTTAAACCATGTGTTCTCACATTTAAATTGAAATCGCATTTTGGTTAAACACTGTAAATTCACACAAACAAATGAGTTAAATATACTTAACGTATGTTTTTGCATGAGACAAAGTACTGATTTATTAACACTTGTTATATTTAATTATACTTTTTTTAAGTTAGTAGCTCATTGCTCATAACAATTTTTTCGGGTGTTGATAATTACGAAGCGGATCCGGTTGTGGCGCAGACGGGTCACATTAAGACGTTTCAATAGGCTAGTATATCTCAAGGGAACACATGACACTTGTAATACTCCATTAATCCATTAAGCTTTGCGCTTCAAATTAAAGAAAAATCATGTCAACAACATAATGTGTTTTATCTACTTCACTTTTATGAAATAGGAGTAACAATTTCTTCTTATAAAGCTAATTAATCTTTAAATTGTGTCAAGAGTGTGTGATCAAGGGAGGAACCAGTGGTGGCAAAGCGGGCCCTCCGCCACCCAAAATAATTTAAAAATAATTTTTTTATATAGAAAAATTCAAAAATTTAAGGTTTTATACGCTCCCAATAAAAAATAGTAACTTACTTCAAATGCATAGTTTTTGTATCCACAAGATCCATAGTCCATTTTACTCTTCATTTAATTAATATTATCTTAATTTTTAACTTATCCATTAATTAATTGCATCTTTAAGGCACTATTATTGTGTAGTTTTATAATCATATTAAAAAAAGTTTAAACTAATAAATTCGTATTTATAGTCAAATTTTCTATATATATCGTTTAAATTTTTTAGATCAATTGGCAAATCAGATAAGTAATAAACTACAAGTTTTTTTAATTTTTTTATATCATTTATTATTATTTTATTAAAAAAACATTTAACGGCCTACTAAGAATTATTGGTTCCACCTTTGAATGTGACACTGATGTAAATTAAAAATATTGCAAACGCCACATGTATCGTACTAAAATTAGACCCACTGGTACCAATAATGCTACTAATGTTTACGAATTCAATACCACAAGTAAAAAGTTAGGAAATAATTGAAAATAAAAAGACAAATCAAGTATTTTATTTAAAACCATCTTAGTCAAACTTCATATGGATGATGACAAAGAATGGGTGCCACGTGACATCAGCCACGTGTCACCAACTTCTCAGGAGCTCGTAAAGTAGGCCACCAAACACAACAAAATATATCAAAAAAAAAAAAAAAAAAGATAGCGTTCATCAGCAAAAAAGCTACACTTGTCTTACAAATAATTTTATAAATATACTTGGTCTTTTATACCTGATATACTGTATTAGGATTTAGGAGTAAAACAAAAAACTACGGTTTAAGTGACACGTACTAGAGATCCAAATATTGCTAACGGCCTAACAGAGATCAATTAATACGCGTCGTATGTATTAAAATCTTGTAAATTTATAGTATAACTATAAAGTTCCATGGACCTATCATCAATGGTCACAAATATCTTTCTTTTTTTGAAAGGTTCACAAATATCAACCTACCATATTTAAAGAGAGGATGGGCTGGTAGACTAAACGCTTTTGAATTTTGACTATTAATAAAATATCCTAATTTTGAAAATTAAGCGAGATGTAGCACTATATTTAGCAAACCTAAAGGTCCAGATACCTTCTATTGGTGGAGATTAAAGGTGTATTTGGAACATGAAAAATGAATCAAAAAATAAAAATAATTTTTCGAGAAAACATTTTTTTTTATGTTTGGTAGCATAAGAAAATCAATGAAAAATAAAACAAAACAAAAATGAGCAAAAACTTTGTATGTAAATTGAGAGAAACCAATTTCCTTTCAAAATTGAGAGAAAAATGAAAACAAATGGGAAAAGTGAGACTAATTACCTTTCTCTCATGTTTTTTTTTCTTCTTTTTTTATTGATTTCTCAAACTTTCAAACACATAACGGGAAAATGATTTTAAGTTAATTTTTCTTTGTTTTACTTTCTTTTCCTTTTCTTTTCTTTTGCGTGACAATTTCCGGATTTTAAAAACAGCCTAAATGTTTCCGGATCAATAGTCTAAATATTTACATGTATGTTCTTATCTAACACTATAAATTACACAACTTCCTAATGAAAATGCAAAATTTTGGATTAGAAATGACAACAGATTCAGAACACCCAAAAAGAAGAGATTCAATTGAGTACGCAAAGCATAACTTATATTCTCAAAACAAAACATTAGTGCTAGCAATCAAGATGTTCACTTTTGTATGTACACGTGATTAGAATAGTATAAAGTTCTTGCATATTAGGCCATAAAGTTCTATCCAGAAAGTGTCCAGCGAATCTTTATTACTTGTAATATCCTACTTAGTTTTCATTTAATGTCCATTAATATCCGTATTCATATTTAATTTTTCATTACGAAATTACGTGTAATTTTAAACGGTCAAAAACTTATATAAAAATTATCGAAATGAAAATTTTTAAAAGTTGATCATATAGTTCAAATATTAAATTTTATGATTAGATTTAAAAAAAATTATTTCGATAATTTTGATACAAGTTATAACCCGATCAAAATTTCACGTAGTTTCGTAGTGGACAATTAAATGGGAACGGAGGGAGTACTACATTACGTGTAATTTTGATCGGCTTATAAGTTGTATCAAAATTGTAGAAATAATTTTTTTTTTAAATCTAATCATAAATTTTAACATTTAAACTATATGATCAATTTTTTTTAAAAAAAATTATGACAATTTTGATACAAGTTCTTGATCGCTCAAAATTACACGTAGTTTCATAATAATGTACAACTAAACGTAAGACGTATTTATATGATTCAACATTTTTGGGTGAAGTATTTATATCCATTGTTTTCACTCATTTCATACAATGCATATGTACTGTAGTCTGTTGTACACTAAAGTTGGTTTCGTTCATTCCTTTGTCCCACATTGAACTAGAGTCTAGAGACTATTAAATGCATAATGGCGACGCTGTACCATATTTATTTCAACAGTAGGAGTAGGATTGTGGTTTAAGATCCTGCTCAGCTAGTGATGATTGTTGGTAAAAATAACACTACATCAAAAAACAAAAACACTGCGGCAAATTAAGATTGAATAAAAGTTCATGGTTTTATTTCTAAAAAAGAAAATGGTCAAGGAAGGAGACCAAATCTGCACCTTATTCAAAAACATGGTACCACTAGTGGAAAAACCTACTAGCACGAACCCCAATTAGGACCCTGTAACTTTTAAAAAAAATATTAACCGGTCCCTCATATAATGGCAAAATTGTACCAATTTTCTTTCAACAGTAGGAGTAGGACTGTGGTTTTAAGATCCTACTCAGACCATATTTAACGGTGTGTTGATTCGTCATGTTCATTTAACTTAATTTTATGGTGTTGGTTTGTGTGAAACGACAGACCAAGTTTATTGGTGTATTGGTTTAGGATGTTGGTTTAACTTTTGAATGTTATTGTAATTATTAAAGAGGTCTTAAAAGTTTTGAATATGATTGTAAATAGGTCCTAATTGTTAGAATTGTAATTAAAACTAAATAATTGACAACTAAAAAACTATAAATTTAAATAAGATAAAATTGAATATTCATTTCATTAATTAATAAAAGAGTAGATCAATTAAAAATAAAAACTACATCAATTAAAAATAAAAATTACGTCAAAACATAATTTTTGTAATAAATTAACAGATTAAATATTATGTATGTTAAATAAAAAAGTAATTTAGAAAAATATTTACGTTTTTTTTGTAAAGAAAACTGATACAGGAACTGGATTGTAATTTCCTGACATTACAGGGACAGTCCTTGTAGTTAATAACGGGTCAAAAGTGGTTTATTTTTATTTTTTAAAACTTGTTTGTAACTTTCTGGAAGCTATAGGGATCATTTCTGTAATTAATCACGTTTTAATTTAGAAAATAAACTGATTTGTAACTTTCTGCAAATTAAGGGACCAGTCCTGTAATTTACAGAAATGGGGAACCAACAGATGAGAAATGGAGACACGAACTCCAGAAAAAAAAAATAGAGAGAAAGGCGGAGCCGATAACCACACCGCATCCAAACCCCCGATAAAGATGCCGAAGTGCTGTTGCGGCTCCGCCTACGGTAACCATATACCACTGATAAACATGCTCTCAGAGATAGTAATGAACTGATGATTGTTGGTAATCAATAACACTACATCGAAAAACAAAAACACTACAGCAAATTAACACTGAATAAAAGTACATGAATTAATTTCAAAAAAAGAAAATGTACTAGGAAGGGGACCAAATCTGCCCCTTAATGAAACACATGGTACCACTAGTGTAAAAACTTACTAGCACCAACCCGAATTACAATCCATTCTCTGGGTTCATTGGGTTTAATTCAGCTAACTTACATCCTTTCCTGTTCTTTGTGCTTTCTTTATTTTTAGTCTAACTACTACAGTATTAATTTTCATGATCAAATTCAAACCCATATCGAAAATTTAATCATAAAATAAAAATTTAGAGATTTTCCACATTCATAAAAACTTGGTCCCTAAACCATAACAAATTAAACAATTAAACAACGAAAACTACAAAATCTTATCTTAATTCACATCAAAACATAAACGCATGTACATACATAACTTACAGGTAACGATACATTCACAATTTCCAGACTTGTGGCTACACTAACCACGTAATCAATCTTATATGACAGGATCAAATCAAAATTACACCAAATATATTTAAGCGTTAATGCGTTTATTTTGATTTTGTTTGTGAATCATGAATGTATCACACATACATACATAAACATAAACATAAACGTAAACAGGTATATATATATATATATAAGTAAACTGACCGCGAAATACGGCAAGGTGAGGACGTCCCGAATAACGAGCCACTGTAAGCCATAACCAAACAGTCCCATAAAAGCTGCAATAAACATAACAACCCATAAAGGCAAACACATAGACGCTAAACCCGACGACCAACCAAACACCTTCCCGAGATCCGATGCCACCGCAAGATAGTTAAGCTGCACCTGCGACACACCCAACACCGACTTCATTTCCGACGAATACGCAGAAAAGTCGAAATTTGTACCCGTAAATGCCTGGATCCATATTGTTGCTACCAATATCATCCATTTACGTGATTGTCCCGCCATTGTTAAATAATTTTGTGTCAAAAAAATGAGAATTTATTAATTAGTTGGAATTTAGAAAGAGAATGAATGAGAGAGATTTTTGAGTGTTTGTTTTCTTGGTGGGGTATTTATAAGCGACTACTCTGCTTATTCTGTTTTTGGAGTACTTTTGAGTATTAAATATTAACGATGTGCATTTTCAATTTGTGTAATAATTTGGATTTGGGTGATTTTGTTGTTTTTCTAAATGTGGGTGGAAAAATTATCTCAATCACAAAACCAGCGTAGACACCGTTTATAAGTACACGAGTCATATTAATTACGCATTAATTGGAGTATTTGGAATTTTCAGATCATAATTATCTGTTTTTTTAGTATTTTAAGTACTGAAAACAACGTGGATGAGAGCTGGTATTCCGGTTTATATTTGGTCACTTTAATTTCGGACCAAAATACAATAATCTCCACGGACACTAACTATGATTAGTTAATAATTGTAGTAAGCCGATTATTGGAAAAATTAACCACCAGCGTGAGAGTCCAAATCCTGTACGCCGGGCACCAATTGATTTTTTAACTCAAAATAGTTATTCAAAAAAAATTTAAAAATGCTAAAATTACAATTAGACATGTATCAGTACACGACGATAATTTCTTTCTTACAAAAATTCAAATATGTTACATTTTGAAATTAAAATAAGAATTGGTGTAAATTAATTATAAAATTCAAAAAAAAATAATGTAACTGATAGAACATAAAAATTAGACCCGAATATGTCTATTCGGGTATGAATCAACCCACACATTGTTAAGGGGTATCCAATGCTTAAAACGATAGATATTGGGTTACAACATGCCTTTCTTTGAGAATAAGGGTGGATATTGCTAAAAGCCCAAGCCCACTTAACAAGCGACACATGTCTGAAAAATCCCATGAAATGGAGACATTTGTCAAATCCTAAAAGGCATAATTGTTTATAAATAGCCAAGTTCCATCACTTAAAGAGGACCAGAATATCTATCCAAAAAATATAGAGAGAAGTAGAGAAAAGAGAGAGACTTGTCAGAGCTTATCACATCAAAAAGCAAACCGAGCAGATAAAGAACCGAGTACCGAAGAAGAAGGAGAAAGATCAAGATAAAAGATTAAATTATTAATTCGAGCACAAGTGTAATAAGGAAATTGTAATCTGAGCAAGTGCAATTGTCGAGCAATAATAAATATCAAGAAGTGTTCAATATTTACTGTCAATTAATCATTATATTATTGTTGAAAAGCCTAACGCTACCGAACAAAATTATGGCTTTATCAAATGGCGCCGTCTCCGGGAATCATCTAGTTCCCAACTAGTTTCGAAGCCGAACACCAACACTCTATCAGACGAGCAACAATGGCAAATACCAATGAAGAAACCCGCCCAGAGGAAGTAGGAACAACATCTAACCAAGAAGTCTCAATCCGCCAAGACGAGCTAGCATATCTCATCGACATCCAAGATCGCTACGAGGCGCTCCAGGCCATCTATAGACCGACTGTCTCTAACATCCAAACCAACCAACCTCCTCCAGTCGACGGGCTCGTCGACGAGAACCCTACAGACTCATAGGACGAAAGAGCGTTGTTCGCGGCAAGGCGTGCAGGGGGAACCTTACCAGACAACCGCCACCTCAACAATGCAGGGCCAAGCTCAAGGACCCACCGAGTTCGTCTTCAAACGAAAGAAGCCCACCGGTTTGGCATGCCCGATGATTTTGTACTCGAGCAAACGTCCCAACTACCGATACTCCCACCGCGGATAATTACCCCGTCCACGGTGGAAGTACTACCCATTGTTCCTCAAGCAGGGAACGAGGCCGCATTAACACAAGTCGAGCGGGGTCACAATGTCCAGCTTCAAGCTCAGCTGGCCGCATGCATGTCGGCCATGGCGGCAGCAGGTATCACAATACCACCCACTCAAACCGCCAATGCACATGCCGACCCCCGACACAACGTGGAAGATTCCGCTTACCGAGCAGCTATGGTAGTGGCGGGCCGAACACATGATACGAGGATACCCCGATAAGGGGAACATATCCCAAAAGCGACCCCAACAGTCGTCGGTCGCCAAGACACCCTTCGGGGACCTATCCCCAATAAAAACCCGAACAACGGTAGATATCCCGAGCACAAGGTCATTGTAGGATATTACCCACAACCTCACTGTGGGGAATACCCCCCTCACTACCAAGCTCCGGATGAAGCATTCCAACAGGCTTGGGACGTATGCCAAGAAACTCCATGCACCGAGCAGATCACTCGGCACCGCAATCCTGTGGGGTTCATCATCCCCGAGTTCAGGCTCTATGATGGAAAGAGCTATCCAATTGATCATCTGCGCCACTACAAAACCAGGATGGAGCTGTGGAGTGATGACACTGCACTGATGTGCAAGTTTTTCAAAAACAGCTTGGGCCAAGAGGCTTCGTCGTGGTATCACAACCTGCCACGGGGATCCATAGGAAGCTGGACGGAGCTTCTCCGTGCGTACTCCACCCGATATGCTGCTCATCGGAAGAAGAAGGTCAATATCGACACCCTTCTGAAAATGGCGATGCTGCCGAATGAACGACTCAATGATTATTGCATACGTTTCATCGACGTGGCAAACCAGATTCCGCAATACGCCAATAACATGCCATCCAAAACTTTATCAACTCCATCCCCAACGGCTATTGGTCGAGAAGGAAGTTCATAGGCAAAAGTTTTCCGACCACTGACACTCTGCTCGCCTATTGCACCCACCTCACCGATAAGATTGAGGAAATGCGACTCCTCAACCGAACTCTGCCGAGAAGAGAGACGGTCCGAGAAGCGCATGTGGACCGCAAGAGAGCTAAGAACAATCTGGGGGAAGCAGTCCCGCAAACCGGGCGGGACAAATGTCCCGAGGTCCAGCGAAGGGTAGAGCAACCCCGAGAGCCCGAGCCTAAACCACTCCAGATCGCCTATCCAATTCCCCCCAAACCACTTCAACAAGGTCGGTTCCAAGAGAGGGAACACCGAAAAAACTTCGAACCGGTCGAATTGCGATACACTTTCAACCTGTCTGCTGAAGATATCCTTAAGGATATATGCAGAGAAAGTTGGTATTCCTGACCACAACCGTTCGCTACCCCCCCCCCCCAAATCTAAGAGACTCCAAGCTCTTCTGCGCTTATCATGAGGATCACGGCCATCTCACCGAGCACTGCCGCATTTTACGGTGGAAGATGAACACGTGGGGTGACGCGGGATACCTCAATAAATTCATTAAGGGCGCTGGGAACAAAGGCAAACAGCTAGCCATTGAGGGATCCGACAACCGACAAGGCAAAACAATCAACGTCGTTCATCTGTCAAGACCCAAGACCACGGGAGGGGAAAGATCACAACAGCGGCAACTGGCGCACTTTGGGCAAGTAGCCAAGGCATCACAGGCGTCAACTTCTAAGCGGCAATGCACGCCTCAGCGACACCCGACCATTTCTTTCTTAAATCTCGATGAAGAAGGGGTGATATACCCCCACGGGGACGCCATTAACCTCTGCGTCCAAATTGGCATAGACACGGTCAGCAGAGTGCTTGTCGACCAAGGAGCCTCTTGTGATATCATGTACAAAGAGCTCTTCGACAAGATGGAGCTCAAGCTGCAAGATCTACAGCCCACCGACGTCACACTTATCGGGTTCATCTCCGAGACGACTAAACCGTTGGGAAAGAACGTCCTAAATGTTACAACAAGATCTGTGTCAGTCCCCGTGGAATTCTTGGTGGTCAATGACAATTCAGGCCATAATGCGATTTTGGGCCGACCATGGCTACATGCTATGCTGGCCATACCTTCGACATACCACCAGAAGGTGAAGTACCCTAATGCTAGGGGGGAGATCGAGACAGCCCGAGGATGTCAAGAAGATTCAAGACGCTGTGAAGACATCACCGCTTCTCTGAAAAGGCAGTTGATTGTTATCGAACAACCCACAAGCACTAGGAAGCTGCTCGACCAAATAGCCCGGGCTGAGAGGGTTGTTGAGGAACAAGTAGGAGAGACGCTCCGGAGGGTGAGAATCCCTAATATGGACGAGGAACAATTCCCGATCTACTTCGTCGGTAAAACTCTGGTCGAAGCCGAAACACGCTACCTACCATTGGAAAAGCTATGCTTGGCATTGGTCGTTGCGACCAAGAAACTTCCGCATTACTTCATAGCTCACCAGGTCCAAGTCTACACGAAATTCCACATCAAGGAATCTCTTCGACGGACGGACATAAGCGGCCGAGTTGCGGCATGGGGGGTCGAGCTATCCCAATTTCATATTGAGTTCGCACCCCGACACGCCATAAAGGGACAAGTCTTGGCCGATTTCGTCGCCGAGTTCATCGAAGGATATGGCGAGCCATTGGCCATATCCCCCCAATCTCACTGGCAAATACATGTCGATGGATCAGCCACCAAGGACGGATCAGGAGCAGGAATCGTCCTCAAGTCTAGCGAGGGCGCGATCATAGAGAAAAGCATCAAACTGACCTTCCGAGCTACCAACAATGAGGCAGAGTACGAAGCCATGATCAACGGCATGCTCATTGCCCGATCACTGGGATGCTCCCACTTAATTGCTAGCTCAGACTCCATGCTGATCGTCAATCAATCCATCGGCGAATACCAGGCCAAAGATGACAGAATGATCCTCTACCGAGAGAAAGTCCAAAGCTTAATGGCCACGTTTGAGCAATGCGAATTAATAAGGATCAATTGCACCGAAAACGCACACGCCGACACATTAGCCACCCTAGCTTCGACATTAACATTAGCCAACACTTGGTCAATCACAGTGGAACTTTTAGAAACCCCGAGCTTCACCAGAAGAATAGACCGAGTAACGTCGATACAATACGAGCTAGGGTGGATGGACGACATGATTCGCTATCTGCGAAACGGGACGCTCCCGACAGACAAGATAAAAGCGTTGAAAATCACAAGAAAGGCCCCTTGGTTCTGGCTATCCGAGGATGACAAACTGTACAAATCCAGTTACCGAGGACCCCACCTTCTGTGCGTCCGGCCCGAGCTGCAACAGCCAGTCTTAGAAGAGATCCACGAAGGATCCTGCGGAGCACACATCAAAGGGCAGTCCCTCGCCAACAAGACAATGACCCAGGGATATTGGTGACCCTATATCAAACGAGACGCTAATGTTTACGTACAAAGATGCGACAAGTGCCAACGATTCGCCAAAATACATCGGCTCCCATCATCCATGATGACCCCGGTATCGGCACCCTGGCCATTCGCACAATGGGCAATTGATATAGTCGGAAAGCTTCTCAAAGCACCCGGCAGCGTTGAATATTTGATCGTAGCGACGGACTACTTCGCCAAGTGGGTCGAGGCTAAACCCCTCCGAGAAATTAAAGACAGCAATGTTAAACAGTTCATCTGGGAGCATATCATCACCAGGTTCAGTATACCGTACTCCATCATCGCCGACAACGGCACCCAGTTCAAGGATGCCAAGCTTTAGCTCTGGTACGAAGAACTCGGTATCCGAAAATTCTATTCGAATCCAACGTACCCGCAGGATAAAGGCCAAGCAGAGGTATCAAACCAAACTGTCCTAGATGGAATAAAGACAACCCTGGAACAAGCGAATGGGAGATGGCCAAAACGACTACTTAACGTCTTATGGTCGTGCCGAACTACGCCGAAGACGGGCACCAAGGAAACCCCGTTCAACTTAGCGTACGGCGTAGAGGCCGTCATACCAACGGAAATCGGCCTCCCCACACTCCGAACAGCTTTAGTCGAGCATGGAAACAATGAACAAAGAATGAGAGAGGAGCTCGACATGTTGGACGAAAAATGAAAAATAGCAGCCCTTACCTTAGCCAAGTACCAACAAAGCGTCAAGCAAACCTACGACAAAAGGGTGAAAGGGACAAAGAAATTCAAGGTAGGAGAACTGGTGCTACGGCAAGTAACGGTCTATACCCGAAACGAGATACACGGCAAACTGAGCCCCACTTGGGAAGGCCCATACGAAATCATTAAAAGAACAAGTCTGGTATCCTACAAGATCAAAAGCGTGCTGTTCGACAATAGCCGAGGAGAAAAGAATTCTTGGAACGTAGCCAATCTCAAAAAGTACTACGTGTAGTGTGACGACCCAGATTTCCATGAAGGAAATTCTGTGGTGCGGTGTTGTGCGTCAGTCCCACATCGCCCAGATATGAGAGTACTCGTGTGGTATATGAGCTTAAAGATCCATTTCCTATCTCAACAAGGCCTTTTAAAGCCGTGCGGCACAATAGCGAGAACGGAACTCCACGGTTAAGTGTGCTTAGCCTGGAGTAGTACCAGGATGGGTGACCCCCTGGGAAGTTGTGCCAAAGCGAACAATATTGTTGATACGGGCGTGGCGGTTCGGTCCGTGGGGCCGGGTCGTTACAGATGGTATCAGAGCCTCTATCTGGCCGGAAATGTGGGGACTAGCACGTGTGTGTGGACCCCTGAAGGACGACGTGCCCGACGAGGACGTCGTGCCTAAAGGGAGGGTGATTGTGACGACCCAGATTTCCATGAAGGAAATTCTGTGGTGCGGTGTTATGCGTCAGTCCCACATCGTCCAGATATGAGAGTACTCGTGTGGTATATGAGCTTAAAGATCCATTTCCTATCTCAACAAGGCCTTTTAAAGCCGTGCGGCACAATAGCGAGGACGGAACTCCACGGTTAAGCGTGCTTAGCCTGGAGTAGTACCAGGATGGGTGATCCCTTGGGAAGTTGTGCCAAAGCGGACAATATTGTTGATACGGGCATGGCGGTTCGGTCCGTGGGGCCGGATCGTTACATGTAGACTAGCTTCCATTACAGGTCATACCTTACCTTTGCTTTGTCATGACATTATCTTTTGAATCAATATGATATTTTGATATTTATCATTACTAATTCCCAACATGGCATGTCTAAGAAAGTGCCTAGGAATACTGTGAAATTCTCAACATGGCATGTCTAAGAAAGTGCCTAGGAATACTGTGAAATTCCCAACATGGCATGTCTAAGAAAGTGCCTAGGAATACTGTGAAATTCCCAACATGGCATGTCTAAGAAAGTGTCTAGGAATACTGTTACTAATTCCCAACATGGCATGTCTAAGAAAGTGTCTAGGAATATTCAAGTCCTCCAACGTACCGGAGGCACATGCAGGTACCAATAAGCAAAAGTCAAACCAAAGAAAGCCAAGAAAAGAGGTAAATGTGCAAGTACCAATAAGCCAAAGTCAAGCAAAGAAAAGCCAAACAAAGAGGCAAATATGCAAATACCAATGAGAAAGAATCAAACAAGATTGTTGAATAGTTCTAGCCCGCATTACGGAGGCGTAAAAGTACCCAACGACGAAAACAACAAAGGAAACTCAATCCAGTCAATGAAATATCAACAAGACAATGAGAAGATCCAATACATGAATAAAGGAATAAAGCAAATAGTCCACGCCCGCATTACGGAGGCAATAATGTACAACGAATAAATAAAGAAATAAACTAAGAAGAGCTGCTACATGACGAACACGACGGTACATGACTCAGCCTAGCCTCTTCGCCATCTGTCGCCGTGTCTTCATCGGTCTCTTGACCCTCAAAACGCTCCTCAGAAACAAGGAAATCAAAGTTGGTCGTGTAAACACCAACATGTTGCCCTACCTCGAGCCGGGCTGCGAACTCTGACCCCCTCGCGTTCTCATGGGCAACAGACGCACCCTTAAGACGAGCTTCGTCCACAGGGTGCTGACGAGCTTCGTATAGTTCGGCGGAAGCATCATGCCGACGTGTAGACGCACGAAAGAATTTCACCAAGACATTGGCATGGGATATTAACAGCTTTAACTTACCAAACCACTTATCCTTTAAACGCCAATACCGGTCTAGACGACGCTCTTGCACCTCATAAACATGCTCGGCACGTCCCACATAAGCTCGGAATGACGCAGATTGAGATCGCAATTTTTTCTTAAGCCGAGCACACTGGACTTGCAGCTTCTCGTTCTTTCTCATCAGGATATGAGGTAAACAGGCACGAGCTTCATCTGCCGCATCAGACGAACCCCCAACCCGGGTAGCACCAGTCAGTCCTTGCCCTGGATTAACAGGGGGCGGATAGCCAGTCTGATGCACCAGAGTAGCAAATGCCTACGAAGAAAGGAGGGAAAAAGACAACAACATCAATACGACTAAAGAACCGACAAAGCAAAATCCAAATAAAGAATAATTTTATACAAGCTTGAGAAAACTCAAAATGCAAGCTACTCTTAAAACTCGGTCAGATAAGCCCTCGATAGAAGCCGATGTCTCTGGGACGTCAGCAAAATGAATGTCCCGCAGCGAAACTATCTGCGTACCCAAATGGCCCTTCACCGAGGCATCCAAGCAGTTCAACGCAGTCGTCGTTTCGGTTAACCGATCCATAGCACCAACCATACGCTCCGCTCGGATAACACCACGGGTGCCTTTCACATACTCATACACCTCTAATGCCTGAGCACGATCCCAATAGGCTTTGACGAAGTATAGTAACATGTCCGCGTCTTCGAAAACGGCCCCTAACACCAGCTTCAAGCTCGTCACCCGGCCCCAGGCATCATCCCGCGACTGACGAAGTTCACCTAATAGCTCTTTGGCCTCCCTCTTATTCACAGAATAACGAGCGGTCTTCTTACTGAAATACTCACCCAAATCGCGTAACCGAGTAGACAAGTTTAAAATATGAATATTCAGATCCTCGATTTCACGACGAGCAGAATTCAATTCAGAGGTTAGGGACCCCTTAGGCCTTTCTGGACCACCTATAACAGTATCATCTACACTACGACTAGGAGAGGTCCAGACTACCATGGCAAGGGGGTTAACAGGTACCTGACAAGATTTTGTTTTTACGTCCTTCAAAAGATGAAAACAATCAACAGACAACGAAATTAACTAGGAAAGCCAAATAGGAAGAAAACGGAGCACATGTATTATCACTTCCCAAAAGAATGTCCTTGTAGATACAAAAGAGGCCCACAATCCGGGTACCAAAAGACCCTACACTAAGCTACACAAAAAAAATACTACAAGTATATAGTCAATGCTCCACCTGAGAGGATGCGGGTGGGGGAGTAGCAGCAGTGGCAGACCGAGGAGTAGACGGAGCCGACCCGGAATGGGGACGGAGCGCTGTCGAAGTCGTGTGCCCCGACAGCCGTGGGAGCTCCTCATCCCGAATATTGGCCCAATCCAGAGGCTTAGGCGGTGCACCTTGAGGACAGGGATAAACCAATTCCGACCATGCCCGGTTCGACAGAGGTACCTTCGCAAAATTCAGAGCACGAACGTGAGCGCAAAAGGCCGAAAAGTTGGCAATCATTATAAACTTTGTCCGCTCCTCCGCTTGGGCCACTTTCAAAGAAGCAACCTCGGATTTTTCAGCCTCCACGTCCTCCGCCATGAGCAAATTATCGGCCTCTAATAGGTCGTACTTCTCGACCATACGCTCCTTTTTGACTTCCAACTTCTCAACCTCCTCGGTCAGGTGTAACTTATCTCCCACCAATTTGTCATAATCTGCAGCCAACTTCACCATCCGAGCTTTCTCCTCAGCCATGGCTTTATTTTCGGCAATTAGCTTCTCTTTCTCAACCTCGAGCGCCGTCAACTGATCCATCAGCACCACGGTACCCACGAAAGCCTGTAATCAGAAGCATCATACACCAGCCATCTAAGGGCATAACGAACTATATAACAAAAGACGTGCGAAACATACCCAAAGCACATCATTGTGGCCTGCTCAATGACCGACACCATAGGACGAGCAGCCATTTCCTCTGCATCCTTGAAAATAAGGGGCTTAAGAGCAGTGTACCCCATCCTTAAGGCTCGGGGTTGCTCCAGCAATTTGCCCCCACACCGCTCAATGTAACGAGTCATCGAGACCCCATCCACCACCACCATTTCCGGGCTTGCGGGAACCTCATCCTCACCTCCCGTCACAACCTCCCCGGTAATATCTTTGCCGACCACCACCTCCACTTCCTCCCCCACCTCTTTTTCCGCAGGAACAGTCTCAGGGGTCATGCACTCACTCACATCCTCAGTTCGGAGTGGCGAGATGATAGGCAAGCTCATCGGGTCCTCACCCATGTTCACCATGAGGTTGAGATGTCCGAATATATTATCGAACGACCCCTGAAACAGAACAATACCCATTGACCAGGCAAGGGTAAGGGTAATCAATGAAGAGGTCAATAGCTGAAACACGATAACAAATAAAGAGGGGGAAAATGGACTTAAAAGACAATTCACAAAACTAATACACGTACATCACCATGCGCAAAAGCCGCCTCGGTGGAATCACCCTGGGGAGAGGCAACCAACACCACATCCGTGACGACATCAGGAACCTCCTCACTAACCGATGTCTCCGACACCCTAGCCCTCTTCGGGGTCCCAGCAACGGGGTCTGATGCTTGGTGCTTAGGACGAACATGCCTTCTCCCTCCACGAGAAGCGCTTCGAGCCTTGACGATTTTGAGGAATTCCTCCTCAGGCTCTATGGGAATCTCCGGCGCAGGATTACCCTTGGTCACTGGCCCCGCCGGATAACCTAACATCGTGGGAGCAACATGGCTTGTCGGATCCTTCGTCGATCCAGGCCCCCACCAATTCCAAAGGGCTAAGAGAGCTTCGACATTGGGAGCGCCGAGGTCTGGAATATCGGGGGCGGTGGTAGCAGGTCCAGGAATATGGTGTCCAGCACAACCCCAATTTCCGGAAGCAATCACGATACCAAGGTTATGCTCCTTGTTGGTATACGGAAGACCGATGACAAGCCGAGAGAAGGAGCGCAATGTCTTCAAATAAGAGCTACGGCGATCAAAACTCAAACTATAGACCCCGAATACATCTTTCAGTTCGACCTTTATCCCCGACAACTCCGACAACCTTGGAATACCGTTCAGGGTACGGTAGCCATTCAGTGCCAATTGGGCCGGAGCAATCTGGGAGGCCTCAAAGAACGAAGCCATCCACTCAGTAAAAGAAAGTCTAAGACCCCCAGTAAAGAATGTCGAGGATCGAACAGCTACCTCGCCGGCAGGTACAACCTCCATGACCTCCTCATCGGAGACAGGCAGCCGAATATGTATGTCGGCGGGTAGCCCGGCCAGCTTCTTAAAATTCGGTTCCACAAATGGGCAGTTCACATCATTACACCTATATAAACGGCCAGTGGACCCCACCACGAAAAGCTTACAGCATACGCTACCAATAATTACCACCGAGGATGCACCCCGATTAAGTTCCTCGACGCCAAACAGTTTATTACCATATGAACACCGAACAAGGTGGACGAAGACCGTTCCTAGCTCGACGGCTTTTAAGCATCAAGTCTAGCCACGCTCTCCGGGGGGATAACTGGATAACCACGGTGCACTTTGTTCGGTGTCCAATACTGAGATGCATAGTATGGTTTCAACATGAAGGCAAAGAAAATAAAAAATAGGCAGAATCGAATTGCAAAAGCAGAATTTTTATTCATCCACAAAGGGGGATACAAACAAACAAATACAACGGGAAAAGAAAAGTTTACAAGAAAAACCACCCATCCTACAACTTCGAACTACCCCCTTCCTCGGCGTCCCTCTTTGCCAAAAGCTCTTTCAAATGATCCCTTTCCTTGATCAAGCGAGAAATACCCATCTCAGCCTGTTGCAAAGTGTAAGACTGAGACTTGCATTTCTGCTCGACTTCAAAACGAGCAGTACCCTCCTCGTCCCAGTACTTTTTAAACCTCCTCACTTCGGTCTGAGCACACTTAAGATCGACTTTCAGCCACGATATCTCGATTTCTTTCAACTCGAGAGGGGTCAAATTATCAAAGCCGGGGGAACGGGGTAACATGTAGGTAGGCTTCTCTTTAAGAAGGGCTTTCTTTTTTGCAGCAGATCTGGTAAGAGGTGTCATCTCAAAGAAAAACAGTTTTGAAGGAAAGCAATAAGAGAGAGAAAGCAAGGGTTAGTAGTGAAAGACAAAGAACATGGAGCATTTATAGGGAATCAGAAGGCGCGAATTGCGAAGCGATGTAATAAACGAAAAAACACAAGATACGAGGCGTTACAACAGTTCAAAATACAAAGGGGCACAAAATACGAATAGTTATGAAAAGTCCAGGATAAGAAAAGGCACGAGATACAAAGAAGCCACAAAATTCAAATACAAAAAGGAAAAAAGACATCAGAAAATAAGCCTAAATTAAATTAAGGATCAATGGGCGGAAAAACCGAACTGCCATAACGAGAGAAAGCCACCCTAGCAGAGCGATCTAGCCGAGCTTGGTAGGAGTCGTTCATGACAACCAAGCACTCATTCTCCCTGGAAAGATATGCATTCTCACAAATAAGGGCAGTAACGTGCTCCTTAAGCCGAGCATTTTTAACCGTCATGCTAGCAAGGCCTTGAGGAGAGTTATCGAACTCATCCTGGGCTTGGTCCCAAATCTCCTCGGCCTCATACCAGGAGTTGGCCAGATGGCTTCTTCGCAGCAACAAGTGGTCGAGCTGACGACTCAAAGCCGAAATCTCTGTCCACTTGGTGGTCTCCTCGGGGTGCGAGTTAAACAAACTCAAAGCCAGGACACCATACTCCTTCTCAAGCCTAGCCATTCGAAGACGGACCCGAGATACCTCAGCATCCAAGTCCTTCATCTGAGCATGATATCTAACCACGGGCTCAGACATTCTTAAAAGTTGTTAAACACAGAAGGAGATGGGGGATGAGGTAGAAACAAACACAAGTTTATGAAAAATGATACATCATAAAGAAAGGTTGAAGAAGTATTTATAGAACAAAGATAGTATGGCATTGTCTGACAATGCTTGGGAACATGCATCTTTGACCAATCTTCCATGCCTCAGATTTCACATGGGTACAGCACAACACCATACAAGAAGAAAAGACAAGTACTTGATGATTCTGACAAGGAGAGAGAACAATGAACCACAAACGCAATATAAAAATAACAACAGGAGATGCAAATAAATATTTCATTAATGGGATTACATAGGTGTTCATTACATCAGAGGACAACATCAAAAGAAAAACGATTACATCAGACAATATATCCAAAGAAGATCGACTATATCAGCGAGCCAAGCGAACAGGAGGCACGAAGGAAAGAAGCACAAAAAAAAAGAGAAGAGGAAAATAAAGAAGAAAAGAGAAATACAAAGAAAATAAACATAAGGCAGAAGAAAAATGAAAATAACAAAAAACCCGAGGGACTCATGGTTGATTGTTACATCGTAGTGGTGAGACAGAAGATGAAGAAAAAGAAAAAGGAGGCACAGAAGAAAAAGAAAAAGAGATGAGAAAAGATGAAAAAATGAAGAAAATTGAAACAAATAAAAAATAAAGAAAAATGGTAAGGCTAGGGGGAGGTCGATCGGTATCGATGAGAAGGCCCGACAGAGATATCCCTATCTCGAAGCGTCAGGTTCCCCCTCAACACCTCGTTCTCTTCGACCAGAGCCTAACGAGCACGTCGGCAATAATCCAGCTCGGTCCTTAGCCAAGTTAATTCCCGGACCATCTCGGTATGGTGATAACGCATCACCTTTAACTCCGCCTCAGCATCCTTCAACAGCTTTAGTGCATGGCCATAAGAGGCTTCAAAAGCCTCCACTTGCAAAGCCAAGGCAGATTTGGTAAAAGAACCAGCCATTTTAAGGAAGTTATAGGATAAAATTCTATATATGGCGAAGAGAGATAAGAGGGAGATTATGAAGAAACCTATATCTTGAGAGGGTATTTATAGATAAATTAAGGAAGGTTTAATGTGGGGAATCGCACCCGTCCATCAAAATACTCTGAAAAACATGGGTAATTGAAAGACGCGTCTGTTGAGAAGAAACGTTTGGATTCATGCCAGTATTTAAAGAGGGTAAATTTCAAAAAAAGCTTCTACACGTGTCATTCTGGGGAAGTGCAACAGTGTTAAGAGATAAATGATAAGATTTGTGCACAGGGGTCAAGAAATCCTATTAATTCCTGGGTACAAAGATTAAGAAGATTCAATGGATAAGATCAAACGCATGGCTCAAGAAAACCCATTAATGAAGCCACACGCGCGCACAGTAAAGACAAATTGCATTGGGAAAGTAAAATAGATAAGAACAAGAAAAGAAGATCCTTTTTTTATTGATTGATGGAATTCCATTACAAGAGGCCAGTCAACAAAAAGAAACATTACAAAAAAGAAAAGAGAATTATTTAGTAGAGGGGCCTATTTCATCATCCGGCCTCTTCTTAGACCGAGCATACACTTCCTTTAGGGCCAGTTTATTGGCCCTCTTGGATGCCTTATGCCTATCCCTAGAGGCCTCGAACTCTTTAATCCAAGCAAGATGCCAAATATTATCAATCAAAGCCTTCTGGTAGTCACTTTCCAATGTGGCCAAGTTTTCCTCCAGCTCCACAGCCCGACGAGCTTTCCTCGTTAAAGAGGCAAACCTCCTTTTGAGAATGCGTGCTTTCCTAACCTCCTCTTCTAGGTGGGCTACATACTCAGGGATGTTATCCCCACTAGTTCCATGAGGAGAAGCCATTGAGCGTTATAAAGGAGCAAAGAAATAAAAAGAAGTTATACAGAGAGAGCAAATATATCCCCCTTTTATAAGAATAGGTAACGGGCATATCAATGGTCACTTCGAAACAAAACAAACCTCTTGAGCTTCCCAAAGACATTTATGACCAACTAAGCACAGTTTCAGTCCAATTACGTCATTCAATAAGTATTGGGAAGGTACACAAACAAGAATGAGAATAAAGGATTATTTTATTAATTTCAATAATTCAGTTACAACTTGGTGATGAAACCCAAAAAAAAAAAAAGAGAGAACTACAAAAGCTAAACTATCCAGAAGAAGAGCTTGCTTCGACGTTATCCGACCCAAGCTTCGACCGAGCATGCAGCTCCTTGAAGGCAAGCTTATAGGCCCTTTTAGCCGCCTTTTGCTTAGCCAGAGAAGCCTCGAGCCTTTTTATACGCTCAAAGGCCCAATCCCGATCAGCCATTGTCACGTGATGAGCCGCATTCATATCGGACAACCTTTTGGTCACGTCCACCAGTTTCCTCTTCACGACACGAGCTCTCTTGACTTCATTCTCCAAATATGCGATGTAGTCTGAAGAATTATCTCCTGTAGAACCATTGGGATAAGCCATTGCGTCACAATCAAGGTAATAGTAAAATAGATAATTAGGGATGGAGCACTTCCTTTTATAGTAGATAAATGGTGGAAAAGTAAGGTTTTTTTTCCTCGAAGAAAGATATTAAGATATGACTTCTTAATGATCTCAAATGGGCCATAGGGAACAGTCATAAACCTATTACGTTTCTCGATGAAGCATTGGAAACAGCAGTACCGAAGTAATATCCTCGACAGACCGATCATGACTCACTCGACATGGGGACCACACCGAGGAAGTCAGGGAGCACTTGATAGAACATAAAAATTAAACCCGAATATGTCTATTCGGGTATGAATCAACCCACACATTGTTAAGGGGTATCCAATGCTTAAAACGATAGATATTGGGTTACAACATGCCTTTCTTTGAGAATAAGGGTGGATATTGCTAAAAGCCCAAGCCCACTTAACAAGAGACCCATGTCTGAAAAATCCCATGAGATGGAGACATTTGTCAACATCCTAAAAGGTATAATTGCCTATAAATAGCCAAGTTCCATCACTTAAAGAGGACCAGAATATCTATCCAAAAAATATAGAGAGAAGTAGAGAAAAGAGAGAGACTTGTCAGAGCTTATCACATCAAAAAGCAAACCGAGCAGATAAAGAACCGAGTACCGAAGAAGAAGGAGAAAGATCAAGATAAAAGATTAAATTATTAATTCGAGCACAAGTGTAATAAGGAAATTGTAATCTGAGCAAGTGCAATTGCCGAGCAATAATAAATATCAAGAAGTGTTCAATATTTACTGTCAATTAATCATTATATTATTGTTGAAAAGTTTAACGCTACCGAACAAAATTATGGCTTTATCAGTAACTCAACAAGATGTCCCAATATTATGAAATATTTATAGAATGTATTGTAACGCTTTATAAACATACAAAAATGTTATAAAAATTTAAAATTTGAACGAAAATATCTAAAGATACACGGAATGAGATAGAAATTAAGGATAGAAGATTTTGACTTCTAACTTAATGTTTTTATCAACTTATTAGTCTGAATGTTTCATTTCCCCCCAATTTAAGCTATCAAATAAGTCTTGGTGATTCATAAAAATACTCCAGAAAGTATTATTATATCACCTTTGGGACTAAAATGACAAAAGTACAAACCTCGGGGGTGTTTTTGTTCTTTGCCCAACAAGACTCCCTCTTTATCTTTCGGGGATTTTGGCAATATTGTCCTTTTCATTATTATCTAGTTAAATATTGCGTATTAATTAAATTGTAATTAATGTTACTCTCTATATAGATATAAAATATTCGCAATAACTGTTCATTTAACAATTGGTTAATATTTTTTCCGAAAGTGTATGAAAATAAATTACAATATAATTTGCATTAATCAGTGGTTCATGATCAGATAGTAGTATGTGATACCTTTGTAATTAATGTTACTCTCTATATAGATATAAAATATTCGCAATAACTGTTCATTTAACAATTAGTTAATATTTTTTCCGAAAGTGTATGAAAATAAATTACAATATAATTTACATTAATCAGTGGTTCATGATCAGATAGTAGTATGTGATACCTCAAAACGTGTTTGTAGTAATTGAGAAAAAAATCTATTTACAATCTATTGGCATTTATCAATTTGGTACCCAACATTTAAATGTTAACAATTTGGGATCCAACTTATCAATTTTCGTACAATTAAGGGTCCGACAATATAAATCGATAAAATTGCACTCAATATATCTCAAATTTTGAGATCTATTTTGTATGAATGTTGACTTAATTACATTCAGTATGTGATAGGTGAGATAAATTGACTATAATTTTGTCATTTTGTTGAAAATCGGGATACTGAATTGGTAGGTTGTGGGTCCAAATTGGTAAAAGTTAAAGTTTGTGTAATAAATTGGTAAAAGTCAATAGTACATGGTATTAAACATATTTTTCCCTTTTAGTATGTCAAGAGGTCTTGTAGTGGCACGACAGCACTTGTAGTATATAAAATCTTGGGTAAGCGTACCAATGGTCGAAGCTTAAGGAAAATCAAAGCTTTTAGCTAGAACATTTGTTTTAGAGGTTTTGTAATTTGTTTGAAATAATTAAAAATGAAGACTAGAAGGACGTTAGTGGCCGAGTTGTTAGTCCAACGAATCGATTCCTCCTAGATTGATACTTTTAATGTTTAAACGATGAATGTGTTGGTAATTTTTTACTAAAACTGTGAGTTTACTAAGGTATATTAATTCCTATATTCAATACGCAAGATTAGCGAGATTTATGTTCTCACTACTTAACCAATAGATTCAATATGCAAGAGCGTTAATAATATGCAAATAGTAAAAACAAACGACAATAACAAAGCAAAGAAATAGATACATCACTAATTAATGTCGGATCGTTCGAGAATTTATGGAAATAAGCTTGTACTTCTCTATCTATCTAAGTTGACATTTTCGCTTCTGAATGAATTCTGATAATGGGTCATGGTTTCGAGATATAAAAGAAGTGTAACAAATGTAACGAACTCTATTAAAACTTAAGTTTTAAAATTATGTTACCTAACCGGTTAGAGTAACCGGTTATGTCCGGTTCTAAATGATAGTTGGGATAATTTGAGCTCTCATTGGGCTCGGTTCAAATATTGTTATCTGCGTATTTGATCTGATTTTAGCTTTATTATAAATTGTTTTTTTTCAAACTGGTCCATCATCGGGTGCTCTTTTCATTAAAGTCTTATTTCCACTATTTCCTCTATCTCCTTTTCATCGATCTTCAAAACCCCAACACTATGTGCATCGCCACATCAATATGACAGGATTCAAATCAACAAATGGTCGAATTAAAAAGAACACTGAAATAGAAAAGGAAGAAGCGAAATTGGGCTTAAAAAAAGGTATGAAACATAGAAGTATGAGTATTAACGCAGAATTAAGTGGATATGAACTCATAAATGTAGGCATGAGTGTAAAATCATGAATGTGAACTCGGAAAGAAATGGCTATGAACTCAAAGAAATATGGAAATGAACTAGAATAATGTGTAAATGAACTCGGAAATATATAAACTTGATAAGATGCATATGTGTATGAAATCATAAAAAAACTAGATATGAACCTAGACAAAAAATTATGAAATGTAAAAGAAGGTTATGAGCTTATAAAAAAACGGTATATAATAAAAAATAATGTACAAAATTTAGAAAATAGGTAGAAACTCGTAAGAATGGGAATGAACGACACCAACTCAGCAAAAAACGGTTTTGAACCTGTAGAAAAACAGATATGAACTTAAAAAACTCTTACTCCCTCCGTTCCCATCTAATTGTCCATTACGAAACTACGTGCAATTTTGACCGGCTTATAACTTCTATCAAAATTGTGTAAATGAATTTTTTTAAAATTTAATTATAAAATTTAACATTTGAACTATATGATAAACTTTTAAAAAAATTCATTCCGACAATTTTGATACAAGTTTTTGACCGATTAAAATTGCACGTAGTTTCGTAATGGACAATTAAATTGGAGCGGATGAAATACTAACTTAACGAAATTGGATATATAGTTAAAGAAATGGGCACAAACCCAAAACATTTTCGTAGTTCATACTATTTTTTTTTAAAATGGCATATCCATTTTTCTGTAACTTCACATCATTTTTCGCAAGTGTATACCCGATTTGAGAAATTCTGTAAAAATTAACTATTAAGAGTGTTGTCGATTATTGATTGATTGAAGGATCACAATTAACTAAATAAGAGTTGTATATGGTAGTTTTATGATTTTTTTAACTATAAATCATAAATTATAGAAACTCGAAATCAAAGTCAATTGAAAACTGAAATAGTAGTCAACAAAAAATTATTACTAACTTGTTGCTAAATTTAGTGACACTCGGTTACCATAAGTTTGGCAATAGAGCGTCTGATAGTAATTAATTGATATTTTTTTGTAATGATAAATTTAGAATATACAAAATTAGACTCGAATTGAATTGCACTTTACTTTTCGCAAATATTTTACTTCTTGTTAATTGATTTACTAAGTATATCATGTACAATGGCGGAATCAGAATTAAATTATTTGGAGGTTGTTGATTTTTTTTTTCCCGTTAATACAACAATCGTACAAAAAACCAAAGAAACCCGGAGCTTAAAAGCTCAATTGACTTGTCATTCAAAATTTATAAACTACACATAAAAATTGACTAAAAACACAAATTTATTGTAATTTAAACCTTTTTTATTTATAAATTTTGTTATAGTACCTAAAACATACAATTAATGGAAACGTCAAATAGTAAATATATGTTAATTAAATATAGAGTAAAAAACTAAACACGAGACTCGAATTAGCGACCTTGAAGACACAAATACTTTATGTTTACCAAATAAATCAAGTTACAATTCATTTATTGAAGAGCTATTAATATATAAAATTTTAAATGTCAGGATTTTTTTATATAACAAAATTATTTTTAAAATTTTCGGTGTGGCGGTCGCTACCCTGACACCTCTGTCTCGGCCCCTGATCATATCATGTATATTTCATTAATTCTTTATATATATATATATATATATATTCATCATTATAAGTTGGTATTTTATATAGTTGATATATCAATAGAAGTCCCTTTTCATTCTATTATAAAACAACATGGTAATTCTATTTGTTTAAATAAAATTTTAAACTAACTAGAAGACGGGACACATAAATGTTAACTTTTTTTTTTTATGATAATCAAAAAACATTTATTTGAAGGTAAACCAGTTTCGCAGACAACAGAGTTCGAAGTCTGATAACAAACACGTGGACCCACTTTTGTTGGACAAATGTGCATGTTCTTTTACTACCTCAATGGCTCAATTATTCATTTACTAGTTTACTGTTTATTACAACACATTTTTAGTAGTATTAAAGAATTACTAACATCACGTTTGACAAGTGTGTAGTTTATAAATTTTGTCCACTGTGTAAGCAACAGTCTGGCGGCATTATAAAAAAAAAAAATATATATAATAATGCAACATATGGTCACCGAGGATTGCGACTCAGATTGAAAACGATTCCAAAATGATTAATAGTAATGAATACAATATGGTCATCAATGACTGCGACTCGGATTGAAGACGATTCTAGCTTGATTAATACAGAGTAGTAAAGAATACAATGGTCACCACTGGCTGCGACTCGGATTGAAGACGATTCTAGCTTGATTAATATGGAGTAGTAAAGAATACAATGGTCACTACTGGCTACGACTCGGATTGAAGACGATGACTTTTGGAATTAATCAGTGCTATTATATTTTATATATATATATATATATATGTTCCGGATAATAATTATGACCTTTTTAGTTTGTACTATTATTATTGTATTTAAATGTTAAATCTCTTTGTTTCATTACTGAATATATATTAGTACTCCATAAAGTGGCAACTCGGAAACAACTACCGTCTACCAATTCAGACTCAGAGCCACCAGGCACCATTTCCACATATATTATGGCACGTGGAAAATTTATATATGTTTATTCAAGTGTCTAGAATTGTTTTCTACTTAAGTTTTAGTTTTCAAATTGTGACTCCTAAGTTTTACTCGTCTTTCCCAAAAGCCAACAAATGAGACCCGTAGGTATACATCATCATTATTATATTATAGGGATTGTTTTTTTAATGCATAGTCAAATGGCATAATTTGAGGTTGTCAATGAGACAGCCGTTCGTGAAATCATTTGTGTTTGGTAAAACTAATTATCGGTTCATCTTCGTTCATTTATAAACGAACATGATAATTAACAAAAATACAGCGTTCGTATATTAATTGAACTGGACATGAACATCACTCTGTTTCGTTTCGTCTAAACTCGTGTTCGTGTAACTATATATAAAATTTGATAAAATCAAAAAACTAATTATATTAACGATGTAACAAAAACTAGCTACTATTACTACAAATTAATAAAGTTATTTATACTACAATATTATTAATGATATTTTTGTATTATTTCAAACTTATTTCAAATTATTTTATATTATCATACTATAAATACAATCACTGATTTTACTGTTAAGTGTTCAACTCGTAAAAGTAATTAATTATACATATGTAAAAGAGAATTTATACATTAATAGAATATTTAAAATTAAAGCTAATCAAAACTTTATGTTATAATGTTAAATAGGTTAATTAATGAACGCTTTATTTATTTGTTGACAGTTTCATCGTAGTAAACAATTTAATAATTAATATAAAATTATAATATATTTCAAAAAGAAAGAAAAAAATAATATTTTTTAAATTATTAAATATTTTGAATGAAAATAGACGTTCACAAACAACTCGTGTTCGTCTCGTCAAATATTCGGTTCATGTTCGTCAAACGTTCGTTCGTATTTAAATAAACATGAACTGAACATGAACATGTATTTTAGTTCATTAACATGAATATGAACAGAGATTTTTTCGACTCGTTTCGCTTTATTTACAGCACAATGCATAATACGTCAAACCATATTATATTATAGTATAAAATATAACTTTAAACATTTCTTTCTTAAAACTATAATTCTACTAAAATCACACAGCAGTCTGTCTATCCAAATACACATCACTTTCAGCCACCACCACCTACTCGATGCAACATGCTGCTGCCGAAGCTCTGCAAAATTCCGATAAGCTTACCGGAGCTTCGACGAGCTTTTAACAAGCTCCAATTAATATCCATATTATTGGAATTGTCCCACATCACTTGAAAATTATCAAAACTAATTATTAATATATGTCACTCTCATTCCTTACTAATATGTCTTTTAGTGGTTAATGGACGAGTTTATACATGTTATCAGAGCGGGTCATCGACAGTCTAGTCAAACTATAAGTATGATGGGTCACCTCCACCCGATTTGTTGATTGCACTCGTTAGAGTTCTTAAAAATTGACCAAAGCACGAGTGAGGGGGGAGTGTTGGAATTGTCTCACATCAATTGAGAATTATAAAAGCCAGCCACTCTCGTTACTTACTAATAGGTTTTTTAGTGGTGAATGCATGACTTTCTACACATGTGCTTATCTAGAGCTCCGGTTAGTTGGGCGGAACTCAAACAAGCTTACCAGGGATCCAACGAACTTATAGATCTCTAGCAAGACTTTGACGAAGAAAGCTCCACCAGACTGTCTGAAGCTCTCAGATATTGCTTGAATGCGTCCTTAACAATATCTCCAAACTGGACTTTCAATTTTAAAATGTAATTTGTTGGGGATCGAAGTATCAATTCAATTTGATTCAAAGGACCGGTCGAATTTTTGTTGGCTAAAGCATTGCATATACATAGACTGGAGGCTTAAAATTAGGCTGATCTGTCGCAAAGGCGACTGTCGCACATAAATAAATCATGTGCTAGAACTTGGTGATTCGTATGCTGTCACCAAATTAAAGTTTAGCATATATCATGAGATTATTCATGTAATCATGTTAGTCAATTTTACTTCAATAATTTCAACCGGAGGACAGAAAATTGATAATGCATTTGCTACATGTACACTACTAATTATTAGCCTGTCACGTTCACATTCTTACGAAATATAATTAAAATACCCTGTGATATTCGCTGTATTAGTTAATATAGCTTGATAGTGAAAGATCTAGCTAGCGTGCATGCAATTGTTGATTGATCATAGTTCCTCGCAAAAGTTCAGCATTACAACTAAGCAAAATGAATTCATGTTCTGCCAAAAGAACTGCACAAGCATTTTATTGCATTATACCGTATTAGAAATGTGTATACCAAGAATTAGCCCAGTTCATTAAATTAAACCATTGTGATTTGTGACCCTACTTTATTTTAAATATATATTGTTTCTGCTAATACAAGATTGATTACAACAAATTAATATCATCAATTAATTAGGCGACATATGCATGATCCTACACATTCTAATAATTTAAGCGATATCAGTATCATCAATATCAAGGTAAGACGTACGAAAAAAGTTTGTGTCACTTAAGTACCTCCTCTCTAATGTGCAACAAAACTATCACAAAAAAAAAGGATAACGAAAAAGACAGATCACAATGTAAATTAAACAACCATTGTGATAATCGATATGACAATTGGGACGATGTTGGTGCCTTTTGAGTCTTTTTGGATTCAGGGTCAATTGTTAGTTGAGTTTCAGATCGCATGTCAACCTCTCGGGGTCACATGTTATATATTTATGTGCAAAATATGTGACATTTACCCCCATGGACTTTATGATAATTGAAATCTGAATACAATCGCATAGGGACATGCTGAGTCTGGTCAGACCCGATTCTGGACCTAAGGCATAAAAGGAGGACAAATTATTTAGTCCTTTAAGGACATTACACGTGGTCCTCTATACCATTTATGAGGTGACATGTGTAATGTTGGGTCCAATTCAACTATGAGGTTGAATTTTTATACTACACTTTTTCTGAAAAAACGCACAAACCGTAGAAAAAATCTACGGTTTGCAGTGATTTTATACAAACCGTAGATTAAATCTACGGTCTGCATAAAATCACTGCAAACCGTAGATTAAATCTACGGTTTGCAGCGTTTTTTCATAAAAAAAAATTACATAAAATAAATTTGGTCAAATTTAACAATTAAAATACTGAATATTTTTTTCAAATTAAACATGATTTTTTTTAATAAAAAAACTTAATGCTTTATTCTTAAAATTTTACATAAAATAAATTTGGTCAATTCTAACTATCTCTCAAAATAAACACAAAATTTAGACAAATTTACACACAAAAAGTTGATTTGATAAATTTTATATTTTTGGTTCATGTTATTTTTTTGTCAAGTGTATAAGTTGAGATTTATTGAAACATTAAGTAAATCGTTAATTTTTGTGAAGTGTTTTTGGTTTGTTTTTAACACTTGGATAACGCAATATGAAACATTAATTAAGTCGTCAATTTGGTGTCAATCGTCAATTTTCTTGAATGAAACAATCATAAATTATATAAATTTCATAAAAGAAATTAACTCAATATGCAAACATGAACTAAATTTCAACAAACATATTTATTAAACATAATACATCATGTAAATTTACAACAAATTGGAAAAAAGAGTAATTTACATAAAATTAAAAATAAAAAACTGATTATGGACTTGATAGGTCTATAGCTTCTTCTTCAGTTGCAATCTGCTTTCCCGATTGTCTTTCTAGCGCCATATATAAGTTTAAATTTGCTCAAAAAAGTTCCTTACATGGCTCAGCAGCCTCAGTGCGTGTTTGTTCCCACCGTGCTATAATTCTTGGCATTGGAAAGATCCCTTCTTTAGAAATAACTTTAGCATAATGACAACTGTTGACGTACAATATTACAGTAGGATGTAATATGTCGTTCCAGAAGGCGGACCAGTATAAAGAAGTAAAAAGGTGGCGTTCCATATTTGTACCCCTCCATTTTTATTTGGCCATAAAACAACAATACAATTGGCATATTATAATGAGAAGCAATTAAAAAACCATACGACGGAAATCTCATCCATTTGTCAGAAGGGGCGGGATTTATAGCATGATAAAAATTTAAACTTGATAAAATATAATCATAGCGGTAACCTTCAAAATCAAAACTCTCAAACAACTCATAATAAACACATTTCATTTGTTGCAGCTCTTGAAACAACTCACATCTAACCGCGTACAAATCATCTTCCCCATGCTCTTTACCCGTCACATTTGCAATAACCCGGAACTCACAGTTACCATCCCCACACATATCATAAATTGTATCGATTTAATTATGTAACATGACCCATATTTGGTCACTGTACATTGGGGGTTGATTTATTTGTCTGGGTTCGAGGCCTCCTAGTTTCTTCCGTTTTACCTTTGCCCTTGTCTCTGATAGCACCAACACTCTGTTCCTCCACATACTCCAGCCTGACTTATCTCTCTTACTAGAATTGCCCTTATCTCTTCTGATCACTGCTCTTATCTGAAAACACATGTGCCCCAAGTAATAATAACATGGCAGCCCTAGACTGATATAGCAAACGCTCCTCACTAGGGTTGGGGGTAATTCACCAAAGTTATGTAACATTCAATCAAGTCTAACTGTCAAACAGTTTGTATCGACTTGATGGTCAGCAGGTCTAACACCCAACAAACTCTCTATCATATCTAACCTGCTCGCCCTGTTATCATTCCGCTCCGATCGGGTAACAGCAAGACCATCCACTCTAAGACCAAGCATAATCTCTACATCCTGTAAAGATATCCCCAACTCTAGCTCCACCGACAAAATGGAACGAGTACGTCTCATCACGCCACCTATCAACTAAGGCTGTAAGCAAGCCTCGGTCTACGTTATAATTACCTATAGTGTGAATACCATAAAAACCAGCCCTAATCATATTTTCAACTACTCTGTCAGGCGTCGGTATATGCCAACTATAATTATAAACCTTAATTTTATGGGCATCTCCTCTACCCGCTTCTCTTCCAGCATCCCAAGTCTGATTTGAAATATGACCGGTCTGTCGTAAAATACCCATCCTGCCTTTAATCTGTGGACCTGGCTCTGCCATCCTAACTATTTTTATTTTTAACAATAAAAACAACATAAGAAACATACACATTTAATGATAACCAAACAATTATTCTAATTATCTAATTAAACAAATTTTAATAAAAACTCAATTTTTTTATAAAACGAGAAAAATATCAACAACCCCAATTTTTATTGGTGATTTGGGCTAACAAACTAATTAAAAAACATAATTTTATAAAAACCCCTAATTTTCAAAACGGGTAAATATTAATAAAGCGTAACTATTTTTATTTTTCTCAATCAAAACAAATAACCATCATAAACATGTAACATCGTGACCAAACCATTAGTAATAAATATCTAAATAAACAAATTTGAATAAAAACCCTACTTTTTTTATTAAATGGGACAAATATCAACAATTATTATAATTTCTATAATTAATATAAATAAACAACAAACAATTATATATAGCTAAGTGAATAATTAATTTGCATATTTTATATATTTTTTCCTAGTTTACAAATTGAAATTACACAAAATAAATAATAAATTAAAGAATAAAAGAAATATCAACAATTATTATAATTTCTATAATTAATATAAAAAAACAACAAACAATTATATATAGCTAAGTGAATAATCATTTTGCATATTTTATATATTTTTTCCTATTTTACAAATTGAAATTACACAAAATAAATAATAAATTAGATAATAAAAGAAATAATTTGAATTAGGGATAAATTTGATTGATGATTTGGGATTTTTTGTTAAGAAAGTTGATAGTTATTATGGTTGATTGATTTGAGTTTTTTTGGATGAAAAATTTGGGTTTTTTAGAGAAAGAGAGAGAGAGTAGTATAAAAATTTGTTTTTTTTAAAAAAAAACGTGAAATTCTGTTTTCAAGGGACTGTCTGTGTAATTTTTACGCAGGGACTGACTGTGTAATTTCTGAAAAAGGGGGACTGACTGTGTAATTTCTGCAGAATTGCTGCATACCGTAGATTAAATCTACGGTTTACAGTGATTCAATATAAACCGTAGATTAAATCTACGGTATGAAGCAATACACTGTAAACCGTAGATTAAATCTACGGTTTGCACAGAATCACTACAAACTGTAGATTTTTTCTACGGTTTATGCATTTTTTCAAAAAAAGTGTAGTATAAAAATCCAAGCTCTTCAACTATCTCACCTAAATAAAGTCAATGACAACCATTATTCTATACTCATGTAGTGACCACTGATTTAAATAAACTTATAAATCATCAAAACTGTAGATTTATTTTTTATACCCTTTACAGTAACTATAATAATTAATTGTTGTATTTTATTTATTTATTTATTATCTTATCTTAAAAAATAATAGGATTAATTTATTTTTTTAAAAACTCTCAATTTTATTTTAAAAAAATAATCGAAATAATGTCCAGGGAAGATTTTATTTTTACACTATCAATTTTTATTAAAGCAATATTTTCTTTAAATAGCAATTTGTGGTTAGGTTGTCTTGTTTAAAAAATGATAAATCTTTGTAAAGTTTAATTAAGTTGTTTGGTTTCTCTTCTATAATTTTAGGAATCAAGAGTATGAGAGAAAAAAACAACTTTATGGTTAAATAAAACTTGGTGATTAGATCTTGATTTACAAAAATTAATTAAGAATAAAAAAATCAATTCTAATATTTTTATTTGAATTTGGTAACTTAAAGGGCTAGATTAAGTAATTTCTGCTTTTAACCATCTTGTTTTAGTAACTTTGTTCACTTAAGATTTTTTAGTATTTTTATTATCATTCAATTCCAAAATTTATACATTTACGTATCTGTGCAATTTAACTAAATAAAATATTTATCAGATTTTGTTGATACATGGAGTAATAATACTTAAGAAATTTATATGGGTTTTATGGACTAAATGAGTAGGTGGCCCCACGAGTTCAGAGACAAAGAGGGAGAGATAAATTATTTTGAAATTATCAAAGTAATTGGACCCATCACTATACATGTCACCCTATAAATGGTGTAGAATACCACGTGTGGTGTCCTCCACGGGGACTAAATAATTTGTCCAAAAGAGACCCACTTGTATACCTATGTTATCATTAAATTTAAAAAGTAATGCGTGTCCTAGTGGTTTACAACTTCCAAGCAGAACGTAAGTATTTACTTTTGAAATAATTTGTTTATATTCTTAACCTCATTATTTATTGTTAGTTTCTAGTTTCTATTCTATAAAAAGAAGAAGAAAAAAATACCCAAGTGGTCAAATAAAGTACGATGAAAGCTCACTGCCAATTTGTATTCTGACAGTCTATAACACAATACAAAAACGTTTTACTTTTCATATATTTACTATTAAATTTAAAAGATAATTTGATGCATAGGAAAGTTTACAAATTTGACGAAATTTGAGGAGAAATTATGCGTTTTTCTTTCACAAGGGCCTCATTTCGGAAAAAGGCCTAGAGCTCCCAAATCCATTGAATCGACTCCGAGTCCGGTTATTTTGGATATGCCCTTGTGACTTCACGAACACGTATCGACTATTCTAGAGATGAGGTGATGCTAGGATGCAAGAGCTAGAAGCTGCAGAGAATGAGTTGGAGTTGGGACAAGTTTTTTTGTAACATAGAAATCTCAGTTACTCAAGACATCATGAGTTGGGACAAGTTGGTTGAACATTCACCGTTACCCTGACCAAGTAACTGGTTAATTTAGGAAATATTACGCACTAAGCAAATGACAGTTGCTTCGGCATCATCTCTTATTAGCAGATAACTTGGGAGATTTCAAGGGTCCTTTCTTTACTAAACAAAACACCAACAATATACAATTGGTGCAAGGAAAAACTTTAAACGAAAAATTATGCATCAAACATGCACGACACGAAAAGAAAGAAAAGAAAAAAAACGCTAATATAAATGATTATCTCCTAGGGGCCTATCATGCACTCTTAATCCCTCAAGATCCATCTTCCTCAACCTTTTTATTTTATATAAATGGATAGTTATGTACCAAACACATCACCAAAATAAATCCCCCGTTAATAATACAGGTGCTTATGTGAAACCAAACAGAGTTAAAAAGTTATTTAGTGCTAATTGTTATTTTTAGCCGATACTAAACGCAGGATATATCTTTAGGTTACTAGGTTAGCATCTACTAAGATTTATCAAAATGAAAAGGCCGTGACATTTCTTAATTCTCATACACAAAAGCTTGCGCCAAGCAAAGCATAATGGCATTAATTTTAATATCTTCTCATTTTGATGTTCCTTCATAAATATCTGATATCTCCTTCACCAAAATTTCATTTCTCTCTGCCTCTCTATCCTAGATTTCAACACTGGAGATAAGAAGGGAACAAGCAGTTCAGTTCCTTTCTACTATGTTTTTTTTTTTATCAAAACCAAAAAATCAAACCAGCAAACGACAAATATAACAACAGCAGAAATAGAAAGAACTCCCCATGCAAGCCATCACAAATATCGACAATTACTCTAGCGGAATATTTCATAGTTACACAATGCTTGTCGAAGAACCAATTAAAGGGTCAAAACAGTTCTCAAACGCCATTCTCTGGTGTGCATACATCTCCACGACAAAGTGGGCATACCCTGTGTTTGGTAAATGTATTAGAGTAGATAAGCGATACATAAGCAGAGCGTTTTTATTAGTTCTGTGCTAAAAGCGCATAGCACAGCAGCGCAAAGCACAAAATTATTCCCGCCGAAATAATGTAAATGGTTAGAAATAACACAATATAACAAAAGTATCAAATTCATGCTAATTATGTTAAGACACTTGAAATTTACAAGATACATAATCTAAAATAAAAACGTAACTACAAAATATTGATGCCCTAGAGCGAGAAGGAAACAAAACACATCTATACTACACCACCAACTTCTCCAAAGAGATGATGTTATTTTACTAGTTCTCACTATCACTGGAATGTTAAATAGAATTAAAGTATCTTCCAACAAGCTACAAATAAGAAAATATTTCAAACATCACTTTACATTTTACAATCTGCTAGAGAAAAAGAATAAAAGTAAACTTCAAAATATGCCATAAATAGGGAGAACTCAGCTGGAGAGATGACTTTTTCAGAAGCTGCCAAATTGGTTGTTTTTTTTAGCCAATACAAACGGCTAAACTTGATCACTAATGGAATAGTATTTACTTGAATTTAAGTTTTTCAGAACATTTATAACCCCCAAAACGGCGTCATCTTATTGTAGTTTTATTTGAAGGAAAAAATTACACTATCAGTCCTTAAAAGCGTGCTTTTAGGTTAGGTGGTGTAAGAAATGCGCTACTAGCGCCTTACCAATATTATAGCAAAATATTGTATGCAGTTTCTTTTTCGCTAAGCTATATATCGCGATAACAGCACTACGCGCTTTTCAATATAGTGGAATAGAATACAAGGAAAATTTCCTTATTTACATACATAAGTAATACGAATAGTATGTGGCAGGCATCTATATACAAAGGAAAATAGTAGCTAACGTCTAGAGAAGAAATCAATCTGGGGATAAGGCTTAGTTCTGATTGGTCTAATGACTCTAATCTGCATTCAAATTCTACACAATTTACTGAAGCATTTCCCAAGCTAGCACACATTACTAAAGAAGAAATACATGAAATACCTCTCTTTTTCAAACGCATTTTGGACTTGTTTGATTATATAGCCTTTTTGACTCTCTTTTTTCTTCTTCAAAGTTACAGATATGTTAGGCTGATCAGCATTTAGTTCAGGTCAATTAATTGTTTGTTCAAAAAAACTAGAAGTTAAAGTGGGTGAAACCAGCTTCTTTCTCACTCTGAGATAAACCAGTTCTTTTTTGGTTTTCTTATTTCAAAAAGAATAAATGGAGCCTTCAAAAACTCTAAAAAGGAAAGGCTAGTATGATAGCAAGTAAGACAATAGTCGAAGGACTTTGCTAGAAGAAGAAAAAAAAGTTTTGTTTTGTACCTATGAACCTCCTTCAGCCATTTATCTACACATGTTCTATGGAATTCGTGGTGACAAGGCAATTTCCTCACAGTATCTCCTTCCTCGTACTCAACAAGGCATATGTAACATCTGTTGAAACAAGCGAACACGATAATAGTGAAAACACAACCCACAGTATAGTAGATATAGATTTGGAAGAACAAATAAGGGGGGAAAAGTAAGGAGAAGAAATAAGGAAATCTCGAGCTGAAACATTTAGTAGGTTTCCTTTCTTTTCAGTTTAGGACGCTTTTAACAAGTAGGTTATCGTGCAACTTGGATCTTATATGGTTGCACCTCTCTTGCTATCCCGCAAAATTTATTTTTGTTAAATAAAAAGCTTCATCAAGCACATTACCAATATATAAGATTCAGATTACTCTATCCAATGGTCCAGAACCCAATCAACCTTTTCCTTTAAAAACTCAACTATGTCTCAGATACAGATTAATAATATAATCACCTATCATAAATTATGAATATCAGTCGGCTGAGATACTTTTCTATCTGGCATTAAACCAGTTATAATTTTGATAGTCTAAAAGAGATGTATTCAGATATTGGCAACTTACTGTGCAGCTTCCTCGATTACATGCTGTTGCAGTTTACTGTACAGTTTTACAGGCAAAGACTCCACCACATCACTAGGTGCAGGAATAGATCCAATAGAAGACACTGAAGGACGAGAAGATAAAACCACAGATTGCTGGTGAATTTCATCCAAAACCTAATCAAATAAGTAATAAGACTCAAATTTCAACACATTGTAACACAGGGACATCAAAGCTGGTCATCTTTAGATAGGAGAAAGTATCTTTGATTTTTAACCTATCAGCTTTTAATAATTAGCACAGCATACTATAAAAACTCCAGATAGTACACCAATTCACGTAAAATGAAACAATTAGTACTCCAGGGTCATGATTTCAACTTAAAAAACACTAGGTATGAACTAATTATTCAATTACCCTGATGTAGTAATTACCAATCTAAACGGTTCAATTTGTATTATTTTGGTAGGTTTGTATACTAATTGTTCGATTTTGAGTAATTTGGAATAAAACTTTGACTTTTGATTTGTGACTTGCTTTACAAGTTGTTAAAAGTTGATATGTTGTACAAAAATGACAATTCCCCATTAGAAAGTTAAAATTACCTCAAATAGAGCCTCAGCTAACATGACAATTCTTGATATACTTTGCCTAGCACCTGTGTCATCACTTGGACCAGAATTTCGGGTAGCGATATGGCATGTGCACTGACCTGTTCGATGTTGACCAGATATGATACAAGACCTCTCATGCCCTGAAAGATTCTCAAAACGACTGCCCAGACGTTGAAGAGCACGGACCTAAATCATACCGTACATTTAAATATATAATATATTAGTTAAGAAAAGAACGCAGAATAAATCACATAAAACCCAAGATACAATGAAAATAATACTGTTCAACAAACTTGCAAATTGAGGTTAAAGAATCAATACATTATAATCAGAGCAATGGGGGAGGTTTGCAATTTTCAAGTGGAATTTGTTATAAAGGTGTCGGATTACTATAAATAAAAGATCTACAACGTAAGTTGGTAAGTAGGTTCTTTATAACTATAGAGGGTGATGTGGCACCCTTTTGTGATTAGTGACTGGTGACTACCTAGCTACTTCCCTGGACCAGATGTACATTTTTCGAATCTAAAAGAAAGACTGATAAAATTGCATATTGACAGTTAATTTTGTAACAGGCGGAATAAGAAACCATAGGACAAGCATTCGGGGTAAAGAAGTTATGCAAAATTTCAACTGCAACATTTTTTGAATCTAAAAGAAAGACTATCAAGTATTGGTCAGGGTAAAATGGGTACTGGCCTCCAACTTAGAGGTTCCGTGAATTAAATAAAACCTTTTAATGTTCTCAACCATCGGTAACTGATTTTAAACTGAAAGACACGATGCGCATTTTACCCCTGAATAAGACTGATAAAACTGCATATTGACAGTTAATTTTGTAACAGGCGGAATAAGAAACCATAGGACAAACATTCGGGGTAAAGAAGTTATGCAAAATTTCAACTGCAGGTAAGCACAAAGGTTTATCCTAAAATTATAAACCAGTATATAATATTTTACGCACCTGGGATCTAATTCTTCCTCTCCGTTCAAGGAAATTCGACCTATGTTCCGAAAGATCACGGTATCTACCATCTCTAGCACGTGAGGTTTCCACTTCATAGTTCTCTCCATTATATGACGAGCTATCCATACCAGTTGAATGATACAAAGGATTAGACGAGACAAGATCACAGCCATTTGGTGCCAATACACCTTCATCCGTTTCTCTCACTTCCCTGTCTTGTTGTAGGGGTGAAAATGTCAACTCAGGAAAAGAAGATCTTCGAAGAACCCTATCACGAAGTCTTCCAACACTGAGTGTTCTACTAAAACGAACATTTCTTTCCACCCCAATTCGCCTATCTGTATTTCTCGACTCCATATTTTCCATTTCAATATAATTTTCCGGAACTTGTAAATTAACATTACGCTGCTCCATATGACTAATACCATCACTTAACATATTTACTGTAGAAATAATCTGGTCATCTTGTGAATTAAGAGAACCATGAATATGACCTTTTTCTGTATTATTATGGTTTTCTTCATCTGACGCTGAGAAATTTCTCAATGATGGTGCAGAATTGGCACTTAATAATCTCGTACTTGGTGCTCTACTCAGCCTAAAACTTGAATTGCCGAATTTACCCCTAAAGAAGCTGCACCGAGAAAGGAATGAATTTGAAGGGCTCAAAGTTTGAGAAGAACTACCAACTCTAGAAGCAGTGTCTGAAATATTTAATTCACCCCACTCGTTAATTTCATTGCTAGACTCTTTACAAGCTAATTCAAGAGATTTATCAGATTTACTTTTACCAAAATAGTCATCTTTCGCGTGGTCCTCATTCACTATGATCTGGCTTTTACTGGAGTCATTACGACAATTACCTTTACTCTGGTAATCAGCTACCTGAAAAAGAATAAAAAAATTAATTTAGGCCATGGGGAACTGATTCCAATCTAAAACATAGACAACAAAGACGAAAGTTCACATTTTTTTAGTTTTCAAGGTATTACAAGCAGCAGCAAATACAACGGCTTTACTCTTAGACCAATATTAGTCGTAGACTCATAAATGATGTGCAACATCTCACATAAAGCTTAATCTTTTAAGTGAGAGGATTTCATTACTAAACATAGTACTAGAGCAGGATATAACGAAACTACTATTGAAAGAAAACATTTACATCTACCATCTTTTCTAAATCACTAATGTTAGCAAAATGTCGTAGAAAGAACTAGAAAAGTAATGCTCACCTAATCAATGGTCCAAGTAGAAGAATTGAAAAGAGGCTTACATACAGAATTAGCAACATTGTCGAATCCTTTACTCAGAAACAAATGTACCGAAGGCAAATGGTTAAGAAGAAGAGTTTTGGAATATGTCAGAGTACAGAGGCAACTTTTTTTTTGTGTGGTAAATAACAGAGGCAGCAAATCTGCATTCCATTTAGCCTCCAGGTTCAGTTTGATGTTCTATCTAACCTTGAAACAAAGGATGATAACAAAATCAATATCTTTTATTTCCATAAGGCGAAAATTGTGAAAATTGTGATTTATTGCTTTTTTATATTTAGAGTTTTCGTTTACAACAGCATTGTAAAGCTTCGCTTTCTATTCTATGTTTCCATTATAGTGTCTCTTTTAGTTTTGTTTTTTTCTTATTTGGTGCATGCTCTAACCCGTCCACAAAATATTAATAGGATAAACAAATTATAAAAGATTTATTCCTGATGTGCGACAATTAGTCCATGATCTAATTTAAACAGAAATAACTTGCCATTTGGCAAACTAACAGTTGTATAAACTAAACCCTACGTCTATTTCTTTATTTCTCCTCTAATTAGTTCCGAAACTTCATGACCTGCAACAGTACACCGGTATTCACTGCCCTACAACACGACGTGCTACCATTAATTTTTCCAAAATAAATAAATCTATATGCTACCATTTACAAACCTTATGCTAAATTTCACAAAATTGCGACAATGTGCCGGGACCGAACTAGATGGGTGGTGACATATCGTTACATTCCCACATTGACATAAAAAGTCTAATTTGTAACGGTTTTGCTAACGAGTGCCATCGCGGTATCGTTTAAGCATCAAATAACTTTCCAAATTCAAGTTGCATTTTATACAAATATTGTTGCATTTATACCATAACATTTTTTATTTACCAAAATTATGTCTTTTAATTATTATGGAAATGTTATTAATAAATTACTGTAAAAAACATATTAAAACAAATATAATACATTTTTAACCAATGCCTAGGCATTGGTTTAACCAATTTTTAACTGTACTCGACTCAACTTATTTTTTCCTTATACACATAGAAGTATAGACCACACATTACTCTCGGAATATCGATTTAGAATTTAATCATTTTGCATATAATTTCAACATCACAGTTTCTAACATTCAGAATAATCACTAAATCAAATCATTTCGGTCAAAGTGTATATCAAGCGCCTAAAATTAAGCCAATGCTATAAATTAAGCCCAATGCCTCCATTTCACACCCACATATTTACAAATACACAAAATTGAAATTAATAAATATAACAGGGACCTGAAGTACAGGGGCAGAACTAGGTGAGTGGTGACGTAAAAAGTCTAATTTGTAAATCGTATTCTAATCAACTTAAATTTTACATTTTTACTTGTATATATAGAAGTAAATACCACACTCAATTTAGAATTCAATCATTTTGCATATCAATTTAACATCACAGTTTCAACATTCAGAATAATCACTAAAACAAATCATCTTAGTCAAGTGAATATCGAATGCCTCAAATTAAGCCAATACTAAATTAAGCTCAATACTCAATTTCACATCCACATATATATAAAAAAACACAAAAAAAAAAGAAATAAATAAATATAAAAGCGACCTGAAGGTCATTTCAACATCACAGTTTCGACATATAGAATAATCACTAAAACAAATCATTTCGGTCAAGTGAATATCAAATGCCTCAAATTAAGCCAATAATAAATCAAGCTCAATGACTTCATTTCACATCCACATATATACAAATTCACAAAAATGAAATTAATAATAAAAATAAAAGCGACCTGAAGGTCGTCATCGGTGTTGTCGAATCTGAGACACGACGGAGATAATCTGATTTTCCGGCGAGCGGCCGATGATGACGTGGAAGGTTCATCCACATTGTTCTTGCTACTGCTCGATCCCATCGCCGGTCACTCCTAGAGAGAGAGAGATTCACCACATGCTGTATAAAGCTATGTATTTATATTTGTATTTGTATTTGTATATGTATGTAGAGAGAGAGAGAGAGAGAGAGTGGTTGAGAATGTAATAGGAGAGGGAAGTGGGAAAGTATTTTGGTATCAGAGTTGCGGTTCAGCTAAGCAATTTTCGGCTCATTAATCACATAATGCTCCTTAAAGTTTTGATCAGATCTGGATTACTAGTCAAAGTTTCCGTATACTTGTAAATATACCAAATATGGTCTTCTCTATTCCCTTTCGTTGCTTCTTACTTATTTTCAATTAAATTTTAAATTTTTATAACTTATTCCACAATTTTATAAGATTTTATATTATATTGTATTCAAATTTTAAAACATTTGAACATAATATTGTTTTAGACAATTTTTATAAGATTTAATGTTTAATTTATACTAATTTATAAATTTATTTCAAAATAAATTACGTGTGTTTTTTTTTAAAAATAATTATTGAGATGTATTAATACATGTCTTATAGTGATTGTACAATTTTTTTTAAGTTTTTTAGAAAAAAAAATTGGATAAAATAAGCAATGAGACACGAAAGGGGATAGAGAGTAGTGGTAGAATATTTGGACTCCAGTAATACTCATTTTGCAACGAGACAGTTGTCAATTTGATGGAAGTGGGGTAGTTAACTCTGAGTTACCATAACTCAAGCTCTTTATCTACATTATATCTATTCAGAATATTTAATTATTCATTTAAAACTCAAATAATAAAAAATAAACATATAAAACTTTCAAAATAAATAAATAGATAAAGTAATAGATAGAGGATATTGATGTATATAGAGCTTTTTAAAAAAAATTTATGTATATATATAATGATCATGTGTTGCTTTTTACGACTTTATTTTTTTATTTAGTTGAGTTTTAAATGAACGATTAGATTATTTTGAATAGATATACTGTATATAAAGAGTTCGAGTCATAGTGACTCTGAGTTAGGTACCCCACTTTCCAATTGGGTCCATTTTTTAAAAATATATAGGAGACTTGTTTTTAAAGGTGAGTCTAGGCGGAAGTTAAACGCAACCTAGATGGTTAGTAAATTAGGTCGGATTAGGCGATTAGGAGTTGATTAGGCACTAGATGAACTATTTTTGTTTACAAATTTACTTGCGCATTTTAAAACATTGTATATGAGTATGAGTTGTAATTAATTAGGATATTTTTTCGTTGATGTGATATCTTGCAGGCTCGCTCCGGATGAACCATTGTATTGGAATAATCCTCTCATCATTATAATTCCAATAAAAAAAACATTAAAAAAAGATGAGTTGTTTGTTTTGTAGCCTATTTTTATCGACATTATACTAATTATGTAAAACATAATATAAAATATGTTAATGATGTAAAAGTCCATATGTTTATCTCCTTAAGTACCGTGTATTATAGAATGATAATCGCGCGTATAAAAAGAAGTCAATCTTAATGACACAATGACTATATATATGATTTTCGAAAACCATAATATCTTTGAAGTAGTGTAACAACAAAGACATGTAGATGTGTAGATGTAGTTATATAACATAACATTTATGAGTATTAAGTTGAATATATGTTTTAACATTGAGCCATAATAGGATGATTATGACGGGGACGTACCAATGCCATGAAGTTCCATAACAAAACCACCACCATCGTAACATTGATATAGTCAATTTTAAATTTAACGATAAATACACCACTGTATCATTTAAAATTGACTTCCCATTATTAATAAATACTCCCTCCGTTGCCAATTGATTGTCATCTACGAAATTACGTGCAATTTTGACCGGCTTATAACTTGTATCAAATTTGTCGAAATGAAAATTTTCAAAACTAAATTATATAATTTAATGTTTGAACTATATGATTAACTTTTGAAAATTTTTATTACAACAATTTTGATATAAGTTATTGACTTTTCAAAATTACACGTAGTTTCGTAATGGACAGTTAATTGGGAACGGAGAGAGTAGTAATGCTAAGTAGTAATACCTATATACTCTTTCATATGTTAGAACACAGACTGAAAATGTAACATTTAAAAGTGTTGGAATATTTGTAAGATCATGGTGGTCATGAATGTAATTGACCAGAAGATTTACTTGGGGGACTGTGTGTGTAAGGTATGTGTGTAAGAGAGGAGAGAGAGGGAGATAGATTTGAAAGTGGATGAAAGATACACACATATGATATACAGCTTTATAAAGAATAGAGATATGGCTTTTCCTTGGCCTATATTTGGGGAAGTGTATCCCATACAGCGAGGCTGTCCTTTTCCTTTTTTCCATTCTTTTTATATTCATTCATTAGAATTTAAGCAAAATGTTACTGTTAGTATATACATAATTCAACGAGTATTGAAAATTTGAATGCTTACTTCACAAACTTATTTCTTTTTCTTACTATAACATGTTTTATTAAGCTTATCATTTGTTTTATTTCAAAATAAAAAGGTTTCATTGGTCCAACCCCAAAAATATTTCAATAAGCTTAACAATATTAGACAAAACTAGAACATAAATATTTTTTTTCAAAAAGTTTTGAGTACTTTACGCAATACTCAACAAACAACCCTAACAACACCCACTATTCTCACCGCATGTCACTACAACTACCAACTTGCCATAACTCGCTGTCTTTGATAAAACTCAATTAGGCTATCCGAAGATCCAGCAAGCTGCTCGAAACCCCGATTAGTTCTTCAAAATCCTGACGAGATGTATGGAACTTCGGCGTGCTCAGTGGAGCCCTGGCAATGCTTCGATGAGCTCCACGGAAGCTCTATCAGACTGCCCAGAGCCTGCCAAGCTGCCCAAAGCTCTGAAAAAGCTTCAAATAGCACACTGATACATCAATTTTCAGGCATGCTTACCAAAGCTCCAACAAACTCGTCGGTGCTCCAATGTGCTTAATTAGCACAGTTTTGTATAGTTTTTTTACTTAACCAAAAATGTTTTAAAAAAAAGTTGAAGAAAAAGGGAAGAAAACTTTATCGAAGTCTTACAAGAAAAGCTGAAAAGCACGAGCGAGCTCAAAAATGTTTAATCGCATACACATTGCATGTCCATTAGAAATTGCACACCGATTCGTGTGTACTTCAAGTAGTGGTTTAACATTATTTTCAGTTAATGTCTACTTTTTTTTTTAAAAACTATATAAACAAACGGATGCACTTCACAAAATGCACATCATTTCTTGTTAAAGCATGTACCATTTTTTTTAAGTGATTTCTCATTTTCTTTAAATTTGTACTTACGTGCAATGCCATCAAAAATTGCATACCATTTATTTAGAAATATTTGTACCATCTAGAACTAATTCATTTAGAACATGTATTTCGAGACGAGATTTTTTCCGCTCTATGTGGTCCATAACACTCGCACACAACCATGACCCTTGGCGTGTGTGAACCGTCATTTTGGGAAGAGCATTCTATTGGTAAAAGAAAATATGAAATGCGGCATTGTTTAAATATGTGATTATCATTTTCAGTGTCTCCCAACACTACAAAACAATGTAACATTGAATCAACACAAATATCGAATAAAATTTGTAATATGATATTAACTAGAATATTAAAAGAATAAAAAATAACATTATCTATTCAAAAATATTATGTGTGATCGGTTAGAACCGAATGCGGTTGATACCGTTCGGAGCCCCACTCATCTTTGTCATTCCTTCTTAAGTTTTGAAAAATATATAGGGTTTTTAGAAAGATATATACATGGTGTACTTTTCAGAGTGTGGTTGAGTTCGATATTTTTAAACTAAAACATAAGCGTTATTTATAATAAATAAATAAATAGTGTTGTTAAACATATGTATTGTCTAGTCATGTTGATCATTGTATGGTCATGTTATGCATCGGAAGACGAAATATGTACAAAATATATATAGTCACGCGGGTACTGGGATTGAATTCACCCCTAGACTCGTAACTCAACATCCAAATTCGTAAGGAGAAAACCATAGTTGTTATTTCAAGTGACGATGTAGGGAGGAAAATTTAAAAAAATCAACAATTCAATTCTCGTAACTTGGAAGTACGAGTTTGTTATTGCAAACTACGAATATTTTTTTTGAACTACGAAGCTATGGTTGGATGAAGATATACTTTGACGGTATAAAGAAACTGCCATTAGAAAAACCGGCTAATTTTCTAAATACAATAGCACATTTACAATAAATTGGAGACAGATTTTGCTTTGACTAAATCGCGTCATAATCAGTCTTAAAACGGTAGTTTAATTGTATTTTGTTGTATAAAACGTCTGTTTAATGCATCACATCCACACACGTCTATTAAATTCTAATACTAAAAAAGGAATCAAAACGTAACTCCAAAAGTAAACGGACAAGCAAACCTGAATACAAAAACCATGAAGAAACCTCCAAACATTCAAGATCAAAAGAGATATAATAAAAGTCAAGAAAATGGGAAAGAAAGCAGTTTTGATCGGGTGCAACTATCCTGCCACCAAAGCGGAGCTCAAAGGGTGTGTTAACGACGTTAAGAAAATCCATGCAGTTTTACTCAACCGTTACAGATTCTCTGACAGCGATATAACAGTGCTTATAGATACAGATAAGTCGTATGTACAGCCTACGGGAAAGAATGTACGGAAGGCGTTGCTGGAGCTTGTTGGGAATGCGAGTGAAGGGGATTATTTGTTTGTGCATTATAGTGGGCATGGTACAAGGTTGCCCGCTGAGACTGGGGAAGATGATGATACTGGCTATGATGAATGTATCGTCCCTTGTGATATGAATCTCATCACCGGTATATAACTTCTCTTCAAATTACTTACGAGTTACGACTTACGAGTAGAAAACTTTTTTTTTTTACCACGTATTCTAACAAGATATATACAATATAACGTATTTTATCATTTCTACACCCCGCATAATGAATAAAAATAAGTCCACAGAGATTTTTGCCTCTGCCGAACCAGTTTCCTAAATCTACCATTGATCGGAACTATGTTCTTAAATGCGCTACTCTGTTGGTTTGAGTGATGTAATCATACGAAAGAAACAATTACAGTTGCACATGAAACAGACAGGGTTCAAATCAAAGTTTCTTGCACTAAATTGTTATCGCATATCGAGTATGCAAAACAATTTACAAGCAATTACTGTAGTACTTATTACCAAATGCAGTGTTGACATATCAAAGAATTTTAAGGATTGCATACGTTTTTTAAGTGCTTTGTAAAGGTTTTGGTAGTTTTCAGAAGGCCGCAATCCATCCTACCCTTATCCTTGTAGCTCCATTTGTGTTGTACAAAATCAAACTGACAAGCTGTACTTAATATTGAGAAGTAATCATTTATAATAATGCATCAAAAGTAGACACTTTTCGTCTTGTCAATGCTACATTCCTGTCTTTGTTGAAACTTTAGTTTGTTTAGATATCAGCCAGAGAGGAGATTACTTTTCCAATGAGATTGATAAGCTCGTCTTTTTTGGTCTTCACTTGTGGCTCCTGCTTTCAAACATCGAGAGCTACAAAATAGGATTATTGCGTGGTTCCAGAGTTTAGAGTATCCGCAGCAAAGGCCGATCGTTGATTATTTACTTCACATTATAATTGCCGTGCTAATTATTTTGTGCATCACTTTATTGTTTAGTGCGATTTAGTTTGGCAAATTTGATAGGAAACAAGCTTAAAAGGAAGAAAGTTTGACGAGATCTGATACACCTGCAGATACCTGTATACAGACTTAAAATAACTATTTTGAGATTTGATTTAGGGGGTTGAAACTTTTACATCGTGAATGGAATGGAATGACCACATTAAACTTGCCGATGAGATTTACTGATATAAAGTATAAACCAGATGAAGTCTCTTTATTTTGGGACAAAATCTAAAGAATAATGTTAGCATACCATCTGTATAGTCCGTGTATATTCACAGTACTTACAATTTAATAGGCTAAAATCATGGGGAGGACGACCATCCTCATTAAATTTCTGGAACAATGTGAGTTTGAAAATTAGCAAATGTAGAAAACGCAAAGCCCATTTTTTGCTTGAAAAAACGAATTTCCTTTAGTATACTCTTTGCGTTATGGAAATGTGACAATTTTCTTTGTTTATAAGCGAAGAATGTTCCACTATGGTTGACACTGAATCTTTTTCTATGGCTTGTGTTACGTAGATGATGATTTCAGGGACCTCGTAGACAAAGTACCCAAGGGTTGTCGCATCACAATTGTATCAGACTCGTGCCACAGTGGCGGCCTCATTGACGGGTCAATAGAGCAAATTGGAGAAAGCACAAAGAACTCAGATAAAGTTGAGAGCAATAGTGGTGGTTTTGGATTCAAAAGTTTCTTAAAACAAACCGTCAAGGACCAACTTAGCTCTCGCGGGATACACCTTCATCAGAGGCATGAAGAGGAAGAAGATACCACTGCTGAGAAAGAAGTCGATAACCCCAAAGGTTGGGGTTATATGAAGAGCAAATCATTGCCCCTTTCTACTCTTATCGAAATACTGAAGCAAAAAACAGGTAAGCAGCAAGCAGGCGAGGAATTAGTAATGAATATAATTTGGGAAATTTATTTTTTGTTATATATTTTCGGTAAACTTTGTTTACAACATTGATTTAGCACTCTGGTATAAAGAATTACTTGGGTGTATTTTCTCTACTTTTGTTTATCCACACACCTGAAATACTATACTTTGTTTTGCCACTGCAGGTAAGGACGATATCGATGTAGGCAAACTTAGGCCAACCCTTTTCGACATGTTTGGTGATGATGCTAGCCCAAAAGTGAAGAAATTTATGAAGGTTATTATGGACAAACTCAAAACACATGGCAGTGGTGAAGGTAGTGGTGGGTTTTTGGGTATGGTTGGGAATTTGGCTTGTGAATTTTTGAAAGCAAAACTAGACGAAAATGATGAAGGATATGCAAAACCGGCAATGGAAACGAAAGTAGATAGTACACAAGAGGTTTATGCTGGGACAGGAGGTCGAGGACTAGGGGATAATGGGATTTTAATTAGTGGGTGTCAAACCGACCAAACCTCGGCTGATGCTAGTCCGTCTGGCAACGCTGATGAGGCGTATGGGGCACTCAGCAATGCTATACAAAAGATTTTGGCTGAGTCCAACGGTGATGTCACTAACAAGGAACTCGTGATGAAGGCCAGGAAAATGCTAAAACGACAGGGTTTTATTCAGCGTCCAGGGCTTTATTGCGGTGACCATTACGTTGAGACTCCTTTTATTTGCATGTGATCATGGAAAATGATTGATTGTGTGTCGTTAGTTGAAATTCACTTACCAATTCTATGAGAAAATTTGGTTATTGTTGCGCTTTTTGTTTTGATTTTTGTTCTCATTGACATTACAAATTGTCTTGTGAGTGTGTTCTTGTACAACTTTCTGTTTTGTGAGAGAAATCGAGTGACAGATATTGAATTCTATCATCTGAATTGATCCTCAGCTAAATAATTTTGGTATCTTTTTTGGATTCATACTATCCAGTTCGTGTCGAAATTGGTTTATATTTAGTTGGTCATTGTTTACTTCTTTTATCTTGCTTTCCACATTGGATAATCTCTCTTTGCATACTTGTTTCGCTGCAATGAGGTTATACATTTTAGTCAGATTAAAGAGCTGACTCGATTCGCTCAACTTTCCAGTAAGCTTCGATTCAAATAGTCCATCAGGAACCTTAACTTGATCATATATATCACGCTCAGAGAAATGAAATACTAGTATACAACAGCATGTGCTTGACACCCCTAATCGATAATAAGCATCATGGTTCACATACCTTTAGAACTGTCCGAAGAGAAGTCTAATTAGAGACTAATTTATGATGCTCGGTAAAAGTCTCTCCCGCATAATTCGCCTCAAATTGTTATTGAAGGGAACATTGAAGTGACATTTATCACTTCCAACCTCGAGAATAGGTTGATGGCAATGGTACTTCAAAAGAGTAATATGTGGGTTTTCCCTCATGGTATAGTCCACTATCAACACAATGTCGGAAACTATAATGCGGCTGCCATTCAAGTTTATAACCGCCAAGCTCCAGGACTCAACCTCATGATCCTCATGCTATATGCTCTTTTTGCATCGAATCCTTCAATTTCTAATTCCCTACTCGCGAAGGCTTCTTAAGTGGATGAGAAAATAATCGACGAGTCCTTGATTTTTCGAGCTCCAAATGAATTTCATTTCTGTTCGGTCGCAGTTTTCTTTTTTTATTGAATAAATATCTACTATTTATTTTGTCTTAATTAGATCACCTTATTTGGATGAAAAATGGTTTTTTCAACTGAAAATATACACTTTAAGACCTCCATTAAAAATACTACGAAGGAAGAAGATACTTTTCCTTTCACCGTCTCTTCGAAGATGCTTCTGATTTATTTTAAAACCTTGCTTCTGCTTGGAAATAACAACAAGGTGGATAGCGGTTTTACTAAATTTTCCTTTAATCTCGGCCTGAACTTTGTTGATGTGGCCATATGTGCAATTAAGGATCAGGGTTCTTTATGGGGAAACACCTTCTCTCTCCCGCTCTCTCTATCTCAACATAGCACTCGATAAGTTCAGGAAAACTCGCACACCTTCTCTTCTCCATTGTTTTTTTCTTTAAAAACTATTTTACAAGAGCCTAATTATGTCAGGTCGCTGCAATTTTGACATTAACTACGCTAAATTGTTGAAGCAGTTGTAAATGGAAATCACATTGATTCACTAACTTTTAGGCAATTCGAGGTTCTTAACATGTTGTTTTCAAGCTGAATTTTCAAGGTAAACTGTAGTTTACCGTTGGGTACCAGCATGTTTGTGTTGTAGTTCGTTTATCTTTGCTGGCCCATACTGGAGTTAGGTATCCTGTGAAATAATGATGAAAGTCATTTACCTATATTCCTTGAAATGCTCTGGTCGATCTAAAAAATCATCGAGAGAAATCCATGTCCCAGTTTAAACTTTTGTGTACATTGTTTTTCAGCATATAAGTTGTGTAAGTCTGATACAAAGGGTAGGTCTAGTCAGCTTATAACTTCTGACCTTTGCAGACCTCAAAACTAAAATAAGCTCGATATCAGACTTCATGTCTGACAACGAGATGATCCATTGCGACCCTTCCTTGATCCTGTCACATTCAGAGAAATAAATTCAAATAATCAAATCTATAGTCAGGTCATCCTGTATCACCCTGTCAAGGTAGCTAAATTTCACTCATGTTTGAAAGATAAAAGTAAACACCATTCTTGACATTCTCAAAATGGTATTAGAACTCAAGTGCAACTACACTCGCATTGCATGAACAGAGTTGTAGACCATCATAATGGATAAAGTCATAGCTAAACTCGAGTCTAAATATGAGTATTATTATTCAGACACCATGTTCGAAAGAATTTAAATCATAATGAATAAAGTCCGAGACCATTGTAAGCCCGGTTCGTGCACAGTAATCATATTCATGGACATTGTTGAGAATAATATGTTATCTATTGCAGCATTTATTAAGTAGGATCCTTTTGTCTTACACAACATAAACCTTAGATGAGAAAACACATTTCGATTAGATGATTCTCAAGTCTCAACCGGACTCTAACAAATGGAAAACATTATCAACAACAAACATCAGAAAAAAAGATGTAACCGCTTGGTAGCAAGGGATGTTCATTTTCCTACATATTTCAAAACAAGACTAATAAGTAACAGCATTAAGCAATCTTCTTATGTTCTTTTTCAACTTGAGAGATGGTGGTGGTGGTGGTTTCTTTTTGAGCAGATTGGGTGGTTTCTTTTGGAGTAGGTTGGATTCTCACATATGGGTTCCTTGTCAGTGTCTCTCCCTTCAAGGCAGCTACATATCGATCATTCGTATTCTCTTTTCTTTGAATCTCTCCGAGGTATTCTGCCAGCCTCTCCTTATTAACTTTCCCCATCATCTAAATAACAAAGTCAAACAATAGATCATTAAGATTAATAAATTCAAGAAATAGTAATACAAATATCTCACCCCCACGAAAGAAAAGGAAAAAAGAATTACAAAAAGTGGGCTGGGAAGAAGAGGAAAAACAAAAGGTTAGAAGCCTAGAAGCTGGGTAATTTTTTTTTAAAAGAACAATTAGTAAATGATTATGTGGTATGATAAAGAGGTCAGGTGCATAGTTTCAGTAGTGTGATTGATCAATGTACGTAACTGTCCAATAAATAAGAGTATAATTGTTTATAGGCATAGCTCTTCACAATTGCCCTCAAAGTTGGGAGAACATTGATATAGACAACCAGGGCAAGGACACGGAAACAACAGGTCAAATGACAGACTAAACAAAATTTCAGCTATGAATCAGTTATTCGAAGGGGGTTGAGTTATTGAGTCAATATTGTGCTTAGCTTAACATGTATATATATGGCACCAATATATAAAATCCAAGTACTTTAGTCGTTTATGATACTAACAAAACATAGGTATCGGAATTTAAAAATATTATGCTCGAAGACACTGATTTGCTTCAAGTGAAAAAATACTTTTTTATCTTTTTATTCATTTTTTTCCCAAGTGTACATTAATATACAAATAAAGGAGTTTCCGATGAAGCCATAAACTACCCCATAAAATGAAAATAACTCTAATTGCTAGTAATTTACTACTTAATTGCTAATATTTACTAACGTAAGACAGTTGCATCTCATCACAAAAAAACAATTCAACTTTTAGTTGGTTTGGTCATTGGACAATATTTGTTGTATCTTGAGCATAATAAGCCACAACCTTCTATCAAAAACGAAAGAAAGACCTGACAATAATTAACTGCTATCAAGCGTCAGTATGTATCAGTATCTTGAATTATGGAAAGGTTTCGGTGTATGACATATGAACCTCCATATGCTTCCCTTATAGCTTGCCTGCTTGCTTCTACCCACTTTTACATCTTTAAAATATTGCAAATACATTTTAACTTTCCAAATCCTGATTTCAAATATCAAACCATAACCTTGATTTCTCGAAACTGCTTTTTTCCAGCCTTTTAAGCTAATTTTATTGTCCTTTTCCCAAAAAGTTTCACACATAAGTTAAACAAGCCTAATCCTATTTCCTTCCGCTTTCTTCCGACAAATCCAAAAGTTATAATTTTGATAATTTCAGCTGTCTTCCTAAACTCTCAAGTTAAACAGCTTATATATTGAAAAACTGAAGCCAACTAACAGATGGTTTCAGATTCTAATCTATCAAGAGCAACTTTTAGGTAGACCGGGTCTACCAAAAAAGTAGCAAGGCAACCTATTAAACCAAAGAGAAAAATGGGGAACCCGAAGCCTATCCTTAAATTAATAAAAATCAAAGCCTATCCTACCAGGCAGGGACGGAAGCTATGATAGAAAAAGGGGTGCACTCACAACCCCACAATTTACCAAAAATGCTAATTTTTCATTAAGAATTTTTTAGAATTATTAAAAACACTGAGTTTTGCAACCCCATAAAAACTAGCACTTCGTAACTTGCAACCCCAAAATGTTGATCCTGGCTCCGCCCCTGAAACCAAGTCTATTGAAAAGTTTCTCATCTATCAAGGTTTCCTTTTGAACATCGTTGGGACTCGGTATTTTAATTTATAGGGCCCAAGTCCAAATTTGTAGTAATAGAAACAGAATAAATTTAAATACATCGCAAGTTGCATAACACATCGGATTCATTTCGAATTTGCAGCAAGTAGTGGTATTAAGTGGAATCAAGCAACAAAAAATGCACAGAATAATAATAATAGAAAAGAAAAGAAAAAAAGCTGTATATAAGTAAGTGAGTAAGTATGTATGTACTTGAGTATCGGCGTTGAAATTGGTGCAGAATAAATACAGATATATCGCATGTTGCAATAACACATCGAATTCATTTCCAACTTGCAGCATGTAGTGGCAGAGAAGGAATTATGCGGAAACAGCCGGGGGCCGCACCCCCATTTTGATAAAAAAACAATGAAAAAGTAAATATTTTCTATGTGTTTTGATCCAAATTTTCTAAAATTCCGCCCGCCATTTTACGGGAAAAAACCCATAAAGGGTAATTAAAAAAAATTATATAGAATATCAGCCCCTCCCATTTTCAATCCCTGGTTACGTCACTGAGTAGCGGTATTAAATGGAAACAAAAGCAACAAAAAGCACAGAACAACAATAATAGAAAAGAAAAAATTGTGTATACGCAACAAGTAGTATGCATCTTAGTAATCAATCGAATTGATAATCGAAATAATAACGGGAGAATAACCAATACTCAAACCAAAAATTGAGTCATCAAAACAAATTACATCTTATCCGAGGGTTCAGTTTGCTTAAATGGAAACAAAAGCAACAAAAAGCACAGAACAGCAACAACAACAACAACAATAATAAATAAATAAATGTGTATAACTAAGTATGTAGCAAGCAAGTAGTGGCATGGAAGGAATTAGGTGGAGACATCGGGGGGGTGCGCCCCCATTTTTGATATAAAAAAAAACTATGAAAAAGTAATAATTTTGTATGTATTTTGATAATTAAAAAAAATAGCGTTCGGACCCGTCCATAAACAATTACTAACTGTCACTAAGTAGTGATATTAAATGGTAACAAAAAGCAAAGAAGAAGAAGAATAATAGAAAACAAATAGAAAAGGTGTGTATAAGCAAGTAATTAAGTGTGTATGTATGTATTGTACTTGGGTATCGGGGCGGGAATTGGTACGGAGGTGAGCCTCGAGGTTGTTGGTGCGGGTATTAGTGAGCTGCATAACACAGAACCCAATGACTCCCGGAACGACACCACACACGGTGGCGAAGGCAAAGAAGAAAGGCTTGGAATCCCTTGTTTTACGAACTAGGTACCTCCACGTCCCGCTCTTCTCCCACAACAGCGACATCTCTCTCTCTCTCTCTCTCAGGACTGAAAATCCCTTGTTTGATTATTATTTCTCAGGAAAAATTGGGTACTATAAAAGAAAACACTTGTACGTTCAATTGGTTCACTCTACTTTTAAAATTCTCAATTTAGCCACTACTGTATAATTAAATTCGGACAAATTTGATGTAACAAAATTACAAACAAAAGAAACATTTGAATGAAACATAACCAATGAGTCATTAGACATTAGAAATATAACAACTTTTACTTAAAAAGAACGTATTAAAATTAACAAATTAACATAAAAAATTAATTCAAATATATATATATATATAATTAGTAGTAATCGTTACCCACGCGTTGCACGTGCGATACGTAGTGACATAGATATAATCCCGACAAATAAACTTAATATTTTTTTTAAAATTTAAATATCAAATGATTAAATATAATTAATTAACAATCGTATATAAAGAGTAACATAATGTTTTACTCTTATAAAAAATACACAACGATTTTGTTTGGAATATAAATGTGTGAAAAATAATATTTTTTAAGTTATTTATGTATTTGAATTGAGTGATGACAGAGTAATTACAATATTAGAGTGATAGTATTTTTAGAAAATTTGGGCAAAATTGGACAACATCAAAATGCTTGGGTTGATTTGTATTAATAGTATGATAAACAATTGGTTTCGTTCGGTTTCAAAAACATTCAAACCACAAACCGACCAATTAAATCGGTTTTTACAATTTTAAACTAAAAAAACAAATCAAATATCAATCGATTTGGTTTAGTTTTTGGTCGGCTCTATCGGCTTAGTTCAGTCGAACTGTTATCACTTAACACTATTAACGGTCGACATAAAACAAGATTGAGAAAGTTTTAATGAAAGAGTAAACAGACAAAGTATAAATGAGGCTAAATAATTAAGTTATCTATAAATTATAATTATATATATATATATAGTAATATTTATAAAATCACAACGTATTCAGTTTGATCTGATTCCGTTCAAAAAAATGTTCAAACCGCAAGTCGAATCCATTGACCCGTATCTTTATTTTCAAACCCACCAAATCAAACCAAATTAGTTGGCTTTTTGGTCATAAAATAAGATTGAAAAGGTTTTATAATGAAATAAGAGAGAGAGAGAGAGAGAGGAGAGGAGAGAGAGCTCTAAATAGAGTGAGAGAGAGTGACTACAAAGTCCAAAAAATGAACAACGACCAAACCACCCCCGATTATCTCCACCGCCGCCCCCGCGGATTCGCCGCCACCACCACCCCAACAAGAGGAGGAAAAAAGGAGAGAGAAAGCGAGAAGGAGCGGACGAAGCTCCGTGAACGCCACAGGCGGGCCATCACCAGCCGGATGCTGGCGGGGCTTCGTCAGTACGGAAACTATCCCCTTCCTGCACGTGCAGACATCAACGACGTCTTATCCGCCCTCGCACGACAGGCTGGATGGACTGTTCTACCTGATGGGTCTACTTTCCGGGACTCCTCCTCCTCTACCTCTACCTCTACTCCCCCCGTAACCTCCCTCCCTCCCTCCCTCTCTATTTATTTATCTATCTATATAATACTCTCTCCTACCCAATTTAATAGGAATTTTGGTAATACTTGCAATTTTACAATGATAAATTGGTACACTTAAAAAGTCCTAATTCTAAATTTTAGCTCTCCTCCACTACTTCCCCCCGTAACCTCCTCTCTCTCTCTCTCTCTACATATATATATATATATGTAATAGTAGATGTGGCCCACACATTACATGTGCAGGTAGTGACGGAACCAGGGAGTTGAAATGGGAGGGGCCGATTTTCTATATAATTGTTTGGTTGTAGTTTTTAAGATGAACGTATATGTTTTTGTGCTTATAAGCTGGAATAAATTTCGTCTGCGAGCGTAAATGCAAAATTTATGACATATTCGGTTTGAGTGAGTTATAGTGTTCTCGAAGATAATAAAAAGCAAAATTGTGGTACATATAGTTAGTTTTCTTTTTAAAAGATTTCATATAGAGAGAGTGAAAGCTGAAAAGCAGAATTAAGCAACATTTAGTAAGTGACTTGTGTACCTCAACTTATTGTAATTGCTTTTGAATTTGTGTTCTTAGGGATTGTTTGTTTGCAGATTTTAAGATCAACTTATTTGGTTTCTTACTTATAAGCTGGAATAACATTGGTCCGCGAACGTAGAAGCAAAATCATGACACATTTTGTTTCAGTGAGTTTTACAAGAAAATGAAAAGAAAATTTGTGCTACATGCCTACATTTAAATAGTGTTTTTTGTAGATTCCACTAGAGGGATTGAAAACTGAAAACCAAAACTATGCTACATTTAGTTGGTTTGATGAGTTGCCAGGGAAATTTGACAGTAATGTATATTTTATGCACTATATCAAATCTATTCGGTGGACTAAATTCCTCCGCTTATAATACAATATCTGTCATTTTGTATCAACTTATTCTTACTACTTTGAACTTTTATAAAGGATATGCTTTTCCCTTTATTTTCGATATCGTTAATGTTTGACTCCAGACATAGCCTTTTTCAATTATGGAATGAGAGTTTCTTATGTGGTATATGTAAAAATGGAGACTAAATACTGCAATGGCATAGGCAAGATTCGACTTTTTAAGCAAGTCATATTCCAAATCCAAGATCAAATAGGATACTATTAATTAGATTATTAGTGGTATATAAACAAAACTGGGGCTATGGAATTGCACCTCGAAGAATATGTGGACCATATTCTATTGAGCTGCCGCTGTGGAATAAATATCTTTTAGTTATGGTAATATAGAAGTAGTATCAGTGTATCCAAAAGTTTAAATTTGTAGTTTATGCTTATTTACCTTTGCTTATATATATATATATATATATATATATATATATATATATATATATATATATTTTATGACAAAATGTGACCTGCTTCTTTATCCTTTTTTTAAACTTATTGAATTTTTGAAACTTCCGAATATCAAGTTTGTTTAGATTTGATCTAATATATCGTTGGACAGTTATATTTCAAAAACATGGGAGAAAATAACATATTATGTTTGTTTATGCGCAGGCGTTATTTTCTGTTAGGCCAGCTGGAAGTTCACCGTCAAACTGCTCGCTTAGAAAATGCAGTGCAAATGCTTCATTAGACTGTCAGCCATCACTTTTCAAATTTGATGAGAATTTATCTCCAGCGTCACTTGATTCCATTATTGTCTCAGAGAGAGACACAAATAGTGAAAAGTATACGAGTACAAGCCCTGATAACTCTTCTGAGTGTCTGGGGAATGATCAGGTTTAGTTCCCATGTCCTTGCACTGGTACTACTAATATTTAATATATATTTCAAGTTTCCTTGTTTTGGAACATTTTAAATTTGTCACAAGTATGGCCAGTCTATTTATTATTTGTCCCCTTTTTACTCCTTTTCACTTATTTTTCTGGTCAGTAACTTATAATTCCGTTTAGATAGCGTACAAAAGATTAGATGAAGTAGTGTTGCTTTAGTTCATCACTTACTGTATATCATTGTCTTTAGATGCCTTATGTATTACTATCATTTTGAGATGCTTTCAAGATTATTGTAGTTTAGTGATCATTTGCTTCGTTATTTGGGTATTTAGTTTAAACATTTTGTGCATTAGTTTCATTACAAGAGCTTTGACATTATAGATTTGATACGACGACATAACAAATTACGCGGTGTGTCAACTTGGCTCCTTTTTAGAATCATTTTTGTTTTTTTACTAGCTGATGTGTATTGATGACACCACCTTGATAATCAGCCTGACCTCCTTTTGAAACACAAATTGCATGGGGAAAAATAACTGAAATATATTTGAGGTCAGGTGGATTGATTAGCCTTTCCCCCTTCATTTTGCACATCGCTTCCCATTAAATGTATGTTTTTAATTTGAACACTAAGTTACTTTGAAGTTCATTGATTTGATCATCTGTTGCATTATCTTTGATTTGCTAAAACATAAAATGATAGTCACTGAAAAAAGTTAATCTGTCGGGCGAACCATTACCTCGAATTTATTTGATTGTTCCTCATGTTAATTTATGCATTACTCACGATGATGACTTATAGCTATCGTATTAAGTCAATTGATATGGTTGAATATTGCAGCTTATGCATGTAATTGGCTCCAAAGAGCATGGGAATGATTTTACTGGATCTCCATATGTCCCTGTTTATGTGTCGCTTGCTGTAAGTCAATTTTTATATTACTTGAATGACCTAATTTAGGAGCAGTTTTCCTCATACCAGTGGTGTCTCCAACATTTTAGAGGCCCAAGTTGAATTCTTAAAAAACGGTGGCTTTTAAATGGAAAAAAAAAATTCCTTGCACAAATCCTGATTTTCTGCCTTTTCTTGCTCATACAGGATATGAGAGTGAGTATATTAATCGTATGAGATGCAAAGCCGACACTGAACATGATTTCAAAATTTTCTTTATAATAAAGAGGTGGCCAAACGCTGTAACAAAGAGAATGCTGCTTGCACCTATGACTAGTCAAAAGTAGTTGTTGCCTCATATTAGTACTTGCTATTAGAGAGGTCACTTTCTAAATGTCTCTTTTAAGACCAAGTTTCTGATTCTGTAAATTGCACATAAAAATGTGGGACCCCTAAATTTGGATGGCAAACGTTCCTACTTTGGTGAATCAGCCTGAATACGCCCTGATTTTAACTTGCAATGCCATTTCATCTAATTTGTTTATTTTTTTCATAATTTTCTAATATAATGCCTATTTCAGAATGGCGTGATCAATAAATTTTGTCAGTTGGTCGATCCTGAAGGTATTAGACAAGAGTTAAGACATCTCAAGTCTCTACAAGTTGATGGCGTTGTCGTAGATTGTTGGTGGGGTATAGTTGAAGGATGGACACCACAAAAATATGAATGGTCTGGTTACAGAGAACTGTTTACAATTGTTCGAGAGTTCCAGTTAAAGTTGCAGGTGATTCTCAGGACCACCTTCATTATGACATTATTGAATTTCTATATAAATATTATTTTCAAATCCCATTTCCGACGGTGGTGCAGGTTTTGTCTCTATTTCCTCTCCTTGTTCCATGATAAGATTGAAGATGCATTTTGTATTGAGTCTTGTGTGGTTGCAGTTTATAAGCTCAGCTATTTTCTTAAACGCTGGACTGGTTTTCTTTGACAAGCTTGAAAACTGAGTTTTTTTGGTCTTTTGGCATGAATAAGCCAGAAGCTTTATGATGGGTGAACCTACTTTCTTTAATGGAATTCAAAGAATCCCGCCTATTTGCTTAAGTACTGCAACCGAACAAGCTCTCGACCGAGTTGGTCGACCAGCTTAAAATCTAAGTTTTTTGCAGGGTTTGTGCCTGAAAATTAGAAGCTTTAAGCAGGACGAAGTCACTTTTTTTCTCAAACTTGAGAATCTGCTTATTTGTTTAAAAGCTGAAGCAAAAAAGCCCTTAGTTTACCATCATTATCTGATACTTAAGTGAATTGTTGGTACTTGGTACTTAACCCTTTCCAGACTATCTAAATAATACTGACCATCTAGATATTTCTAGATAACTGAAAGTCTGTTTCTCTCGTTTATTTTAGGTTGTACTGACATTCAATGAGTGTGGAGGAATTGAGTCATCTGGTGTTATGGTCTCTCTCCCACAGTGGGTAATGGAGGTAGGGAAAGAAAACCCAGATATATTCTTTACAGACAGAGAAGGAAGGAGAAATACTGAAAGCCTTTCGTGGGGAGTTGATAAAGAACGGGTATTAAAAGGAAGAACTGGTCTAGAGGTAATAAATTTGTCAAATATAAATAAATACTCGAGTTCCTCTTTTAATTGACACATCATGGTTTGTGATGTTACGGCATAGTTACACAACTCTGCAAGGTTTAGTTTGTCACATTCTTAGAGATTTTTGGTGATTCTATTTATCATAGGTTAGCTGTATTTTACTTAGTGTCTGTTGTTTCATTGTTTGTTTACTTAACCAAAGATTATAAAGGAAAAGTAAATATCTGCAAGCCTATTTAATCCACTGTTGATAACACTTGCATATCTCACATTAAAATTTCAATTATTATTAGTTTTACCTGGGGGAGGGATGTGTCCAGCCTCTCTGGATAATGGAGTATTAGTATAAAATGATATTAACTTGCAATTCGCAAAAATCTTTAAAAAATAACTTTCTTAACATCCAAATATGGAGTTATTGTGTCACATTTGATGGGTATTGCGGATGTAGGACTGCTGGTAATGATATTGAGTGTGTAGTTACACTCTCAACACCCAATTTCAAAAATGCACTTTCTTCTGTCCTGTTTTGAGGAGTCTAGTGGTATGCAGTCCGTAATTCTTTCTATGTTTGATATTTATATTTTTCTTTCCAGGTCTATTTTGACTTCATGAGAAGCTTTCGTAGCGAGTTTGATGATTTATTTGCAGAGGGTTTAATCTCTGCAGTTCATATTGGCCTAGGGGCTTCTGGTGAATTAAAATATCCCTCTTTTTCAGAGAGAATGGGATGGAGATATCCTGGTATTGGTGAGTTTCAGGTATTTACTTCTTTTAAAAAAAACATTCTTTTGGCAAAGAGGGACAGTACCCTCAGAATTCTATAAATCAAATATGAACAAGCCTCAGAAATCAGACGTGACGTCTACAAAATAAGTTTGGTAGACGTGAGGAAGGCTACACACTTTTTTCTTTTAAACTCTTAAATGTTCATTTCTTCTCTCTTTCTTCTTCTAGAGAGCTGAATGGAAGTGCATGTTAATCTGATTAAATGTTTTTTTTTTTTGTGCATTGGCATCTCATAAGAATATGTGTGCATAATGGTTTTTGTGAGAGAAATGCATTGTTGTGAGGACTTTTTACGCTTATTCTCTATTCGTCCAGTTCTTGCGAAAAGATGAGTTCTTTGTCATAGAGAAATAGCTGCTTCTAGTGTGCCATGTTGCTCAAGGGTTGAAAAACGAACTAAGTAAAGATAGAGCTCATTGATGTCATATAACGGATTCCAATCAAATGTGTTTATATCATTCTTCTTGGACAGCATCTTCTAACTATGCTGATAGTTTTAGTTTTCCAAGATCAATTTTATACGAATCACTCATTCCCTTCCATTTTGGTGTCCAATATCCACTTTTGGGATTATCTCATTATGTTTCTGCTTTTCCCAAAAGTAGTGAGTAAGATTTCATTACTTTCCAGTTTATCCCTTTAAGTTCATTAATAGTGTAAGTACAGATTCCACGAAGGTGCAAACTCGTTAAATAAATAAAAGAGCCATGTAATTATTAATATTCCCATTGAATATTTTGGTCCCCGTGGTGGACAAACAAAACTAAACGGTGGGAGCAGGACTACTAGTTTTCAAGATTTGATGTGCATATTCTAAGCTTTTCTTGTTGGGCTGATTATTACACCCAGTATTTTGTCTTACTTAAAAAAGTTTAGCATTCATTGCAGAAACTAATATATTGCCAAAATTTCCAGTGTTATGACAAATACTCCTTGCAAAATCTTCAAAAAGCTGCAACATTACGTGGGCACTCATTCTGGGGTAGGGTACCTGATAATGCTGGTCAATACAATTCTAGACCACATGAAACTGGTTTCTTTTGTGAACAAGGAGATTATGACAGCTACTACGGTCGTTTTTTCCTCCGTTGGTATTCACAGACTTTAATAGATCACGCTGATAATGTCCTGTCTTTTGCAACCCTTGTGTTTGAGGACATAACATTAACCGTGAAGGTATCTTTTGAGATGTACATGCATATGTGGTTACTGTATTTATAGTGGATCCTAGATTTTAATTTTCTCCAACATTAGCTGCTTAGATTATAGTTTGTCCTAAAAAAATTTATTTTTCCGAGTTCCTGCATCTGTTGAGCTCAAACAAAGAGAAGCTGTCTCTGCAAAAGCATTTAGAATTATAAATATGCTAAATCCACCTCAATCTAGGGTAATTATGTATCCACTGCGAGCCAGTTGTGTCTTAGACGAAAAAATATAGCATAAGAAAGAACAAAAAGTAGAGCAAGAAACAAAATACATTCTTTAGATGGCAGGCATAGGAGATGAAAAGAACCAGAAGCTTTGATTTCATACTCTTCCCTTCACCCATCTTAATATTTTTATCAAGCTAGCTGAATTGCTTAGTTTTTCAAGTTAAATTTATATTATACATTCTAATTATTTTATCTTCTTAAATTTAAAGAGGAGGGTATGGATTTCGATCCTACCCCCATAAGAATAGAACCCACAACCTCTTAGTTAAGAGTGTGGATTCTGGTAACTAGGCTAGTCCCAATGGTTATATACTTACATTCTAAATCCTTAAATTAGTTTATTTTTAACCCCCTGCAAGCCAGTCTTCTTATATATGAGGCAAACATGACATAGAAAAGACAATAAAAGCAATAGAGACAAGGTATATCCCTAAGATGGCAGGCAGTGGGGATGAAAAGAGCTGGGATCTTGTTCTCATACTCTCCTCTTAATTCGTTCTTAAATTGTTCTGGGTTAATTACATTTTTCTACACAAACGTATGACCGCATATTCCACTTTGTACACTAACCTTAAAAAATTAGTGTTTAGCACACTAATGTTAACTCTCGGCAATTTAGCAACCTTCGTGTACCCAATCTATTTTTTTTTTAGGTAGGGATACTAATTAAAAAGATCAATAATTATATTACATTATTTTATCACTTTTATTGCTTTTGTATACTATTCTATCACAATTTCCTGTTGTGGTTCCCACAGTACAGTTTCTTTCTCAATGTAACGTACAGAATTGAAAAAGAAAATGTGAGGTCAGGGCACTAAATGTTAAATTTCATAGTTAGGTGTACAAATTCAAAATCTGATGACACATTATTCTACAAAGTTTGTAATTAATCCATTAGTTTATTAAGTAATTATTCGCTAAATTGCTTAGTTCAATAGTTAATTCAAATTTCGGATTATGCAGGTTCCGCAAGTATATTGGTGGTACAAAACATCAAGCCACGCAGCAGAGCTAACAGCTGGATACTATAATTCTACAAACCAGGATGGATATTCTCCGCTTTTTGAGGTTTTAAAGAAACACTCGGTTGTACCGGAGTTTGTATCTTCAGAGCTACAAATTCCTTGTCAAGATGTGTCATGGGATGATCCAGCAGGATTGAGTTGGCAGGTAACAAACTTCTTTTGTCTCTTTTGGGGTGTCATTGGTGAAATTCAACCACTGTTATTTTTGTTATCGCCTTAACTTGCATCTAGGTCTTATACAATACAACCTTAAAATATATATTGTTTCCTTGTCAAAGCGTTTGTAATTTGGTCAAGTAATGCTAGTGTTTTGCCTAGTGTAGATGAGTTATTCCCTAACTTTAGGTCACATTCGGGAGCAAAAGAGTTTGACTATTCGCAGTTTGAAGCGGTCAGATTCTCTCTCTTGTGATGTGGAACTCTCGAGCTACAGTTTATTGTTTCAGGACTATTCAAAATTTGGTAACAAACCCTGTAAATTTTGCCCAAAATAAGTAATAAAAAAAGTATGACATGAAACTCCACTCATAACACAGAAGTTCTATATTAAGTGATAATGATTTGTTTAATTTGTTCTGATATTGTAGCTTTCCTACTATAAGTCCTACATAAGACAGAATTTCTACAGTAAGTGACTAACCATGATTTAAAATTTCAAATACTCGTGTTTGCATATTACTCGTATTCAATGAATTTATAGGATCATAAACACTGTCCTGTCTCATGGTGTCACTCCTTGTCTAAAGAGATAACTGATTTAGCAATAGCTCAAGATCTCTCTGTCTGAGAACATTATGTCGAAATGCGACTTTGGTGTTGAAAATGATGTCTGTTCTAGTTGTTCTAATATGATGCTATTTTTATTTCGAATTATCAGGTAATAAATTCAGCCTGGGAGCGGAGGTTGAGTGTAGCAGGTCAGAATGCAAATCCGTGTTGTGATAGGGAAGCATTTCTGAGAATCGTTGAGACTGCAAAACCCAGAGACCATCCCGACCAATGCCACTTTATGTTTTTTGTTTATCAACTAGTATCATCACCCTTAAACCAAGGAACAACATGCTTCTCAGATTTAGATTACTTCGTTAAATGCATGCACGGTATGAAAAAGAGACTAATCTTTGCACCTGTTTATTCCGTTCTCTGCGTTCTACTTTGTTATATACCTGAAGTTACTAACGTACACATATCATGCATGTGTGTGTGTATATAAATTCCTCCTTCCCCGCATATAGTGCCACTTTGGCAATCCAAACAATTAAGGTGATGTAACTATTTTATAGTATATATTACAAAAGAGCCCTGACTTTAAGCGAGATCACATTCATGTCATCTTTAATCCTTTGGTAGTTGTTAAATAAAAAGGCAAAAGAGTGTTGGTATTTGCATTATATTTTAGCTCTCTTTTTCATTATATTTTAGCTACTGTTTTGGAAAAATGGAACATCCTTTTTAGGTACATTCCGGAAAAAAATTCGGGCAATTATTTATGGACAGAGGGAGTGTGTAACATAGAATTGGATAATTACGCTGGTTTGGCATACATATTGGTAGTTGATCTACCAATCTTCGCAATCATGTATAAGTGTGGAAATAGCGATAGGTTTCACTCTTGGAAAAATATTTCTCATTCAGTTATTTGGTTCACAAGAAGTAGTCCATATTGAATTTTGATTAAAACACCACTAGAGTTTCTGCTGTTCTTTGTGTGATAGCTTATACTGACAATTTGAATGCGTCCATCTATAGAGCTTTTCTATTAATTAAGTCAACTTTATAGTTTTAATTCAAGCTTGATGAATATTTACTCTTCTATGTTTTAGTAGTTATTTACTCAATAAGATTCTTGACGCAAAGAGGAGAGTTGAAACTGTTAATAACGTTTTCCCGTTCTGAAATTGCAGGAGAGCTTGAACCATGATATATTAGTAAATACCAGTGTACCATACACTTGCTTCGGAGAACAAATGTCAGGTTGCAATTAAGTTTGCTCAATATGTCTGTAATCATCTTCCCAGAAAAAAGTTACCTTGCTCAAGATGTAAAGTTTTGTTAATACTTAGCTTTCAGTTTGTAATCCAAGGGGTTTGTATTTACTAAAGCGAGAAGAGTTAAGGTAGGTGCTTTAGCTTATTGTTAGCGAGTTATATATCAAGTGTAACATAGTGTATATCTACAATTTCAAATCTCTGCAAATATTGATGAGTACCATACTGCCATGTATCTTATGGTGGTTGTATTTCTATAGTTGATTATTGCCAACTAGATCACAGATACTTTCTGCAGAATTTTCACGTACATAATTTTATTTGCCTATCATCATTCTTCCCGATCGTTCGGACCTCGAATAGCAGAACCAAAACCTTGGCTCTACCCTGCACTTAAACCATGAGCTTATAAATGTCTTTTACTGCTAATTATAGTATAAGCGCTATATCAGGCTACGTTGTGTAACGTTGCATGCTTTTTAAAACAGTGAATTATACTGGTATTCAACCCAGCACTCACCAGATTCATTACTTAGCATATGGAAAAGAGCTCTGTGAAATGGCAACTTAAACTAACATTTCTTTTTCAGTATCTTAAGTAAGATCTTTTGTTATTTTTTTCATAAAATCAGAAAGATGAGATTCTATGTCGTCAAAATTATTTTTACATATGCATATATTTCTAGACTATTTTTAATCCAAAAGCAAATCATAGTTTATTAACTTAGAGAAAAAGTTATTTTTCGTAATATGAGGAACCGCTAGTTATTGAAGATTTTGATTAAAATACAATTTTTTTTTTTTTACTTTTACATAATTTTTTTAAAAAGAAATTGGAGGGGCAGCCGATCGTGGCTGTCATAGTCTTCCGCAATGTGGTACGTTAAAATAGGACAGGAAACGAAATGAGTGAATTGTAAAAGGAACCCACGTGATTGGAGCTGGTCCAGTGACTTATACGTCCCACTTAATACGACCAAGGACCCCTATAGAATTAAAGAATTACGGAATTAAGAGCTCTTTTTTTTCTTTTTTTTTTATCTTCAATCAAAAAATGAAGGTGTTTCTTATTTTTTGTTGGATTTTGGGGGTAAAAAAAAATCAGACTCGAAGAAAAAAAAAACTCCCACAAAATTGCCTCACCACTTTTAATCAATGAACGTATAAGATATAAACAAATTTGTACACTTCTCGTGGATACCAATACTATACTAAAACACTATTGCTGATCCTGGTTCATATTCACTTTATAATTCTCTTTTGAAACATGAAAGTAGAATAAACATGGTGGTCCTAGATGGAACCTTCTAATATTTTATATATACTTAGCTAGGCACATGCAACATGCAAGTACCTCAAATTTAGATTGAATTATCACGGATTCAAAATCTCACTTCGTGGTATTTGTCCAAAGGACCAAAGCTTTCTATTTTTTTTGGTTTCATGAGTAAATCTAGACAAAAGAAGCTGATTTTAAAAAAGTTGTATCCTATAATTGCAAGCTGGACCATGCCATGTACATGTAATTACTGTTTTGTCATACACTTGCTTCACTGAACAAGTAACCAGTTGCAACTGAAATTTTACTTAAGATTCTCCAAACTTTCTTCCCAGTGGAAAATTATTCGTATGTCCTTGAAGATGTAACCTCTTATTTGAAGTAACCTTTCAATTTGTAACTCAAGAGATCTCTAATAGCGTAATTGAGAAGAGTTAAGCTAGATGCTTTAGCTTGTAATTGATAGTGATGGTGTAAGTTGTAACATCAATACATCATATTCTACTCATAGATACGATTTCAGGTCTCCGAGAACTGGAGCTGTTTAAGTTGTTATGTTTTCAGTTCATCTTTCGATATATGAGTACTAATATAATTCAGTAATTTCTGCTACAATTGTATGTAATGTGTTTGCTCCTTTTACAAAGGTTAGACGGATGATCTTGGATTCTACCCTTCACTTAAACCATGGTCCAAATTAGCATACTACACCAGATTTATTACTTGGGATAAGGAATGAATCTGTAGCAACATGAAAGCTTCATCATCTAATATTCTCTCACTCCCTGTCCAATTATAACAAACTAGACAGGTCTATGAGATCTATTTTTCACCAGCTTTATGTCTCTGTGCCTAATAAAAGTCCCTATGCTAAACCACTCTCTTTCATTTTACGTACAGAAGGGCAAAAACTACTATTTTAGTCATATTTCAATACTACATTATTAATTTTGGTATGCTGATAACTTCTGTTAAACTACAATTTTCTACCAAACTAAAACCAAAATTGAAGATATCTACATAAAGTATTTCTCTGTCGACTGTCAGCATTTCATGTCATAAGACTAGTTGAAACCTCTCAAGATACATGGGTTTTATTGGAATAATAGATCAAGTTGTTCAAGAAATCTGTTTAAATTAAAACTAATACGGGTTCAATCATCCGTGAAGTTAACGCGGTTATGTGCTTGTCATCTCAGGGGGTCAGGGAGAGATAAATCATGTAAAATGATATCTAAAAGGCTTTCTAAACAACATATAATTCCACAAAGCAGCAGTAGACATCACCATAATACAACAAAACAATGGCACTATTCTTTCAAACTCCTTGTTCTTTAAGATCTAAAGATACGCAAATTTGTGTACATCATGTCTCCCCCAGAAACCACAATGTAAAAATGCGGGATCCTCGTATCATGGATGGTCATGGCTTTTGTACAACATAAAAGATATGTCACCAACGTTTTTCGATAACATGATCTTTTAAAAAAAGGCTAAGATATCATGTGATATCAAGGGGAGCCCTGAGGAGCTTCACTTCCCATACAGCATACTTTGCTCCGGCTAGGAGTAGCTGTTACTGAAGGGTTTTTATTTTCACAATCAGATACACTATTTGCATGAGAATCGCCAAATTGCTCCTCCACCTTGTTCATTTGGTCAATGAGAGAATGCCTTGCATGTTGACTAACAGTGGAAGAATTGGAGTTCCTCGTTATGTTTCTTCCTGGAAAACAAGATGTTGGCAACGGCGAGTTGGGATTACTCAAAACATCTTCTTGTAAGATATCTTCAATTCGAGAAAGTATTCTAAATGATAAATTTTTAAGAAGTCGAGAATATGCTTCCAAAATTGAATGTCCAACATCCTGCACACATTGGAGGGGAAAACAAATTAAAATATTTCTTTATGTAACTAAAGCATATGCTTGAGGAAGAAAAATGTCTAAACTCATTCTTGGTGTCGAAGAAGATGAGACAAAGAGTCGTAGAGGAAATATTGCGTCATAGTGTCTGATAATATTTTTGGGAAGGAGAAATTAATTATATCAAATCCAAGCGTCTTAATTACATTTCTGCTAAAACAAGATTTAAAACTGAAAAATTGGTCAAGTTCAAAAGTTTGTGTTGAAGGATTTTTTATTGTCAAAATTTACATCACAATCATAACTGTAAAATCAAACTTTCCCTACTTTCTTGAACCAATTTTGAAGCATCTCAGTCAATGATATACTGGTTTCTCATTCTTTTTAAGGCTTTCATAATTAACTATGAATAATTTCATGTTAAGAGTAATTGAATAGATAAGGTTTCTTATCTTTTAGCGGAAGAATTACCAATACCTCTACTTAAGAATTAAGATAAAAGTGACATGTTTAATATTCAAAATATACATAAAAGATTATTTGTATAGTTTTTGAGGAAAATCTTATATTACACGTACGTTACTCCTATTCAGTTTCATTGTCCCACCATCGTTTTTGAGTAAAACCTAGACTACTTAGTACTTGGCACTAAATTATTTCAGATAATGTAAAAAAAACCATAGAATTAGTATATCTTGAATCTCCAGATCCCATGATGATCATATCCAAAATTTAAAAAGAATAAAAGCAGCATGGACTATCAGATTCTCGTCATTCTAAAAAACTGAACATTGTAGAATAACTCACCTTGCCATATTGGACTTTCACAACATCAAGAAATGACTGGGGAAGATCAGGATATCTGATTTTCAACTTCTCTATAAGCCCTTCTGCTTGGTCCAAGAAAAACTCCGTCTTATCGAGCTCGGTTAGTGGGTCCTTCATAAAAGACCACGAGGTCCGAACTGGAGATTTCATATTATCTTGTTCTGTAAATCTCTCTCTCCAAGCTAAGATTGCTGCTTCCAATCTATTGATAGTTTCAAGGGCATTATGTTCTGAATTTAAGTGTAGACAATCTAACATTTCTTCGGCCGACATTGATTCTTTGTTCAGGATTTTGTATAATTCTTCACCAAGGCTCACTTTTCCAGACTATAATCATGTAAAGAAAAGAGTATTTAACATTTTAAAACCGAAAGTGATTCTTCAATGCTTCCGGATGTTACTCCAGAGGGGTTGAAATGCAATTTCAAAAATTACAAATTTGGTCCTTCCGGGGTATACTTGACAAGAAGTAGCCGTGTGGCGCGTAGACATTAGTCTTAAATAGGCAACATAAATCAATCTTATGATCTAAAAAGTTCACTACAGAAAAATGAACCTCTCAAGCTGTAAAAATATAAGTAAAAAGGCTACATTACCACAAAAAGTATAGTCCACGAAACTAAGGAAATTTTGTGTTACAACTTACAATGACTGAATCATGCTTTCCCTTTCTTTTTCTATGGGTCTCAATATTATTTACCAAGGGGAGGAGATTTATTTGCCTCTTTTCATTAATTTTTGAGAATTTTCTTTTTCTGTCATGGCCAGACTTCTAGCTTTCGTAGCCAATTTTGTCATGCACTTGGTTTTTCATTAACCAAATTATATTATGTTGCTTCAAGAATTATACGACTAAACGAGTTCTTTCAAAACTAGTAAATATTATTGAGGTTACATAAAAATATATAATTTCTTACCTTAGGAAGTGCATCTTTTATGATGTTTGGGACAGGCATTTCAAGCAAAACCGTGTCATTAATTGATTTAGCAGCCTTGAACACTTGGTGCACGATTTTACCCGTATTAAGCAACTTTTGCTTTTCTTTATTGGAGAGGCCATTGTTTGGTACTTGGGGTAAAGGAAGCCACCACCTTCTGCTTTGCCTGGCAATCCCGCTTTTCTCTCCAGCTTTGCTACCTCTTTCGTCGTACCAAAACTCAATGCCTTCCATGGAGTTAAGTGTCTCCTATAAATTTCATATATTCATTACGAGTTCAAATACGAATATTAATGTATAAAAAAATCTCTTCCATCTTTACTCATTATATGTGTTTGTTTACAATGACACTTTCTGATCCTCACTGTTAAACACAATCCCACCTTTTTGAGTTCTCTCATACTTTTACTATCTAGCAAGAAAAAAAGTTGTTTCAACAAGGGTGATGTCTCCAGCAAAAAGTAGGAGTCAGGACACAAATAGATGGGGATCAATAGAAAGGTAAAATCAAGAGTATGTTTACTTAAACCCCAATTTTGGTAAATTAGTAATATATTATTGAAGCGTCATCGGTTTCAAGAAGTTTTCTAGAAATATGATGTTTGTAAAGTTTGTTATCAGACTTAGAAAAATAAATTTTCACTTGGAATAAAAACAGTGCTTCTGTCTTTCTTTTTCTAGTTTTCTTCCAAATTGGTTCTACATCACCTTTCACCTGGCAGATGAACCAGCAATCTTTGGTTAACAAAAACTGCAACAAATTGGAAGGCAATTTCTTGTTTGCTTAGTTTAAGGAATTATAAAACAAACGAACAAAGGTGGGATTGGGTTCGATAGCCACTTCCAATTAATAAAATAAACTTTACGCTGTGTACTGTATTGTTTGTAAAGAAACTTATTAAAATCAGCTTCAACAGTTTATAAATAATCACAGAGCACCTACAATAAGCATGGTGTCCAACTGTCGGAGAGCTGGAAGATTTATATTGACATCACTACGAGCTTTTGGAGTCATTATCTGCATCCAAAAATGGAACGAAAAACATATATTAAAACCAACTACAGCTAAACGGCAGTGCAAAGAAAAAATTGCAATTAGAATGACTAAAGCATGCCTCCATAGTGCGGCCATTTGCGCCGTTTTGCGTAGCTGGAACCAACTCGACCATATACTTCGTAGGAGAGAGAAGCCATTCCATTTCCCTTTGCCATTTTATTTTTCTATCCTCTGAAAGTGGTTCCAATTTCCAGAGTTCTCCAAAAACAGATGCTGCAGATCCAATTTTATTATTTAGAGCTAGTCACAATTAATAAACATTTTTTGTCGCCAAACTTATGAGTATTTTTTATGTAGAGCATCAAAACAAATAAAAGAGTGAGGTTCAAATACTTATTGCTAGCTTTAGTCGGTAGCTGTACAAAAATGGATTTTAATGTTATACGAGCGTACAAAAGTGTAATTAACATTGCTGTCGAGACCAGCCACTGACATCAGATGGGACATGCTGAGGGCTGTGGCAAGGTGATCAATTATTCCCACCTTGCATTTGCAAGTGTTGCATTTTCTTCTTAGCTAATTTCTGCAACTGGATCTCACTAAATTACTCCAAACTAGGTGTACGAAAAATAGAGTGATTGTAATGCAACAATAGAAAGAGAAAAAAAAAACTATACCAGAAAGAGATGTAATGGCATTAGACAAGGCTAGTGCCGCACACACCCCTTTTCTCCCACCTGTGATATCTTCACCCAATAACAATTTTGCGAACTTCTCTTTCATTATTTCAATATCTGAAAAGTAAAATTTCTGAAACTGTTTTTCTTTTTCAGAAAAACGGAAAGGGCTTTCTGTAGAATTAGTTGGCAGCCAGTTAGACGAGAATGAACCACAATTGTTATTGCTAGAAGAACAACTTGAGGCATCTTCGTCAAAAGAGTCGGTTGGGCATTCATCGCCCTTACTTGTAGCACTTTCATTTTCGTATGTATTGTTGTTGAGAATGAAATTTCCCAAGCCGTTGTAAGTCCTTATTTCTGTAATTATAACAATTGGGAAAAATTCACTCCAGTTTTACAGAAAGGGGAAAAATGGTAAAGAATTTTATCAAACAGTATGTTGTCGAATCACAAAGCAAGCTTGTGCCTAATTACTCAATTGACAAAAGAAAATGTAAGAACTAAAGAAGTCAAAGTTGCGTTTTCTGGTCAATGTGTCTGAGTAAATATAGTGTTTACATCCGTTCTGATTGAATAATCTCAAGTTCTCGAATTTATTGGTGACTACATAGCTTGATATACCAAGTACAAGAAATCAAGAATCTTGTAAACTACTCAACAAATAAGAGTGCGGTTCATACTTCCAGTTATGGCAAAAAAAATCTGAGCTTTTCTCATCCATGAAAGAATTAGGTTAAGCACATGCAAAAGTCAACATTAATCTAATATCTGCCTCAAAGAAATTAGCAAGACAAATTTAAAACGAGAGGCCTCTAACAATTAATATTAATTAAACTCTGACAGCACCTTCTCTCTGGTACATGAACTTAAGCAGCTTCTTAATCTTCCAAAGTCGGATGCTTAAACATTACTAAATTCCAATTTAGGCTACTGATTTTTTATTTTTTATTTATTATAGTGTTCTTTTTCCTATGTGTCCCCCTCCTAGAAGGTTTTTAAATTAAAAGCTCCACCAGCAACCTAAATATTTATTGTGATTAGTCAAGTCTGGAACAATAAGGAGCATTTATTATGGATCCAATGTTTTTACCCTTTGGTCAACAAACAACTTATAAACAATATGCCACATTCAACTAGCTACAGAGACTTGTCTGGATTGACTTTTATTTGTACAGTTTTAGCATTTTGTACCTAGATTAACTTATTCTAGAATATATAGTCTACAGTGAAAGAACATCATTTGAAATAAGTCACTAATTAGTAGTAATTACTTTAAACTATTCCATCCTGAAGTAAGCTATTAGCTACTTACTCCGCTAAAAGTTTATGCACCTATAATAATGATAAATATAGTAATTTCTTGTTCAAATAGAAATTTATAACCAAACAATCCTCCTGCTCATTGAAATCTTGATAAATTTTAAGTTGAGGTAATTTAAATGGCTGGTTTTGAAAATTTAAACATAATAGGACCATAAAATAAACAAATTATAGAGGGGATCCATGTGATTAGAATTTAGAGTTAATCCAAACAGAACCTAAAGAAAACTGTACAAAGAAAAGTCATCTTAAGAATTACTTATATGCCCCACTTATTTATTCCACTGATACCAGGAAGCTCAGACACAGGAAGAAGGCCCCTACAAAATTGCCCCACCACTTTTTATCAAACACCATAATAAACAAAATTGTACACTTCGTCATGGGCACTGTACTAAAAAATTGTTGTTGGTTCAAATTTACTTTCTGATCCAAGAAGTCACATTTTGCATGCTTAAGAATTTAACTTGAAATTTTGAGGTCCTTGTGTCTAGCTCAGTATAGTAGCAAAAACTAGAGGGGTTAGTCTAGGACCACCAGATTTTTTGTTAAAAAAAAAATCTGTATTAACTATTGCATGCTTTTTTTCTTTTATTTGGGGAAGGCGTAAGGGAAAAGTAAAATTTTCCGAAGAATAGTTCATATAACTCACAAAGTTAAATAGTGGAGAAGTATTACTTTGTTTCATAAGTTTCTTACTATTTCAAATTTTTTTACAGGGTTACCGTGTTACGAACAAAAAAAAGGAAAATATTGGAAGCACATTTATTTTACTCATTGCTTGTAATATAGGGAAACAAACTTCCAAACAAATTTTATTCTTAAGTAAGTTCCTAGCACTTCCGGGATCACAAGAATTTTTTTAGGCATGCTTAAATTTTTGAAAATCAATATATATCTTTTCGCTTTTCTTATACTGTTTCTTATTTAGATTCAGAAAATTTAGGAGGTTTCCAAGTACAGAGTTCAGATCCTCTCCCTAATATGCTTATCCTTTATGCCCCCCTGTTAAGCAGATGTGAACATAGAGTAATTCATAAATAGAAAACCGGAAGAGTTCAAATTCAAAATAAAGCATCTTTGCAAAAAGTCCAATAAAAGATGATAAAAAAAACTCAACCACTAGGGTCAATAATCTGGTAAGATGTGTGGATCGTTACAGGACATTCAACTTTCATAACATGCTCAGGTGTGGTATCACTATATACTTGTCAAAAAAGTATATTTTCCAAAATTTCCCCCACTTTGATCAGGACATTTATGTCCATACTGAAGTCTTCCCATCCAACTTGTGATAGTAAAGAAAAATGGAACATTTTTGTGGTAAATCATATATACAACCAAATTAAATTGAGATAACTGCCGACCATGCAATTCTCATTTTGGTGCAACCCTAATTAGGGGACCATCCATCACAAACATCATTACTAGTGCACATTCACCCCATACACAAGAACATAGTTTGCTTACCAACCCACTTTGCTAAATTATCAGAGTACAATGTAGAATGTTCGCATTTCTATGTTAAGCACATTGAGCTTATGAATTAAGAAAGTGAATTTGTATACTAAACAAGCAGTGATATAACTTATAAGAGGGTAGTTTTCGACTATTGACAAAAGTAATTCAAAATTATCTTTCACCACATATTTACCTAAAAGTTTTTAATGACAGCATTTTGTCCCCGTCTATTAGCAAAAAAATGAATAACAAAAAACATAATTGTGCCAGTGCATGTTTATATGTGAACTTTTCTAGTTTAGTTTTACTAATTTTAGCACCTATTTCCAATGTCTATGGAATTTCATGATTATAAACCATTATGAAGAAAAGTAGTATACCACTCAAGACTATTCAGAAATTAGTTAAACCAATTACCACATAAACTTTCTAAACCAATATGCTTTGGAAATACATACCAAACTTCAAATCTTATTACAAGGAAAAAGCATTAGTTTCAATGTCACTAAGTCCAATTGTTGGTTACACTCAAGATTTGAAAAAATGACATTGCAACAACTCCTTTTGTCATATATGGGCATATGACCCATGAGCCATGCTGCTTAGCTCGAAAAATTGCCAGAATTTAGGAGGATTTAAATGAATTTTTTTTTGCAGAAAGCGTAAGAATATATTATTGAAGAATAGACAGATGGACTTACTATCTTGTTCATCAAAGTCGACACTAATCTCTCTATCACGAGCACAACAAACGAGTTTTCGTTTCATCATCATCATCCTTCTTTGTTTTTATTTATTAAAATTTCGATATATAAAGCAACGTTGAATCCCTGCAATATAGAAATATATATAATGAAATCCCTTTTGTTTGAAATTCACAAAAGCCATAGAAATAGTAATGTGAGTTTAACCAATTATTCTACAACACTTATCGATTATCATGATCGACACGATACAAATACGAGTCGTATGTTGTCCTAAAATCTAGTCTGATTTAAATACTAGTCATTCTTAGGGCCTGATTGCTGCAGAGTATAAGTAAATAAGCCGACTTATTTTAAAGCTGAGATAAAAGGTTGCGTAAAAGCTTCGAACTTTTTCGTGCTGCCAAACAAAAAATTACACAGCTTTCGAGCTGCCAGCCAAAAGAAATGCAACTTCAAAGCAGATTACCATCAAAACATCAAATAAAAGGAACTTCAAGCTCATCCAAACAAGCCTCAATGAAATGTGGAGACAGTTAATAAAAAAGACAAGCTTGCTTAAAAGCTTCGAACTTTTTCGTGCTGCCAAACTAAAGTTAAGTTACACATCAAAAGAAATGCAACTTCAAAGCAATTTGTCAAGACAGCAAACAAAGGGAGCATAAAGCTACACAAACAAGACTCAATTATGAAAATGTGGAAACATTTAATAAAAAGACAAGCTTGCTTTCTGTTTCTTCTAATTAATACTAAATATTAGAATTAAATTAACAAGTTTCAGCAATCTATTTAACCATAAAACTATTTTACCATAAATTTATGATACAACAAAATTTGAAAAAATTTCTCCCACACGTGTTGATTTGAGACTTAAGGGGGTCCAGAGAAATGGGCACTTTCAAAATGATTGAAAAATATTATTGAAACAAATAAAAAGATCTTCTTTTTTCAAATAATTGAGCTGGCCCAACACTAGTTGGAATCACTCATCTAATAAAGCATATTAGAGCATGCCCACCGGTTAGTTACATTTTTTTCTCATATTTAACTTAGTTGACATCATTTTTATATTTTTAGGCTAACAATTTAAATTTATATATTTTTCAGCTTTCCTATCAAATTTATTATCATAACTAAATATTATTATATTTTAATATAATTTTATCAATTTTTTTCAACCCAAATTAATTTACCAAAACAATCACATTAAATAACTTACAAGTTTTCTCGTATTTAAAGTAAAAAGTACATTTTTACAACTTATAAGTAAACGTTTTGGTTTATACAAATTATCACCTTTTTTATCTATTTCTATATCAAAATTATAGAACTCATATTTTTTTTTTTTATTAATTTATACGTGAAAAGTACAAATAAATAAGAGAGTATAAAATAAAAGTAAGAGAGAGAAATTATTATTTTAATGAAAAGGGAACATGTTGATCCCTTATATAGGAAAGCTGAATGAATTTTAGAACAATTACTCAGCTAAATGAATCATATAATTATTTAAAAATGAAAAAAAGTAAGTAAAAAAGAGAGAACTTTTACCCAATCAACCTTTCAAGTCTAAAAAGCAGCCGTTTGTGAAAACTTTTTGAATCAATTTTAAAAGTTAGATTTTCTTTATTTTCCCTTTACAATGTGATTCAAATGTCAAATAAAAAAAAAAGGAGTTTAGTATTAAATTTCCTTAATGACAATGGAAAATGATGTGACAGAGAACATAGGCAAACTAATTAAAAATATGGTTCACTGTTTTATTTTATTAGTATTGTAAAAGAAAGTAGGAGAATGAGTAAACCTGAGTAAGGAAAGCAGAGTATAGAGTGAGCTTGTTCAGAGCTTTTCCCAACTAATATTTATCCTCCATTTCTGATATGTATAATATATATTTATATAATATGTATATGTATATCACTATATGTTTTTGTATAATGCATATTTATAGAGAAAGAGATGGTGTGTGAACTGAGAAAGGTCAAAGAGACTGGGAGTTTATTGTGAATGGGATATTAAATACTACTCTAAATGTTACTGATATTAAATAAATGTTTTTATTTTTTGTCAAAGTAGGTTGCAGTCTACTAGTGGTACAATTTATATATAAAGTGATATTTTTTTTAATCATAAACTTCATTTGGATGTAAATCTGGTTTGTGTTGGAAAAAGTTGGAAAACATGTAGTTTAAACATGGTTTTCCAAAGTGGTCAGGGACCATTTTTGAGTCAAATTTTAATGCGACTCTTCAGTTTTTTTGAGGCCATACTCTATGTGTTTGAGTAGCTCGTGTGACGAGCATCGCAACGGTATATCGAATGACCTATTCGGATGAATGCTGTGAATGATAATTGGACTCGAAGATTGCTACTCGAGGAAAAAAACCGAAATCTGGAAAATGGAGTAGAGAGTGGGAATAAACCATGAGGGTTATCCCACGTTGGAAAATCAAGGTTGATTTTTACTCTATATATACAAGTCCATCCCATGTAGTTGGTAAACTAATTAAGTCCACATATCCATGAGTGGGTTAGTGTGTACCACACATGCGCTCGCTCGGGCCGCGCGACGCGGGATTTGGGCCCGCGGGGTCTCGGGTCTCGTACTAAATCTGAAAAGGGACTTTTGCATATTTGCAAGAGCAGTCCCTAGAGTTCCAGAAAGTTTGAAACTCCAGCAGTTATGGAGGCGGATTCTGGGGATGTAACTCCCAGAATTAAATGACCACATTAAATTATGCGGTTTCAGAATTCTCTATAAAGAGGCAGCCATCCCTTCTGTCTTTAAGGGCATACTGTTAACAGTAGCCTCGTCTGATTAATTTTTACATTCTGTCCGTTTCTTTTCCGCACTTAAATTCTGTCTTTTACATTCTGTTTTTCCAATTCAGCATTTAATTTTCAGTTTTTAATATTCTGTTTGTACTATTCTGTAATTAGTTTAAAGTTCTGGTTTTATTGCTGTAATTACATTTCTGTAATTTAATTCTGTAATTAGATTATTTTCAATTCAGTCCTGTATTTTAAATTTGAAACAGAACAGTCCGGCTGTTAAGTCTATACTTTCCAGTCCGGCAGTTTCTTTTAATTGCAAAACAGTACATCAGATTATTAATTAATAATAATCTGATAAACGTTTGCTTTATTTACTTTTCAGTACTTACATGTTGTAATCAGTTTATTGTATTCCATTTGGAAATTAATAAAGATTACACTGGTTTTATTTAATTATTGTTTAGTCCTTTAATTATTGTTAATTGTTATTTCGTACACGGAAACCAACAATCTTAACCGATACTCTGTTGTTTCTTTCGTGTATTGATTAATACAATTATTTAATTTTTATAAGGAATAGTGCCTTTTTGTTTTCGATTCTAATTTATATTAGAAATTGATTACAAAGAAAAATTCCAAACAACTTAATTTTTTATTTTATCTTGTTGATACCAACCATATTGGTATTCAATAAGAATCGTTTAATCCTTTTAATATCAACCGTATTAATATTTAAAAGGATAAAAGTTTAATTTTATTTTTTTGTTTGGTAATTCTTTTACAAACCCAAATATCAGTTTTGGTGTTTGTTTATAGAATTTATTGTACACGTATCTCATACGTTTTCTGTTGTCATTTCAGATGACAAACACGTCGCCTATTTAGTTGCCTATCGGAAGTGAGCATGACCCAATGGTTGGTGGAAATGTCCATAACATTGGGGGCGATGCGATTGTGCGGGCTACCGCCGATGACGTGGCTGCAGCGGCTGAGGCCGCCGCGGCTGAGGCCATGGCGGATGCTACGGCCAAAGCTGAGGCTGCGGCCGAAGCAGCGGCCACGGCCAAGGCTGCGGCCAAGGGCAAGGCACCGATGTATTCGGCTGTGCCTACTTTCCCGACTTCTCATCTGGAGAAACCGGAAAAATTCAGGAGAGACAACTTTAAACGTTGGCAGCAAAAGATGCTGTTTTATCTCACGACCCTGAATCTGACCAGGTTTCTCAAGGAGACTGCTCCCGTCCTAAGCGAGGACGATCTGGACGAGCAGTCGTTCTCTGCGGTTGAGGCATGGAGACATGCCGACTACCTATGCAAGAACTATATCCTGTGTGCTCTAGATGACACGCTGTTCAGTGTTTTCGAGCCCAAAGCTACTGCAAAGGAGCTGTGGGAGACTCTCGAAAATAAGTACAAAGTGAATAACGCTGGCACAAAGAGATTTGTTGTCACGGACTTTCACGAGTACCGTATGACTGACAGTAGGGGTGTCATGGAACAAGTTGAGGAGCTCCAACTGATTTATCACCGCCTTGAGACTGAGGGGCTAGTTATTAATGAGCCTTTCCAGGTGGCACTCATGATTGAGAAATTGCCGCCGTCATGGAAAGACTTTCAAAACTACCTGAAGCACAAGCGGAAGGAAATGAGGTTGGAGGGGCTCATTGAGAAGCTCAACATCGAGGTGAGCAACCGTCGCTCCGTGAGGAGAGTCGGTGGTGCTGTCATCCCGATGGCAAAGGCCAATGTGGTCGAAAGCTCCAACGTCAAACGGAAACGTTTTGACACCGGAGGCAGTGCTGTTGTCGCAAAGAAATTTGCGGAAACCTGCTTTGTGTGTAACAGGACCGGCCATCATGCCGCGGACTGTTATGACAATAAAGGCGCTGCTAAGCCTAAGCCCCCCCCCCCCCCGAGAAACTTCAAGGGCAAAGGGAAGAGGAAAGCTCCAGCTCAGGCTCATCTGGCTGAGGGAGGACGAGATGATGACCACTTTACTGCTGTGGTCTCTGAGGTCAATCTCGTGGGGAGCAACCCCAAAGAGTGGTGGCTGGATACTGGCGCCACAAGCCACATCTGCTCAACAAGGTGGATGTTTAAGACCTACGAAGCGGTAGAGGGAGAAAGCTGCTTCATGGGAAATCCTGCTACTTCCAAGGTGGAAGGAAAAGGAATGGTCGTGATGAAGATGACCTCGGGAAAAGAGTTGAGGTTGACAAATGTGCTTCATGTTCCGGATATCCGCAAGAATCTGATATCTGGATCAGTGATGGTGAAGAACGGGTTCAAGCTAGTTTTAGAATCCGATAAACTTGTAATCACCAAGAATGGTGTCTATATAGGCCGTGGCTATATGACCAACGACATGTTTAAGTTGAACGTAGGGACACCTGCTCCCAATAAAGGTGCTAAAGCTGAGGCTAGCACAAGTACTGTAATGACTGTTGCCCAAGAGGCCAATAAAAATTCTGAGTTTAATTATTTATTTGAGTCATTTCATTTGTGGCATGGTAGATTAGGTCATGTGAATTATAATTCTTTAAAGAAATTAATTTCACTAAAACTAATACCAAATTTCGTTTTTGATAAGCAACACAAATGTGAGATTTGTGTAGAAGCAAAATTAACGAAATCATCGTTTCAACATGTTGAACGAGAAATTGAACCTCTCGGTCTAATACACACGGATGTATGCGACTTAAAGTTCATACAAACGCGAGGAGGGAAAAAGTATTTTATCACCTTTATAGATGATTGTACTAGATACTGTTACGTTTACTTAATGAGAAGTAAAGACGAAGCAGTTGAGAAATTCGCTCTTTATAAGACCGAAGTTGAAAATCAACTCAATAAGAAAATTAAAACACTGAGAAGTGATAGAGGCGGTGAATATGAATCACCGTTTGAACAGATATGCGCTGAAAGCGGCATTATACATCAAACCACAGCCCCATACACTCCCGAGCAAAATGGGGTTGCTGAGCGTAAAAATAGAACGCTAAAGGAAATGATGAATGCTATGCTAATCAGTTCTGGGTTACCCCAGAACATGTGGGGGGAAGCGATACTTTCCGCTAACTATGTTCTAAACAAGTTACCACATAAGAAGCGAGAAAATACCCCATATGAATTATGGAAAGGTCATCAACCCAGTTATAAGAACCTACGGGTTTGGGGTTATCTCGCAAAGGTCCTAGTTCCTACTCATAAGAGGATGAGAATTGGTCCTAAGACGGTGGACTATGTGTTCATCGGATATGCACAGAATAGTAGTGCATATCGGTTTCTCGTGCACAAGTCGGACAATCCCGATGTGCACGTAGATACGTATATGGAAAGCCGAGAGGCCTCTTTCTTTGAAGATATCTTTCCCCGGAAATTACCTACATCTGTACCAACTGAAGAGTTGAATAGTGAAGGAAATGTGGGGGCAAGTGAACCGACAGAGGAAGAGGAAGAGCCTCGGCGCAGCAAAAGGGCAAGGAAGGAAACTTCCTTTGGACCTGATTTCCTAACCTTCATGGTTGAAGGCGAACCGGCGACATATAAACAAACTATGTCAACACCGGATTCCCAATATTGGGAAGAAGCTATTCAAAATGAAATTGAATCAATCATGCAAAACCACACTTGGGAAGTAGTGGATCTTCCGAAAGGATGCAAGCCCCTAGGTCACAAGTGGATCTTCAAGAGGAAGTTAAAGGTTGACGGCACGATTGAGAAATACAAGGCGAGACTTGTAGTAAAAGGATTCAGGCAAACGGAAGGTGTCGATTATTTTGACACGTATGCCCCTGTCTCCAGGAAAACGTCTATCCGAATCGTCATTGCTCTCGCAGCTTTGTTTGATATGGAAATACATCAAATGGATGTAAAGACGGCGTTTCTAAACGGAGAACTGGAAGAAGAGATTTACATGGAACAACCGAAAGGGTTTGTAGTTCCTGGTAAAGAGCACCAAGTGTGCAAACTTGTAAAGTCTCTATATGGACTCAAACAAGCGCCAAAGCAATGGCACGAGAAGTTTGATAGAATTATGCTATCAAACGGTTTTCACATTAATGAGTGTGATAAATGTGTCTACTCTAAAGGAAGTGGAAGAGACTATGTTGTAGTCTGTCTCTATGTGGATGACATGATCATAATTGGGAGTAATGATAGAATCAGCTCCACAAAGAAAATGTTATCACAACACTTCGATATGAAGGACCTGGGTATAGCTGATGTGATACTTGGTATGAAGATTACCAAAACATCAGAAGGGTATGCCTTGTCCCAAAGTCACTATGTTAAACAAGTTTTAGACAAGTTTGACAAGGACAGTAAAGCTATGTCAAGAACCCCAATTGAGTTCAACTGTAACCTGAAAAAGAATTTCGATAAAAGTGTGAATCAATTGGAGTTCTCTCGAGTCATAGGCAGTCTCATGTATATAATGAATTGCACTAGACCAGACATATCAAACTCAGTGAGTAGACTGAGCAGGTACACCAGTAATCCAAATGAGGAACACTGGAAGGCCATAATGAAACTTCTCAGGTATATGAGGTTTTCAGCCGATTACGGGCTGCACTATACCAGATATCCAGCGGTACTGGAAGGGTATTCAGATGCCAACTGGATATCAGACTCCAATAGCACAAGATCCACAAGTGCAGTCCCTAGAGTTTCAGAAAGTTTGAAACTCCAACAGTTATGGAGGCGGATTCTGGGGATGTAACTCACAGAATTAAATGACCACATTAAATTCTGCGGTTTCAGAATCCTCTATAAAGAGGCAGCCATCCCTTCACATTTCATACATTCGAAATCAGTCTACCTTCTCTCTAAAACAGCATATTTTTTCATAGCATTTAGAACCAGAGAGAACCACCCACCAACAGCTCGACTTAGACTCGTCGCCAGTTTCCGGCGAGTCTTCCGAGAGACGTTGTACCTTGGAATCGAAGCGCCAACGCAACCAGAAACCTTAAGGTGGTTGGGCGAATATCGGTTAAGGGCATACTGTTAACAGTAGCATCGTCTGATTAATTTTTACATTCTGTCCGTTTCTTTTCCGCACTTAAATTCTGTCTTTTACATTCTGTTTTTCCAATTCAGCATTTAATTTTCAGTTTTTAATATTCTGTCCTTAGCTGTAGCTTTTATATTCTGTTTGTACTATTCTGTAATTAGTTTAAAGTTCTGGTTTTATTGTTGTAATTACATTTCTGTAATTTAATTCTGTAATTAGATTATTTTCAATTCAGTCCTGTATTTTAAATTTGAAACAGAACAGTCCGGCTGTTAAGTCTATACTTTCCAGTCCGGCAGTTTCTTTTAATTGCAAAACAGTACATCAGATTATTAATTAATAATAATCTGATAAACGTTTGCTTTATTTACTTTTCAGTACTTACATGTTGTAATCAGTTTATTGTATTCCATTTGAAAATTAATAAAGATTACACTGGTTTTATTTAATTATTGTTTAGTCCTTTAATTATTGTTAATTGTTATTTCGTACACGGAAACCAACACTTTGCTTGTAAGATTTAGTATTTGCTTGTAAGATTTAGTACTTGGAGCAACCATTTTTGGGAGTTAGTTTGGTTGGATAAAGAGGAATGGAATTATAGGGTGGAGTTGCTGTGTTTTTGAACATTTAATAGAAGACAGAGTGAGTAGAAGGAGAATTTAGTAAGAATCTTTCCAATGACTTTAAAATTTAAATAATACTTCAAAATTATTAATTGCGTACTTACTACTCTACTACTATTATTTTAACTATGGGGGAGTTGGTGAACAAAATATTTTTTTAAATGCTTTAAAATTAAAAACGAAAAAAAATGATTTTTTAAAGGAATTTCCGGGTAACTATGAGAATTACCAAATTAGATTCATATATAGTTTGGGTAATTTATTTGTCAGAGAGACTGTATGTAGTCATCCTTTCTTTAATTTAAATAAAATATATATTGCTAAATTATTTGTCTCAAATAATAATACAGATATATATATATATATATATCACACACTACATTTGCCTAAATTTAATATATTTGGCTAATATTATACGATGTCGAGTGTAACTTTTGAACTTAACATTTGATAATAGTGTTGGAAAAAACATGTGAAAAACATGGGTGTTTCCGAATGGTCGCTGGAGCAACTTCGGGTCATTTTTACATGCGACAGCGCTAAGTTGTTTATACCATACTCAACGTGGTTGAGTAGCCCGTGTGACGGGCTTCGCAACGGTATATCGCATGACCTATTTGGAGAATGGGTGTGAATACAAAGTGGCTTCAAAGTTGGTACCTCGCAAGCTCAAATCTGGAAAATCTGGAAAACCGAAATGGTAATGGAAAACCATTTAGTATAATCCCATATTGGAAGATTGAGAGTCAATTTTACAATATATATACCATACCAACCCATGTAGTTATTAAACTAACATGTCCACATACACCTAAGAGTATTAGTGTGTACCACACACGCGCGCTCGCTCGTGTCTCGCTCGTGTCTCGCTCGTGTCTTTCCAGTACCTTTAGTTTCTGTAATTTACATTTCAGTCTTTCCTATTCTGTAATTTACTTTCCTGTAATTTAATTTCCAGTATTTACATAACAGTCCGGGCAGTTTTTTATATGTTAAAACAGTCCGGTAGTTTGTTTTATTTACAAAACAGTCCGGCAGTTTTTTATTTGTTAAAAAACAGTCCGGCAGTTTGTTTAAAACCAGTCCGGCAGTTTTTTTATTTGTTAAAACAGTCCGGCAGTTTGTTTAAAACAGTCCGACAGTTTTTTATTTTGTTAAAACAGTCCGGCAGTTTGTTTTATTTACAAAACAGTCCGGCAGTTTTTTATTTGTTGAAAACAGTCCGGCAGTTTGTTTTATTTCCAAAACAGTCCGGCAGTTTGTTTATTTGCGAAACCAGTCCAGCAGTTTATTTTAATTCTGTACGAGTCAGGAATTGTAATTAATATTCCAATTGTGAGAAATAAATTGTTATTTCCATTGCATTCCTGTCTTCTTTATTTTATTGTCCTTTCTTTTATAGTATTCGAAATAGTACCAAAACCAACAATCTTAAACAATAACATTTTTTGGTTTTTCTATTTTCGAAATAAGAAAGGACTTTTCTTTTTTATTTTTTGTTGACGTCTCGGTTTTTATTCTCGCAAAATCATTGCTAGTTTACTAGAAATTGAAATTTGCACATAGAATAAATCCGAATTGGTTTTAATCTTTTATTCTAGAATACTATAAAGAATTCTTAGTGAAATCAAAAGTGATTTGATTTTCACGCTAGAATATCTTTTATTGTTTTATTCTTTTGAAGCAATCTAATTAAGTTATAATTAGTATTTGCGATTAAGAATTTTAGTTTTCTTGCGAGAAACTAAACAGTCTTAATTTGTCATTTCAGATGACTAATGAGGATCAAATACCCATCGTTTCTTCGGAAAACGTGCAGGGCGCACTTGTGATTGGCAGTAGCCATAACAATGCGAGCGCTGCGAGTGGGGGGGCTCAGGCTGAGGCCGAAGCTGCTGCGGCAAAGGCTGCGGCCGACGCCGCTGCGGCAGAGGCCGATGCTATGGCTGCGGCTGCGGCCGCAGCACAGGCTGCTGCTAAGGCTGCGGCCAAGGCAGCGCTTGTGGCTGCGGCCAAGGCAAAGGGCAAGGCTCCGGCAACGCCGTCTATGCCAATGTTGCCAACCTCTCAACTGGAGAGACTGGAAAAGTTTAGGGGCAACAACTTCAAACGTTGGCAGCAAAAGATGCTGTTTTATTTAACTGCCCTTAATCTGACTCGGTTTCTTAAGGAGTCTGCACTCGTCCTAAGCGAGGATGATGAGGACGTGCAGACAGTTTCGGCGGTAGAAGCGTGGAAACACGGCGACTACCTATGCCAGAATTACATCCTGTGTGCTCTGGATGACACTCTCTTCAGTGTATTCGAGCCCAAGGCTTCTGCAAAGGAGCTTTGGGAGTCTCTCGAAAGAAAGTACAAAGTGAATAACGCTGGCGCAAAGAAATTTGTCATCACGGACTTTCACGAGTACATGATGACTGATGGGAAGAGTGTTATCGAGCAGGTTGAGGAACTCCAACTCATATACCATAGGCTTGAGGTTGAGGGGGTAGTTATCAACGAACCTTTCCAAGTGGCATTAATGATTGAGAAACTGCCACCTTCTTGGAAAGAGTTTCAAAACTACCTGAAACACAAGCGAAAGGCTATGACCTTGGAGGGACTCATTGAGAGGCTCAATGTTGAGCAAAGCAACCGTCGATCCGGAAGGAAAGGCGGTGGCGGAGCAGGCAACGCGGTTGCCAAGGCCCATGTGGTTGAGGACGCTGTGTCTAAGCGGAAACGCTTTGACAGCGCAGTCGGTGCCTCTCTCAAGAAGAAATTCATGGGAGACTGCTTTGTGTGCAACAAACCGGGCCATCGTGCCGCGGATTGTAAGATGCGCATCGACAAGCCCAAACCCCCCCCCCCCAAAGAGGAATTCCAAGGAAAAGGGAGGAAGAGGGCACCTGCTCAGGCTAATGTAGCTGAGGGAGGAGATGATGCTGGACAGGACTATATGCACCTGAGTGCTGTGGTCTCGGAGGTGAACCTGGTGGGGAGCAACCCAAAGGAATGGTGGCTGGACACAGGCGCCACTAGTCACATCTGTGCCAGCAAATGGATGTTCAAGACCTATACGGCCGTGGACAATGAGAGCTGCTTCATGGGGAACTCGGCTACTTCCAGGGTGGAAGGAAAAGGAACCGTGCTGCTGAAGATGACATCGGGAAAGGAGCTCACACTGAATGGCGTGCTCCATGTGCCGGAAATCCGCAAGAATCTGGTTTCCGGGTCTGTTATGGTGAACAAAGGATTTAAACTTGTATTTGAATCTGCTAAAATTGTAATCACCCTTAATGGAATGTATGTAGGCCGTGGCTATATGACCAACGACATGTTTAAATTAAATGTTGGTACTCCGGCACCTAAGGCCGAGTCTGCTATTGTGGGTACTAATGCTGAGGCAAGTACCAAGAATAATGTAACCGTTAATGTTGCCCAAGTGGCTAATAAAACGTCTTTTGCTTATTCTTGCGATTCATTTAATTTATGGCATGGTAGATTAGGTCATGTGAATGCTAATTCTATGAAGAAATTGATATCACTAAATCTACTACCTAATTTTGTATTTGATAAACAACATAAATGTGAGGTTTGTGTTGAAGCAAAATTAACCAAGTCTTCGTATCAACATGTTGAACGAAGTACTGAACCTCTCGGTCTAATACACACGGATGTACGCGACTTAAAGTTTATACAAACGCGAGGAGGGAAAAAGTATTTCATCACGTTTATAGATGATTGTACTAGATACTGCTACGTCTACTTAATGAGAAGTAAAGACGAAGCGGTAGAGAAATTCGCTCTTTATAAGACCGAAGTAGAAAATCAACTCAATAAAAAGATTAAAATGTTGAGGAGTGATAGAGGCGGTGAATACGAGGCACCGTTTGCGCAGATATGCGCAGAAAGTGGCATTGTACATCAAACCACAGCCCCCTACTCTCCGGAGCAGAATGGGGTTGCCGAGCGTAAGAATAGAACGCTCAAGGAAATGATGAATGCTATGCTAATATGTTCTGGGTTACCCCAGAACATGTGGGGGGAAGCCCTGCTTTCCGCCAACTATGTATTGAACAAGCTACCGCATAAGAACGTGATAAACCACCTTATGAACTATGGAAAGGCCATCGGCCGAGCTATAAATTCTTAAGGGTTTGGGGTTGTCTCGCGAAGGTCCTTGTCTCGCTTCCAAAAAGAACGAGAATAGGGCCAAAGACGGTAGACTGTGTGTTCATAGGATATGCACACAATAGTAGTGCTTATCGTTTTCTCCTGCACAAGTCGGATAATCCCGACGTGCATGTAGATACTATCATCGAAGCTCGAGAAGCTTCTTTCTTCGAGGAGATCTTTCCCCGCAAGTCTTCCATAACTGTAGAGACTGAGGAGTCAAACAGTGAGGAAAATGTGGGGGCAAGTGAACCGTTGGAGGAAGAAGAAGAAGAGCCTCGACGTAGTAAAAGGGCTAGAAAGGAAACGACTTTCGGTCCAGATTTTGTAACCTTCGTGATAGAAGGCGAACCGGCGACATTCAAACAAGCAATGTCATCCCCGGAAGCCCAATATTGGGAGGAAGCGATCAACAATGAGGTTGAATCAATATTACAAAATCACACTTGGGAACTAGTGGATCTACCACCCGGGTGTAAGCCACTAGGACACAAGTGGATCTTCAAGAGGAAGAGAAAGCTCGATGGAACAATCGAGAAATACAAGGCTAGGCTTGTAGTGAAATGTTTTAGACAAACCGAAGGTGTCGACTATTTCGACACCTATGCTCCTGTCTCCAGGAAGACGTCAATCCGGATAGTCATTGCTCTCGCAACACTGTTCGATCTGGAAATACATCAAATGGATGTTAAAACGGCGTTCTTGAATGGTGAGTTGGAAGAGGAAATTTACATGGAACAACCGGAAGGGTTTGTGGTTCCAGGTAAAGCTCACAAGCTGTGTAAACTTGTGAAGTCCTTGTATGGACTTAAACAAGCACCTAAACAATGGCACGAAAAATTTGATAGAGTGATGCTATCAAACTGTTTTCGGATAAACGAATGTGACAAATGCGTCTACGTAAAAGGAAATGAAAAGGACTACGTGGTAGTCTGTCTCTACGTAGATGACATGATTATAATAGGGAGTATTGATAACATCAACTCCACTAAGAGAATGCTGTCACAAAAGTTCGAGATGAAGGACTTAGGTGTCGCTGATGTAATACTTGGTATGAAAATTACCAAGACATCAGACGGATATGCGCTATCTCAAACTCACTATGTCAGGTAGATGCTTGACAAATTTGATAAAGATAGTAGAGCTACATCCAGAACGTGGTTGAGTAGCCCGTGTGACGGGCTTCGCAACGGTATATCGCATGACCTATTTGGAGAATGGGTGTGAATACAAAGTGGCTTCAAAGTTGGTACCTCGCAAGCTCAAATCTGGAAAATCTGAAAAACCGAAATGGTAATGGAAAACCATTTAGTATAATCCCATATTGGAAGATTGAGAGTCAATTTTACAATATATATACCATACCAACCCATGTAGTTATTAAACTAACATGTCCACATACACCTAAGAGTATTAGTGTGTACCACACACGCGCGCTCGCTCGTGTCTCGTGTCTCGGGCTCGGGCGCGGGCGCGGGCGCGGGTGTGGGCTTGGGCTTGGGCTTGGGCTTGGGATTTGGGATTTGGGGAATTTCTCGGGTCTCGGGTCTTGGGTCCAAACCCGAATAGGGAGTTTTGTATAAAATACAAAAGGAGTCCCTAGAGTTTCCAGCAAAGAGAAACGTCAGCAATGAATGAAATTAAATGCTGCGGTTTCAGGAATTAAGTGAGCGGATTCTGGAGGCGTAACTCCCATAATTGATGACCAACATTTATGGCTGCGGTTTCAGTAGAGCCTATAAAAGGCAGCCATCCCCCTCTCATTTCAACACACCAGAACACACAACACAGCATAAGCATCATATATAGAGAGAGAACCGCACCACCAACAGCTCGACCTGTGGTTCGGTGCCGGTTTCCATACGAGACACCCTGAGATAGAAGTTGTACCTTGGGAACAAAGTCCCGAAAGCAGAAACTTTTAAAGGTGGTTCGGGAAATATTGTTTAAGGGAAACTGCTCAGCAGTTGCCTCTTCTTTTAATTTCTGTTATTTATTTTTCAGTCCTTTATTATTCTGTCCATTTAATTTCAGTACTGTTTTCTTTTTGTATTTACTTTCCAGTACCTTTAGTTTCTGTAATTTACATTTCAGTCTTTCCTATTCTGTAATTTACTTTCCTGTAATTTAATTTCCAGTATTTACATAACAGTCCGGGCAGTTTATTTAATAACAGTCCGGGCAGTTTTTTATATGTTAAAACAGTCCGGCAGTTTGTTTTATTTACAAAACAGTCCGGCAGTTTTTTATTTGTTAAAAAACAGTCCGGCAGTTTGTTTAAAACCAGTCCGGCAGTTTTTTATTTGTTAAAACAGTCCGGCAGTTTTTTATTTTGTTAAAACAGTCCGGCAGTTTGTTTTATTTACAAAACAGTCCGGCAGTTTTTTATTTGTTGAAAACAGTCCGGCAGTTTGTTTTATTTCCAAAACAGTCCGGCAGTTTGTTTATTTGCGAAACCAGTCCAGCAGTTTATTTTAATTCTGTACAAGTCAGGAATTGTAATTAATATTCCAATTGTGAGAAATAAATTGTTATTTCCATTGCGTTCTTGTCTTTTTTATTTTATTGTCCTTTATTTTATAGTATTCGAAATAGTAACAAAACCAACAAATAGTTGGAAATAGTTAGAGATACGAGTGAAAGAAAGAATGAACAAAAAACGTATTTTGCTTGAAGAGTTTCTCATTTATATCTAATTGAAAGTGCCATTTTAAAAGACTTGAATGAAATGTTAAGGCTCCGTTTTTTTCAATCAATTTTTAAATTCTGCAAATATAATCGTATCTAGATTTGACACTTGTAATAGTAATACATTTTGACCTTGTTTTAATCGTAGCAGATGCACTGCCTTGTACTATAGTATAATTCAAGTTTCAATGTTTAGAAAGAGCAACTAATATTGTACCCCAGACATCCATTTTCTGTCAACGTATTTAAACCTCATAAAAAATGAAGATGAGATGGTAACAACTTACAATATTATGATCTTGTTACTGATTACAAATTAGCATGGTGACGGCTTTTAATATGACCACAAACATGACCAAATTTAGTGAAGAGGGTGAATAACTTAAGCATATAAGTCACAGTCGATCATTCAAGGTAAACGATGAATTTGCGTGAACTAAATGTAAGATTTAGTACTTAGAGCTAAATGATTGAGAAATAAAAAGTTGCAATCTTCAAAAAATAAAAGATAACGTGAAGGCTGCTCTCTGTGAATTTGCGTTGATTTATTTTACATTGTTTCCATGTGTTATTCACTTCTACTTTTTATTCTCAAAACTCTGTCTATTTTGGCATGTTTGAGTAAGACTAATTCTATTTCTTTATAAAAAAATAAACTAACTATTTCACTTTGAATTATGAGTACTCCTCTGTGTTTTTAGTTTGAATTTCTGATATAAAAAAGGTGTATCCAAAACACGCTCTCAAAGTCGCACTTCACTTCATCTTAAGTTAGTGATATGTTGACATGCATCAAGATAAAGGTAACAATTCCAACATTAGTCAAACACGAAAAGTAAGGTACTTGAGAACAATGAGGTCTTCAATGCAATGAACTTTAGGTTGTAAAAGAGACAATTACTTAAAGTCTCTTATTTGAACAAAAAACTGTATCCAAAGTTCGTGTCCTATTAGCAAGCTTTAAGTGACTGTTAAACATCTATTCCACTTGCTTGATTAAAATTATAGGAAACTTTAATTTAAACAAACTCTGTCATTTCTTTTTCTTTTGATAATCAAAGGAACTCCTTTGAAATCGTCTTGGGTTATCGTAGCTTCCTTTGAAACATTCATAGTCTGGTATAAAAAAAATTCATTAACCATCAAAATGATATCCCTCATTCATGATTACCCTTTTTTCCAAATAAAGAGCAAGTATGTTGGATCTTCAATATTTGAGCCATTACTTTTACGATTCAGAGTATTTGGACGCCTTGACCAAAATAAAAAAAGAGTACTGGACACAATAGATTGCTGTTATACTACGTTCGTTAATTTTATCTTTTTGGAAATTCGCAAAAAATTAAAATCTGGAGGTTAACCCTGTGAATGAATAAAGCTATTACATTACAGACATCCTTTATTCTTAATGAAATTTGACATGCAATCTGAAGATTGTGAATGGTCGTATTCGTATATTATACTATGTATGAAAATCTTGTGTATACAACTTCAAAATATTATACCATACTCTTCTAATTTTTGGTCATCAATTCAATCTTCTCTTTTTTTTCAACATTCTCTCAAGTCTCAAGAGAATGAGGTATGCAATTTCCTCATTTTGAGGACAGTAATATATGCCGGGGTTTCAGGGGTTTTGTCAAGTAATTATGTAGTTCGTAAATAGTAACCCTTTCTTGGGCCGTATTATATTTCCATCATTATTGGCACCATACCATGCACACTTGAGATGTAAATTGGGGGAAATTGGCTTCTAGTTCTAGGCAATGTTTTCTGAACTATTTGGATTCTAGTACTGGCTATTGTATGAAGTTAGGTTTTATGGATACAATTTAGTGAAAATGTTGAAAAGTTGTATACTATTGTTACTTGATTAAACAAAACTTATAGCCTAAAATATGTTTAAAGGTTAATACATATGGTACATGATATCATTGTTTTTTATTTTTTGTTTTTAACTTTATTGTTTAGTGATACTACATTGATATTATATCAAATCTTAAATAAGAGTTAAAAATTATGGGCAATTAACAAAAACATACACTACCCCTATTATATTACCAAAAACATACCCTCAAAAGTTAAATTACCAAAAACATACCTATATATACTTATTATTTTTCTAATTCTAATCAAACCATAATCTAACCCATCTCTCTCTAACCGCAACTCTCTCTCTCTAATCGCACCTCTCTCTCTAACACACGATAATCGCAGCTCTTTCTAGCACATTCTAATCTCCAATCTCTCTCTAAAAATGACTAAAAACTCACAAAATATTCATATGCTAATTATAAAATGTCATACCATAATTTTAAAATGTCATACCCTAAATGTTCTTAATTACAATCAAATATCTAAAAAAGAGTTCATACCCTAATTTTAAAACTTCATACTCTAATTTTAAAACTTAATACCCTAATTTCAAAAGTTCATACCCTAAATTTCAAAAATATATACGCAAAAAGAATGAAATTTATCTCATACATTAGTCATACGTCTTGCGAGAAGCTGGAATTGTTTCGCCACCAACTTATTCTAGTTTTCTCCCCTCCCCTCCCCTCCCCTCCCTCTCTCCTCCACGAACACGTGCCCATGCCCCGCCGCCACCACACTCTTCACCAAAAACACATCAAATTCATTTAATTCCACCAAATTATCGAAAAACCTAGCTTCCGAGAACCTCTTGACAATAACGTCTCGGTCCAAATCCCTAAGTTTATCAGCTAGGGTTTTCGAGCGGGAGAGTTTAGAAGTGAGAGACTTGAGCCGATCAAGGTCGGGGTGGAGGTTAGAGGGAGGGTGAGAGAGGTGGGAGGGGGCGGTGGAGACACGGGGCGGGGAGGACGAGAGGAGAGGGAGAGAGAGAGGAACGGGTCGGGGTTTGAGGAGGGAGGAGAGAAAGAGGGGGCGAGGGAGAGCGGAAGAGAGGAGAGTGGGGGTTTTGAGGTTGCCATTGTTGAGCAGAGAGAGATAGTGTATGGGGGATAATAAATATATTATATACGAGTATATATATATATATATATATAATATTGTAAGGTATGGTTTTGATAGTTAAAGTTTTAAGGGTATATTTTTGGTAATTTAGTTTCAAAAGTAGTATATTTTGTTAATTTATCCTAAAAAGGTTTTTAGTAATTAAGTATGTTTTTATGTATTAATTAATAATTCTCCCTAAAATATAACTAATTGGTTTTAGGGACAATATATAAAATTGAGGTCAAAATCTTTTTCAATCATTTTCTCTCTCTAGAAACTCAATCCACACCACCTACATCGTCGTAGTAGTATCCCCACTACCATCGTTCGAACACGTTATGACCACACCACTGTCATGGAAACGGCGGACTAGTCCGCCGCATGCTAATGTTGACATTGGCCCGTCACAATCGATCTCCGTCGTCGCAGTATATATATATATATATTGATAGATATATTATAACGATCCGGTCCTCTGAGCAAACCGTCACCATCTGCTTCTTACCACCAATACTGTCCGCTTTTGCCCAATTTCGTCGTCGCTTCTTGGGTCGCACGACTTTAAAAAGCCTTGGTGATAAGAAGAATGATACTTCTACCTTATATACCATATATGTACAACATATCTAGGCGATATGAGATATATCACTTCTCTTTACCACGGTATTTTTCTACGAAAATCCGGGTTATTACATATACAGAAATAAAGAGTGGTCAGAGGGACATTGGATGAAGTCTTTCATCTATAATTACGGTACGTAGCATATTATAAATTCTTTTCAAAACTAAGATTACATAATTTGTTCAAAACAAGAGTAAAATCATGAATTTCTCCATTGCTTTTACAATATTCCAATTGATCATACTATACATCATGAGCTCTTCCGTCGAAGCAACAACCATAGGCTTTCGTGTACCTTTTATTCATCCTAACTCACCAAAACATCCTTTATACAATCCCCAGACAACCTCTAAGGACATCACAAGTCATATGCAATAAGTGGATATATGAACAGCTACAGATTTGATAATGGATATATGAACTCTGAGAGTATAATTGTTAAGGTTAATAAGTGGCTAAGATAACTTAACATGCTAATCAAACTCAAATACCCCACTGCTAATTTTCAAGCTCTTACTCTTAATGTTTTACATGTTAAAAACATCACTTGTAGAATAAAGAGACCAAATCTAGTCTCTTGGCTCTGTCCCCTCTCAGGTAAGCTTAAACTAAACTGTGATGGTTTTGCATATAGTAACTCTGGTCCTAGTGGGTGTGGATATATTTTGAGAAATAATAAAGGTGTCATGTCTTTTGCTTTCTCTTATGAATTAGGCACCAACACTAACAAATTTGTAGAACTAATGAGCTTGAGAAATGGACTTTTAATTTGCTACGGTTTGGGTTTCACTAATGTGTTTATTGAAACTGACTCTGAAATAATTGTTAACTGGTGGAGAAAAAGTATATCCTCTGACCCCAAATTTGACCATATTTGACATGATATATTATCTCTAATGTGTTTTGTGGGCACCAATATTAGTCATATTTACAGAGAACAAAATCAAGTGTCAGATAGGCTGCCAAAAAAGGCGCTCAAGGGCAAAATGATACTTTTCTCTTCCCAATAGAGCTTTCAAGTGATACATATGCAGCATACTGGTTGGATCAAAAAGAGACACCTTACCTAAGAGGGGGTATCTTTACTTCTTAATACCGAGCTAATGATGCATTTGGCTGAACCTATCCCTAACTATTTTTTATGTGACTTTAGTATTATTGTTGACTTTTCGTAACAAAAAAAGGAGCCTCAGTTTTCGGAAGGCCCACAGCCTCCAAATCTCTAGTTCCGGCTCTGATTGAATTATTCAGGTGGTTGTAATTTTTGAAGATTTTAATACTTGATGGACTGTTGATGCACTAAAATGAGACAGTCACTGGACTATCCACTTGATTGTAATTTGATAAAATTCATATATAAGTATTGTTATCCTACTGGTGCACTAAAAGGCGACATTTCTGTTGTTATTAGAATATATAAAATTGCTTCAGTGTCCTAAACTGAAAAATTAAGACTGTGTGATCCGATATTTGTTTGATCAAACTGTAAGGACCATTATTGTAATCTATCCAAAGTAACAGTGTTGGTAGTTGGGTCCGAATATATTTTTGGATCAAACATGGGAATTATATTAGCCTTCCTTATCGAGGCGGTATCTAGAACCTTAATCCAGATAACAGAAAGAAAAAACCGAAATGACCAGAACTCGAAAAGCATTGAAAGGGGAAGAGCCTCAGTTGAAGTCACCAAATGCTATAATAGTTTGAAGTTCAAAGGATTACAGTACTCAAATGGAATACACGGAAACAAGTTACTACAGTTCATTATAGCACACTAGAAGAATTATACTAAAAAAAAGTTATTTCTTTACCTTCTCTAAAACTATAAATAGCATCCACTCCCACAGAATCGAGCCATATATGTTCATCATTGCAGTACTTGACAAGGTTAGATTTTCGATTCGGATATAAATTTGTTCCAGCCATTCTCCTTATCCGTTGACATAAAAATGTAAGAGCTCAATTTTTCTACATGTAACATAGCCATGAGTCCATGACAAACAGGACACATAGGAGAGCTTCCACACTTTTATTAGAAAGAGATGTTCCTTGGTAGCAATAGTGTTTGACTAACCTGTCCAAAAAAACTGTTTCATTCTAGGAGCCGTTTTAGCGTTCTAAAATCTTTTTATATACTTTGGGACAGTCAGTAATTTCTCAGTTTGACTTAGCTTGCTATTATGATATATGATAGCCAGACTTGATCGAGACAGAAATTGTCTAAGACTCACCCTTATCATACACGAAGATTCGGAGCACCAAGACCTCAACCCCTTGTTTAAAAAGATGATATATAAATTATTCAATTTTCTTCAAACTTGCCAATGTATGATGGGTTAACTAGCCCATTCCTCAAACCCCCCTATGGCCCCATCTTGGAGGCCAATATCTTGAACACCGTTTATTAGTTTTGGACAAATCTTATACCATTTTCATGCTCTCGGAAAGTATTTCGATTTGGGTACGAAACACGCACTGTTTCGTAAATATTAGCCCGTCCAAACCAGTTTACAAAGTTGAACAAAACCGTTTTATAGTATAAACTTCAACGTAAATGCAAAATTTATGTCAGCATACTTTTTTCATCACAACACTTAAATCTAAAAATGTGCAAAGTCATTATTTAAAATTAGAAAAATCAGAGTTTCTCACGTCTTACGTCTACTATTTCTGTTTCCATGTAGCAGATTTAAAACACTAATGGTGCTTAAAACGTGCATAGAAAAGGACTAATGAAATACTATAAACCATATGTTTGTCAAACATTAAGTTGACACCAGCAGGATGTAGACATGCACTCAGTTTGTAGACCTTATACTATCTTCGTACGTTCAAACTAAGGATTAAGTAGAATTCTGCTTGACCTATCGAAAGGGGCGGAACCAGGTTTTTTTGGGGAACCTGTGGTGTAAAAAATATGTCGAATAGAAGATAAAATAAATAAGGTTTAATATAAAATTAAATAATTTTTTCTATGTTTAATATAGCATAAAATAAATACGAAGTTAAGACAAAGAGTTTGGGTAATAAAATAATTTTTTTAGTAATCTTGTTTGGAAAAATACAGTGGTCATTTATGAAATTTGATAATTTAAAGGTAAAAAACAGAAAATTTTAGAAAAAAAAGTTCAAACACTACAGTACCTTAAAACCAATTTTACCACTACACCAGCAGATCTTTTATTTAATTAAGGTGGGGCATCAATGTATATATCTTAGAAAATTTTAAATTATACATATAAAAAAAAAAAATCACCGTCAGGGTGACCACGGCCACCTCCAGCCACCCGCTGGGTCCGCCCCCGGCTATGAACCAATATGACATTTCACTCGAGCTATCATGACCAAATTGACTTAATTTTTTCATAAAATAATATCAAAAGTCTAAAGCAGTTCATCATCCAGAAACAAATGTTCAATAGTTATTCAACTTAATTAGTAGTATTAGAAACCACAAGTAAGTATACAAACCATATGTAGTTCATCCAAAATAACAGTACTGTTACAATTGAAACATTACTTATGGTACATATAAGGCCTATAGGGACCATTTTGTAGTTCACCTCTAATTATATCGTCGTTTTTCTCATGTGCCCGGTGCCCCAAAGACCAATTAATTTATCACCTTGATTGGAGTACTATATGAGAACCATATGTATAGCATTACAGAGTATCTAATTCAATGCCTTAACCCCTTGTCAAAAAAATGGTTTAAAGTAGGGTCGGGGAAAAATCCCGAAATCCCGACTAGACTCGTGTCCCGACCCGTATCCGATCCGAAATTTTTTGACCCAAAAATGTCGGGTTTTGTCCCGACCCGACAAACTTCGGAATCGAGATCGGATGACAATTTTGATTTCGTCGGATGTCCCGACCCGACCCGATTTTTTAATTAATTTGTATTTTATATAAAAATGTAAATTAATGTATATCAAATGAAAGTGATAAGAATCAAACTTTGTACCTCTAGTATAGAATGTAACCACTCCACCATATGAGCAATAATCTTTTTTGTTTTATATATTAGTTATAATTATATAAGTATAATATACATTTATATTTTTTAATATATGAAACTATTTAAAATAAAAAATATACTTAAATTAAAAAATTATGTTGTTATTTTCAAGAACGATAAATTATTATTATTTTCCGATTATAAAAATTATAATGATAATGTATCTCATTTAGCATGATAATTGTTGCTTGTATGAATGAAACTAAATAATAAAAGAACATGATAAAAAACGTATCAATTTTTTTATTTACTTTATTATTTGTAATTTCATAATATTTTTTCTACTATATGTTAATTTCTTTTTTCATTTATTAGGAATGTTATTTTTAAACTAGGTTTATGTTTCGTGTTAATAACATGTTTATAATTTTCAAATGAAAATTGTTAATAAAAAATGACGTCGTCGTAAAATAAAAAAATATGTCGAGAGATTCGAGATAAACTTATCCCGACCTTACGAGATCCCGAAAATTCGGGTCCCGAAAAATTCGGGTCCCGACTTTTGTCGGGATCGGGATTTTTTTCATTTCCAAAAGTAATCGGGTCGGGAGTTTACGGGTCGGGTTCCGACCCTAACTCACCCTAATTTAAAGCATTCAAGTTTACAGGATGGGTTAGTAAACCACTTCCCAAAATACCCCTATGACCAGGGCCGGTTGTGAGATATTTAAGCCCCGTCGTTAAAAATAAAAAAAAAGGCCATTTGTATAATATTTTACCCAAAATATTATTCTGACACCAAAAATTGAAAACAATGTTAAACTTCAAAACTAAATATCCAATAAAATATTACCGGTTAGACTTTTAAGGGTACGTTAATTAGTATTGAATTGTTACTTTGATATCATGTCATTTTTTTGCAATATACTAATAGAATTAAAACGGAATTAACAAAAATAAAATCATACGATTAATTTTAAACATCCTGATTACATTTAATCATTTGACTATTAGTGAAGTAAATTGTGAATAATACATGTACATCAAAATACAATTTTATAAGACCTAATTTTGTATGTTCTTTAAAGTAATGGACCTAAATTTAATTAATTTAAAGTATAAGCACCAAATAGAGTAAGCATTTCGGCTGTGACTGTCAAACTGATGGAGTAAATTGAATTGTTTTATACTATTGTGATCCATTTGTAGTTACCACTGAATTAGAACGAATGAAAAAAAAAAAATGAGAAAAAAGGTGGCAACATGAATCAAACCGTTGGCCTCCAGCTTAATAATAAGTTTATGATTTTCCATTTGGACTACAATATCATATATTCATTGAAATTGATCTAATATAACATAGGGGAAATTCCCTACAATATCTCATATCAACTTATATTTCTCCTAAATATCGCGATAAGTTCACATTCCTCAGTACCACTTTTTAATTATTTACTAAAAATATTACAAACCAAAATATAATAGACATATTTTATCTTTCTACAAACCCAAAAAAATAGTTTTAAATTACAACAAAATAAAAAAAAACACAAAAAAATTATAAAAAATATAACATTCACAAAAAGAAAAATCACAAAAATCACAAAAAATTATTAAAAAAATCAAAAAAATCAATAAAAAATTATAAAAATCATAAAAAATTATAAAAATCATAAAAATCACAAAAAATAAAAAGAATTATAAAAAATGAAAAAATCATAAAAAATGAAAAAAAATCACACTTTTTAAAAAATTACAAAAAAAGATATGATTTTTTTTTGTCAATATAACACTTTTTATACCGAAAAATATGTTTTTTCATAAAAAAAACACTTTTTTCATCAAAAAGTGGTTTTTTTAGAGGGAATTCCATATAAGTAACTCTTACCAACTTATATTCCTTCTATATATCTTGATAATTTCATATTACTCATAGGTACCAATTTTTAATTATTTAGTTTATTTACTAAATGGTCATGCAAACCAAAAAATAATATACATATTTTATCTTTTTACAAAGCCAAAAAAATAGTTTTAAATTACAACAAAATTCTATAAAACCAAAAAAAATCACAAAAAAATGAAAAAAATTATAAAAATTATAAAAAAATCACAAAAATTACAAAAAAAAAAAGAATTAAAAAAATGAAAAAATCATAAACTTTTTAAAAAATTACAAAAAATATATAATTTTTTTTGTCAATATAACACTTTTTATACTGAAAAGTGAAATTTTTTTATACAAAAAAATGGTTTTTCCATGAAAATATGCCTTTTTTTAATCTAAATGTGCTGAAAGTGCATCTAGTTCAGTCAAAAATACATATAGTTCAGTCAAAAGCGTATATAGTTCAATAAAATTGCATATAGTTCAGTCAAAAGTGTATATAGTTAATCAAAAATGCATAAAATTGAGTCGAAATTGCATTCAATTCAGCTGAAAGTACATCTAGTTCCGTTGAAAGTGCATACAATTCAGTCGAAAGTAAATATAGTTCAATAAAAGTGAGTATGCATATAGTTCAGCTAAAAATGCATCTGGTTCAGATGAAAGTACATCTGGTTCAGCTTAAAGTGCATCTAATTTAGTTAAGTCAAAAGTGCATATAGTCTAGTCGAAAATGAATATAGTACAGTCGAAAGTGCATATAGTTCTGTTAAAAATGCATCTGATTCAACTAAAAGTGCATCTGGTTCAACTAAAAGTGCATCTGGTTCAACTGAAAGTGCATATGGTTCAGCTGAAAGTGCATCTGGTTCAGACAAAAGTGTATCTCGTTCAATAAAAGTGCATCTCGTTCTGTAAAATATGCATCTAGTTCAACTAAAAGAGCCTCTGGTTCAGCTGAAAGTGCATATAGTTCAGCTAAAATTGCATCTGGTTCAGTCGGAAGTGCATCTAGTACAGTAGAAAGTGCATAAAGTTCAATAAAAGTGATTTTTTTCATTTTTTTTCATTTTTTTTAATTTTTATAATATTTTGTGATTTTTTTCATTTTTTATAATTTTATGCGATATTTTTCACTTTTTATAATTTTATGTGATTTTTGTTATTTTTTTTGTAATTTTTTTAAAAAAAATTTCATTTTTATTTTTTTTTCATTTTTTGTGATTTTTTGTGTTTTTTTGTGATTTTTTTAAAAAAAATCATTTTTTTTGTTTATTTTGTTTATTTTTATAATTTTTGTTATTTTTTTTAATTTTTACAATTTTTTTTCATTTATTTTGATATTTTTTGCATTTTATATAATTTTATGTGTTTTTTTTTTTTATGAAATATGTGTATAACGTTTTGGTAAATAAAGTAAATAATTAAAAAGTGGTATCTATAGAGAATATGAACTTATAGAGGTAGTTAATAGTAATATAAGTTCAAAAATGGTATCTATTGGACATTATTTGTATAATATATTCAGTAATAAATTGGTAGTATATACCGATAGTTTTTCTAAATATTAGGCCCTTTAATTTTCAAGACCCGGTGCTCCCACACGGTTTGCACGGGCTCAAAACCGATCCTGCCTATGACCATATTTTGGAGGTCAGTATATTTTATACCGTTTATCGGTTTTGGACAAATCTTATACCGTTTCGATGCCATCAAAAAATACTTCGATTTCGGCACCAGACACTCACCATTTAATGAAAGTTAACCCATCCAACTTGGTTCACAAAGTTGGACAAAATAGGTTTATAATATAAATTCCATTAGAGCGTACGTAAATTCAAACTTTATGTCTGCATACTTTTTTCATCACAACACTTAAATCTAAAAACGCGCAAAACCATTATACAAAATTAAAAAAAATCAGAGTTTTGTTCGACTATCTCTGTTTCCATGTACCAAATCTAAAACACACTCAGCCACTCCTTCAATAGTGTTTAAAACGTGCATAGAAAAGGACTCATGAAATACTATAAATCATATGTTTGTCCAACGTTAAAAACAGTTTGCGTGAGTACCCAGATACCAAGATAACAAGAACAACGACATCACTAAACGTAACTATTTATTCAAAACTAACATATTTTAAATCTTTAAAATAACCGTTTACATTTATACAAAATTTCAGCTTTCTTATTAATTTTTTTATAATAACACTATATTATTTCTTTTTATTTGTTTATTATTATTTAATAATCATATTACAATATTTCAATCACAAAAATATGGACATCATGATAGTTTCTTATTATTATATTTATCTAGTAAATCATATACATTACTCATATATAAGGTGAATTTTGTGTTTCTTGAAATTTGAGTAATTTATAGGGTTACTGATACATGACACTTTTTAATACCATAATTTATTTTTTGTTACATATATGGCCTATGGGGACCATTTTGTAGTTCACCTCAGATTATATATCGTCATTTTCATCATGTGCCCCAATGACCAAATTTTTCACCTTTGATAAAGTACTACTGTATAAGAACCATATATGCATAGTGTTATTACGTTATCGGGTATCTAACTTAATAGTAGTACATGCGTCTCTTTACCATCAGTTTGCTTTCATATAAATATATAATCAATCATCAAGCTTGTGAATGTGTCATCCATTGTCTCTCCATAAAAACTTATCGCGCAAAATAAACTCGGAGAACCGAGACTCCAACCCCTTATCAAAAATAAAACAGTATATAATCCATTTAATTAGCTTGTGGGATGAGTTAATAAACCTTATTCCGAAATCCCCCAATGACCTCAATTTGGAGGCCAATATTTTTGAAAGAATCATTGATTAGTACATAAAAACATGTTTAATATCCAAAAACTATCATTCTCAACTGTTGTTTAAGATTTGATACATGTAAACTAGCATGAGTGGGCATCAAAGTTAAAAACAAAATAAAAATAAGTAGAATCATGTATTATATGTACATAAGTTTAAATGAGATTTTAACAATAAATTTTTTATAATTAAGTCTAAAATATGAACTAAATGATCATTTTCGCAATTGATTATCGGTTTTGGACAAACCTTATAACGTTTCAAATCTCTCAAAAATTACTTCAATTTCGGTTAGCAAACATGCACCGTTTCATAAAGGTTAACCTGTATAAACTGGTCGATAAAGTTGAACAAAACCAGTCTAATAATATAAATTCCACCGAAACACATGTAAATGCATGCAAAGTTTATGCCCGCATACTTTTTTCATCACAACACTTGAATTTGAAAGTGATTGTTCAAAATTAGCTAGAAAAATCAGAGCTTCTAAAATCTACTGTATCTACAAAAACAAGTTCAATCAGATACGGACAAATCTGTCAGAAATCTGTCGTTAAATAACAAAATCCGTCAGTAAAATCAAAATCCGTCGCAAATCCGTCTACGATAAGAGCGTTGGAGAATAAATCTGTCACAAAATCCGTCCATGATTGATATTTTTTTTTGTAGTGATAGATGTGTCAGATATAAGAGCACTCGCATCAGTTTTCTTATATCACAAATTTACCTTAAATATGAGCAGATTGTTCTAAAATTGTATACGCATCAGTTTTATTATCTATTAACTTAAATACACATGAACTCAAATATCACTCAAATATAAGAGCATTCACATCAGTTTTCTTATATCACCAATCTACCTTAAATATGAGGAGATTGTTCTAAAATTGTATACACATCAGTTTCCTTATCTATTATATTAAATATATATGAACTCAAATATCTTTCAAATATAAGACATCAAGATGTTCATTTGTAATTAAAATAATAATTTCTTTCCTCTTACTTTTCTCTTATTGTCTCTCATTTATTTGTATTTTTCATATATAAATTAATAAAATAACAAAAAGATGAGTTGTATAGCTATGATAGAGAAATTTATAAAAAAAACTGATAATTTGTATAAATCAAAACGTTTTCTTATAATTTGTAAAAGTGTACTTTTTACTTGAATACGAGAAAACTTGTAACTTATTTAACGTGACTGCTCTAATAAATTAATTTAGTTGAAAAAAATTGATAGAATTATATTAAAATATAGTAATATTTAGTTATGATAATAAATTTGATAGGAAAGCTGGAAAATGTATAAAGTTAAACTGTTACACTAAAAATATAAAAGTGATGTTAATTACCTTAAATATGAGGAAAAATGGAAGGAAATTGGTGCGTTTGCTCGGGATCAAGATGTTTCCTTGTAATTAAAATAATAATTTCTCTATCTTATTTCTCTCTTATTCACTCTCCTTTATTTGTACTTTTCACATATAAATTAATAAAATAACATAAAGATGAGTTGTATAGTTGTGATAGAGAAATTTATAATTTTTTTTTGATAATTTGTATATACCAAAACGTTTCCTTATAAGTTGCAAAAGTGTACTTTTTACTTTAAATACGAGAAAACTTGTGACTTATTTAATGTGTTTGCTCTAGTAAATTAATTTGGGTTGAAAAAAATTGATAGAAGTAGATTAAAATATAGTAATATTTATTTATGATAATAAATTTGATATGAAAACTGAAAAATGTATAAAGTTAAACTGTTACACTAAAAATATAAAAGTGATGCTAATTAGTTTAATTATAAAGAAAAGTGTAGTAAAACTAATAAGTTTACTCTAAAACTCACTCAGCCACACTGCTGAAATAGTGCTTATATTCATATGCATGTTTGCCCAGCGTCAAAAACAGTTTGTTGCACCAGCTACCCAAGATAGTAACATGAGAATATCTCATAACAAGAGATTTCAGCAAAAATATCTCTGAATCTGGAACTCATGACTAGCTAGACCATATGGTATCTTCGTTCAAACTATGGATTAAGTAGAATTCTGCTTGAGCTATCGACCAATATGAAATTTTGCTCGAGCTATATGATGACCAAATTGACTTAATTTTCTCATAAAATGATAACCAAAGATCTAAAGCAGTTCATCATCCAGAAAAAAAAAATGTTCAATAGTCATTCAACTTAATTAGTAGTATTAGAAACCACAAATATATAAACCATATGTAGCTCGTCCAAATTAACAGTGTTACAATTGAAACATTATTTTTGGTACATATATGGCCTATGGGGACCATTTTGTAGTTCACACCTCAAATTATATCAGTAATTTTCCTGATGTGCACCAATACCAATTAATTTATCAACTTGATTGGAGTACTATATAATAAGAACCATGTGTATAGCGTTAGAGGGTATCTAACTTAATAATACATTCGTATCTTTACCACCAGTTTGCTTTCATTTGATCAACCATCATAATAATTAAGCCAAAAAATGGTTTCACTAAGCTCTCCACCATTCTCGGTAACTAGAAAACGGACAGAACTAATCTCCCCATCTAACCCGACGCCACGCGAAGTAAAGCAACTTTCGGATATAGACGACCAAGGAAGCAACCGTTTTCAACTTCCTTTACTTTTCTTCTACGAAAATGAAAACACATTTTCTAAAACAAATATAGAAAAACGCGACCATGTGGAGGTGATTAAAGAAGCCATAGCTAGAGCCCTTGTGTTTTATTACCCATTAGCGGGAAGGCTAATGGAAGAGCCTAACGGAGAGTTAACAATGGATTGCACTGCAGAAGGGGTGTTGTTCGTAGAAGCTGATACGGATGTTAGCCTTCAGGAGCTTGGGGATAGGATTTTACCACCATGTCCTCTTCTGGAGGAGTTTTTGTGTGATGCATCTGGTTCTGCAAAGATTGTTGATGGTTCTCTTTTGATGATTCAGGTTTGTAATCTATAGCCTTGAAAATGATCATATTCTTTCACATCAAAAAGTCTCTCTCAAAATTCAAACAAAACGAATATAACGATTTTCATGATTAGTAACTTGAAAATGCCTCACTCATGTTACGGATTGAGGTTGTTTTCACTCCAAAAAATGCCTCTATATCATTCTCTCTATTCCATTTCTCTTAATATGCATTGAGCTAATATGACAATTTGAGGAGCCACTATCCTCTTCTCAACATGAAATCTTAATTATTTCAATCACGGGAGTGTATGTGAATTGTGAATAGTCAGACAAAAAATAGCATTGACAAAGTTAACGAGAGAGAGTAAAATAATAAAAAATCAAGAAGGATGATCTTGTGTCAATGACTCGATATAATATAAATAGTTAAATTCTAAAAGTGGTGTTTTATCCTTAATTTAAGGAATCTGAATACAAAAAGGTGTGTATATACCATTCTTTTAAAAAGCGCTTTATATTGAGCTATAGTTCGTGAAATAGCGTTTTTTAATCGAAAAACGCTATGATAAACGGCTATTTGGATGGGAAAACGTTAAATTCGCGATATATGAACGTTATTTACTGTTCGAAATATACTAAAAGATATGTTTGTTTTTTGATTTATATTTGACAATGTTTTGAATTGATCTATTTAATAAGAATAATATGAGCAATTGTTATTTATCTTTATTGTTTAAATGACTAAATAAGTGTTTATTATTTTATTTAGTAGATGTTCTGGTGTGTAGAGTACAGGTTATACACGGAAGATTAGACTGTCGGTTCTAATAGAATATAAGTTATATGTTTACAACTTCAGATGGAAATGGACACACCATCAGTAGAGTTGTAGTATGTGGTTTTACTAGGTCTGTCTTGACTACATGGAACAGATAAATTCTAACTATATTTACTAGTACACTTTGTGTTTATTAAAAAGGACTGTTACGAAATAATTATTTGGTGACTGATTAGACAAAATGATTTATAACTCGTGGTCATGGTTATTTTTTATGCTCTTAATTCATATATTTCTATTTAGACATGTATGGATGTGTTTATCATTTTGATTCATATGTGGTGAGATTCGTCACGAGTCAATAAACTTAATGAGTTGGATGACAGTATTATTCGTATCATTGTTTATTAGTAATAAAATAAATACACGTCCCGTAAGGGATTGATGATACTTCCTTGAGGAAGCTTAAAAGTTTTGTTCGTGTAAACCCTATATGTGGATTTATGATCCGACACGACAAATAAGTTAAGCGGACAGATTTAGGTATAATACGTTTATTAAATAAGAAATCAGTCACTGATTTAATTTAATAAATGAGTATCTGATTAATCTTTACGTGGGGAGATAATGAACATGTTTGACAATTGGAACGAATTGGATATTCGGATTATGGTAGAGAGATTAGTCGTGATCTTTAGTGGAATAAATCACAATTTAAATCTAAACTTATACGGTAAAACATGATTTATTTGATAATATACGTACATACTAAACATAAGAATCTGGGCACATTTTTTTTGTTGTTGTGCAAACTGATTTTTTATCAATTTACGCTATAGCAGACGCTGTTTACGCTATAGCGGGTGCAGTCCAATTTTTTATTTTTTATTTTAGTCAAAATTTTAATGAAATTATTGGAGTTTAAACACAATCAAACCCCAAAACTCTTGCAAACAAAGTAAATGCCCTGACATCTCAATTACAATTATTATGTGATTATTAGTTACAACTTTTTATACCTATTTAGTTAATTTTTATTAGATGTTCTGAATTTAATACTATATTTATATGTATTTAGGTAAAAAAAAAAATACACCGCAAAGCGCTATGTAGCAACGCTATCTGCGCTTTTAGCGTTTCTCTTGAAAAAACGCTACGGTGGCGATAACGCTATTTAAAACATTGGTATATACAGTAGTTAGTGTTTATGATAAAAACCTCACTTTGAAGCGAAAAAACTCGATCCGGTACTCAATAAAACCTCGCTCATAAACAGCACAGAAAGCTCACATTTCCCTGTTTACCCTGATAAACCTAACGCCTTTCTCGCTTTTAGCATAGCTCTTGAAAAATACGATGTAGCTAAGTTTTTACTTTTATAAACACTGATCTTAATATCCTAAACTTTATATTGTATATGAAGGTTACTCGTTTATCATGCGGAGGAATCGTCCTGGCTGTACAAGTAAATCACACTGTTGCAGACTCACTCGGTGTGGTTAAATTCTTGATAACGGTAGCAGAACTGGCACGCGGCTCAGTTACACCAACACAATCGCCCGTGTGGCAAAGAGAGTTTTTTAACGCACGATTCCCTCCAATTATAACACATCGACATAATCAATACGAAAATGTAGCAACAATCAATCCTAATGCTGGTGATGAATTGATCCAGGAGTCTATTGTTTTCGGTGAAAAAGAGATAAGTTCGATTTCCAAGCATCTCCCACCATTTTTTCGTTCGTGTTCTACGGGAGATTTGGTAATGGCATGCGTTTGGAAGGCTCGGACTATGGCTCTTCAATTGGATCCCAGTGAGGTGATTACATTAATGTTAAAGTTAGATTTTGGAAATAATCAGTAAAATAATTGAGCGAATATGACTCTTTTAATTTTTTGAAATAAAAAGACAAGGAGAAATGAGAATCCAACCTACAACCTTTTAACTGGACTGTGGCTTCGAGCTCATTAGGCTATAAACTCGATTGAGTCGCAATACTAGGAATAAATAAATTTCGCACCAGATCATTTCAAACAATAATACATGGTCAATAAACTTGTTTAGCCGCTTCCCTAATCTTCTTTTGGGTATGAAAATATTTCGTCATGAGTTTCGGGAAAATAAGCTGGCTTATCTCAGTTATCTGAGGCTTCAAAAAAAAATTGCCTTCATCCAATTATAGAAAAGCCTTCACAGACAAAAACACAAGGAAAAACTTTTCAGATTTAACCAGGTAATTACTGTAAAACCTAAGCAAAGAAACAGACACCAAGTCACTAAGCCTAAGAGATGAAAAAAATATAAATATAAATAACTCGGCTTTTATTTTCTTGAACAGGTTGTCCGTCTGACTTTCATGGTCGACGCTAGGGGTACAAAGGGAATAAGTTTGCCTCCAGGATACTATGGCAACTCATTTGTATCCACGTCAGCTATATCCAAGTCCGAAAACCTTTGCAAAAGCCCATTAGAGTTTGTACTAGGCTTAGTTAAGAACGCAAGAGCTCAAGTTACCAAAGAGTACATACGATCATTGTCAGATTTTTTGGCGGTCAAAGGAAGGCCAAATTATTCGACCACCGCTAATTTTATTGTATATGATACTACACGTATCGCTTTTGAAGAGGTTGATTTTGGGTGGGGAAGGCCGGTCTATTGTGGTCCTGTAGGAGTGATATCGTCTTTTAACAGCCCTTTGGTGCACTTTAGAAGTACAGAAGGCGAGGAAAAGATTATAATGCCGATTTGTTTGCCTGTGTTTGCAATGGAAAGATTTAAGAAGGAAGTTAGGAATATTGTTGACGAGCCTATCGGAACTTTTTATGGTTATGAAGCCACTAAAGCTATTTCGAAGCTTTAAAACAGTCGAGGGTACCACATAAATCATGGCAAAGTTGATTCACGAACATAAATAAAAGAAATTATTAATAAGGAGCGATCGTATTGTGATTCATGACTATAAAAATCAAGTAAATTAGTATTCAAGTACTTAAATTCCCAGATTCAATGTATGAAATTAAAGGACTCTTATGTATGACATGAGTAGCTCTGTATGCGGTAAAAGATCATGTTTTATGTTAATTGAAAGGAACTATTGGTGTGAATTATCTCAATTTCCAGTTCATTGTTGATGTTAATTCTCTTTACTCACTTGCAAATTAACTACCATTGCAATTAACAAACCAGGATGGAGTTATGGTACAAGGTACGTACCAATACTAAACTTGAAATAAATGATGAATATCTGTATTTGTTATAAATCTATTAAACGAGAACGTGGAAAACATGACAAAAATGATGGATTATCAAAATTGCTTTTAAATGTCATGAAATTATGTAATGAATTAGATACGAAGGACCCACGTCTTTTTAAATGTTAATTTTACATGGAAACGAATCAGATGATGATCTTGATTCTTGATCAATATTTTAGGCGCGAGAAAGAGTTATTGATGTTACTAGAAATGCAAGCGAAAATCATATTAAAATGAAGGTGAATGCGACTGTTGATCTTGTTGTTTTATTGGGCATGGATAAATTAATTAATTTTAATTGTTAAATTTACATTGTGTTACTTTATATACGAAGGATCCACGTCACTTTAAATGTAATTTACATCATTACATGGAACCAGTTAGATGATCGTGATCGATATTTTAGGCGCGAGAAAGAGTTATTGATGTTGCCACACATGCAAGCGACCGATATCATATTAAGCATGAACTTGAATGTGAGCATTGATCTTGCTAGGGTTTGTTGCATTAATGTCTCTGAATTTGGGTTTCAGATTTTAGGAATAAGCTGTTGTTTGAGTTGTGGTGTTGATATTATGGACTATGTGTAACGTCTCGGAAATTTGGGAGTTTATTATTGCTTTTAGTGAACACCGTTGGCTACCCTTAGACCAATTTAGTGAATCAAATGTGATTATCGGCATGGCCTGAAGTATTTATTTGGTTCTATTGATTGGCATATGATCGTATGACATTCCGCATGTTTCGTTATTTTAAACTTTTCCTTTTTATTTTAATTTACATTCACGACTCGGGTTTATTCTAAATTCGGGGCGTGACACTATGGCAATGGAGATCGTTATTTATACATGCCATTATAGTGATTGACAAAATCAATTGAAGGATAGAGTTAAAAAAAAAAATGCAGTGTTCATCAGAAAAATGATTCTTCAAATCTGCTAGCACTATCACTTTACTAGTATTATAAATCATAATCTAGTAATGACAATTAAATTCGAAAATATAATGCTGTTGACTTTGAATATATTCATTCCGGTTTCCGAATCTTAACTAATATTAGGCTCGTTTACTTCTTCCTTGTATGTATGTAACTACAAGTCTACAACTTAATACTGCTATTTACTATTTAGTGAAGGTGAACATATAAACTTAAACTAGCAAGTAACCCGCTTATGTTTGCATAAAATAAGAAGACATTTTGTCCTCGAAGTCAAAGGATACGTTACGTTTAGAACTTACAAATGTAACAGGTTGGCGCAAAACAGGTGATGTTTTGTAAGTAGGATTTTATTACTTTTGCTGGACTAAATTTATAATTATCTCTTAATAAATCCGGGATCATATATGAAACGAAAGTCTGGAAAACACTTTCTACAGTGCTGAGCATTCTCAAATATTTTGATATAGGATCTATATTGTTAAGCATTTTTTTTGATATGGTAGCCTAGAGTGTTATTCAGAAGGGGGAAAAACGGAAAAGGGAAAACTCGAGAAAGTAGCCAATAGAATTACATTTTTATCCGATCCGCGACGAGTCGGGTTGAAACCCGTAAAATTGACATCCTAATGCTTTTTTCCTTTTTGAAGATCAAAAGATAATGTGTTATTTATGGAATATCCCTCTCCCTAGATCCGTTTTCCCCTCCTCTTTCTCTTTATATCTTTCTTCAATCTCTTGGTTATTTTCTCCAACTCTCTTCTAGGAGTATTGTTTTATTTTTGCTAACTCTAGCTCCATTTCTCTCCTTCTTTTCCCTCTTTTATTTATCGTGATTCTGGGGTGATACTTTCCTTCTTTTCATTTGAATAGTTGAGGATTGTATTCTACTAAATAAGATCCTCACTCTGTACGAAAGTCAAATCCCCTTAACAATTTGAAACTACAGTTTAATGAGAACAGCCTAGCTTAAGTTGTTGGAAAAACATGTGAAAACATGGGTGTTTCCGAATGGTCACTGGACCAACTTCGAGTCATTATTTCGTGTAACAGCGCTGAGTTGTTTATACCGTACTCAACGTGGTTGAGTAGCCCGTGTGACGAGCTTCGTAACGGTATATCACATGACCTATTCGGAGAATGGGTGTGAATACAAATTGGCTTCAAAGTTGGTACCTCGGGAGCTCAAATCTGGAAAATCTGGAAAACCGAAATGGTAATGGAAAAACCATTTAGTATAATCCCATATTGGAAGATTAAGAGTTAATTTTACAATATATATACCATACCAACCCATGTAGTTATTAAACTAACATGCCCACATACAGCTAAGAGTATTAGTGTGTATTGGGCTTGGGCTTGTGATTTGGGATTTGGGGAATGTCTCGGGTCTTGGGTCTTGCGTCCAAACCCGAATAGGGAGTTTTGTATAAAATACAAAAGGAGTCCCTAGAGTTTCCAGCAAGAGAAACGTCAGCAATGAATGAGATTAAATGCTGCGGTTTCAGAATTAAATTGAGCGGATTCTGTGGGTGTAACTCCCGGAATTAATGACCACAATTATGGCTGCGGTTTCTATAGAGCCTATAAAAGGCAGCCCTCCCCCTCTCATTCTAACACACCTTCATACACACAACTCACAGCATAAGCATACACTTAGTGAGAGAGAACCGCACCACCAACAGCTCGACCTGTGGTTCGGTGCCGGTTTCCATACGAGCCACTCTGAGATATAAGTTGTACCTTGAGAACAAAGTCCCGAAACCAGAAACCTTTAAAGGTGGTTCGGGAAATATTGTTTAAGGGAAACTGCTCAGCAGTTGCCTCTTATTTTATTTTTCAGTCCTTTACATTCTGTACATTTCATTTCAGTACCATTTCTTTTCTGTACTGTTTCTTTCCTGTATTTACTTTTCAGTACTGTTTACTTTCAGTCTTTCAATTCTGTAATTTACTATTCAGTTCTGTAATTTCCAGTTTTTACAAAAAACAGTCCGGCAGTTTTTTATTTGTTAAAAACCAGTCCGGCAGTTTGTTTTATTTACAAAACAGTCCGGCAGTTTTTTATTTGTTAAAACCAGTCCGGCAGTTTGTTTAAAACCAGTCCGGCAGTTTTTTATTTGTTAAAACAGTCCGGCAGTTTGTTTAAAACAGTCCGGCAGTTTCTTATTTGTTAAAACAGTCCGGCAGTTTGTTTTATTCACAAAACAGTCCGGCAGTTTCCTTTTTGTTAAAACCAGTCCGGCAGTTTGTCAAAACAGTCCGGCAGTTTGTTTTATTGTCAAAACAGTCCTGCAGTTTGTTTTATTGTCAAACCAGTCCGGCAGTTTGTTTTATTATCAAAACAGTCCGGCAGTTTGTATTATTGTCAAACCAGTCCAACAGTTTAATTTAAATTCTGTACGAGTCAGGAATTGTAATTTATATTCCAATTGTGAGAAATAAAGTGTTATTTCCATTGCGTTCCTGTCTTTTACTTTATTGTCCTTTCAATTATCGTATTCGAATTAGTACCACAAAACCAACATAAGTTTGTTATTTTCAGGCAACGACAGATCAATAATCGACTCCAGGCCCTAAATCCATGGGAAAATTTTAACAAACATATGAATATTGACGGCACATTGAGAAAGACATTCAATCTCCAAACAGTCACACTGAAACAGTTTTCAGAGCTTTCAGAACTAGGGCGATTATAATTCCACAACTAGTTAAGCTAAATTCTAATATAGCCTATAACATTGCAAAGGCTCAAATGACAGGCAGGAGTTGACAATTCAGAAACTTGATGAACAAGGTTTATTTAGCAGATTGTAATACATCATGTAGAATCTTTTTTATTTCTTTAAAAGAGAGACTTACTGCTCCATAGACTGTTACATTACTAACTGGAAATAGAAGAACTCGAAACTGATGTGATGAATTTCATAATAGCGTCACATAGTTCTTCTGCTTTAGAGGAATCAAATAACTCGTAACCATGATTAAAGCCCTTAAAAAAACGGGTCATTACATTAATGCCCCTCTCCTTTAAAGCTTCTACAAGTTTGACCTGATGATCGATCAAAAGATCACCGTCACAGCCAGTTATCATTACCTTCCATCCTAGCCGCTTTATTTCATCCCACAGTAGCAATTTGTCACCAACTGTCGGATTGCAATACTCGTGATCACGATCAGCTCCAATTGGCAAACTCAGCTCCCACATAAGGTCAGACATGCCTAAAGTAAGTTCAGTTTTGTTACATATCAATTCAGATCTAGTCCTTTCGAACCCACCAAAGAAAGGCTGTTGCAATATCAATCCCTTGATTTCTAGAGGCTTAAGTTCATGAACGGTTGAGATCACTTGAAGCCCAACTTGATAAGCTATGTTACCGCCAGCACTTATACCCATTAAAAAACAGTTTGAGAAATCTGCAAAACTGGTCAACCATTCGTCTTGCGTGCTTTTAATCCAGTGCAAGGCTTCGACACAATCATCATAAGCCGCAGGGAGCCGATGCTCTGGGGCAAGACGGTATTCGACAGATACGATTACAGATTTTGTCTTAACAGATAAAATCGTTAGAAATTCATGAAACATGGTCGACCCTGCGCTGCACAAAACAAAACCACCACCGTGGTAATAAACAATAAGAGGATGTTCTCTTGATAGGGAAGAATTCAATACTTCTTGGGGTAGGTATATACGGACCCATATGTTTTTGGATTTGTCGAGGGACACATCTTTCGTGAGAACGGGACATGATTGATCAGGATTCGGTCTGGCGGAAGAGAACGGGACTTCAAAATTGCGAGTGACTGAACCGTCTGGATTGGGTACAAAACCTAAGGCTTTGTAAGGATCAACGCTGGAGGTTGCTTGGGCAGATTCATTTGAGCTGTCTGTGGCCATATGTTAATTGTTTATTTTGGATAGAAGAAGATTATGGTTTCACATTTGTATGTTTAACTATATATCCTGAGAAAAAAATATCACATGTAAAGGCCTGTTTAAAAAAAAAAAAAACCCTGACGTGTTTGAACGTTCCACCGAAGAGAATCTTGATAGGAAATTCGTTGATGTGTTGTGTGTCTTAGTTGACTAAAACCATCCACGGCGGCTAAATATAATTATCTCTAAAATTAATACAAAATCATAATTTTGTTAGTTTTATCTATTCCCTTTTAATTCACAAAATTATCAGGTTATGTAATACCCTTTCTACTTTCATTAAATATAATATTTTCTCTATTTATCTCTTTGTTTATATACTTTCTCCTTGTTGATATCCTTTCTCGATGTATCTCTTTGTTTATATACTTTCTCTATTTATCTATTTGTTTATATACTCCTTCCGTCATATGTTAAAAGAAACAATGAAGATACATGCAATTTTGCAATGCAAAATTAATGCATTATAAATGTTATTCATATAATTTAGTATGTTAACTATGTTACTAAATTTTAAAATTTACAATTCCGAGAGTTAAACAATAAAGAAGGTTTAATGCCTCATAGGTATCAACTTTCAACTTATATTCCTACAACGTATCTAAAATAAGTTACATTTCTCTTATCTACCATTTTCTATTACAATATATTTAATTATTTTTCTATTTTTCATTCGCGTTAAACTTTTCTACAATTAAATGGGTTATAATATATATATCTCTTTATATATATATATAAATCTCCACGTTGCCATTAGCGACGATCTCTTCTCCGACAATCTCTCCTCTGACGACCTTCTGGCTACTCTCTCTCTTTTTAGATCTGAAAACGAACTGTTTTTCGACAGCTGGCGGAGGAGGGCTCGTGACGAATGTATGTTGGAAGGGGAATAGAGGCGATGACAGTCGACAATGATGGCATTATAGGGCAGTGATGGCGTGGATGACGATGGTGACATGGATGGGGTCTAAAGTTTTGGTTCGGAAAGAGCTGTGATAAATCTGAAATTCTCCAACAGATAAGAGGTTTAATATTTTTTTATTATCGCAATAAACCTAATTATGCTTGTTGTTTAATTTGTGCCTTATTGTTGTTTGGCCTTGTGTGTTGATTCCATCAATTTTATGTTTGGATAATTTGATATAGTCATAATTAAGATAAATTCTGGTTTTTCCATGTGTTTCGTTTGGTTTTATTGTATGAAATTTAGTTTAGCAATCGGGTAGATTTAAATAAGAAAATACTAATTTTGTTACTAGTTGTAAAATGATAGATTTAGTTTTCGTTATTTTATAGCAATTTTGGATTATACAAGCAAGGCAAACAGAAGTACTTGAGAAAATTGGATGTCTGATGTGATATATGAGCGCACACCTGTAAGCCGTTTGGGACATAAAGGTCTTGAAAAAATACGATAAGGAGCAGAACACACATTAACGAGAGTTTTAAAATGAACATCCCCTTAAGCCACTAGCAACTCACGTTGTACCAAACTTTATGTGTAAACCATTTTTGCGGTTTAACAACTTTTCGCAATTGATGGATAGACACATACTTATAATCACCCGATGAAAAATTACATTCGGAAAGTAACCTAATTGCCTCCCCCAGTAGATCAACCTCAGTCCTAACCAGTCTTTTTTTGCAATTTTTCCAAGTGAACCATTGAAGCGATGAATGTGCTACCGCCTACCAAACAGAATCTTGTTGACCAATGACTACTTACGGCACTGCACGTGATATTATCACATTGTTTAATAAGTGAACCACGTTGTAATGTTGGGAATATAAATAAAAACAAAGTATTTTAGTGGTTAGTGTAACAATCCGATTTTTAGTGGTTAGAGAAGAAAACTATCCCAAATCGTCTAGATATGTGAGTACTATATACTATATAAGCTTGAAGTATCCTCCTTATTATCACCAAAACCTTTTAAAGTCGTACGGTTTAACAAGAGAGAACGAAATTGGACCAAACAGTATTGTATTTGTGGTAGGAAGCAGATGATCACTACAAGAAAATTGGCTTTTAGCAGCGTACATGAAAAGCACACTGTAAATGACTACAATTGCGGCGTGATTTCAAAAGTGCGCTGCGATAGCTCTTTAACAAATATAAACACCAGCGTGCACAGATTGCACGTTACGAAAACCAATATTTTACAGCGTGCATTGTGAGCTGTGGAAACCACAACATATACAGCGTGTCTTGTGCGCTGCGATGTTATGTACCACAAAAAAAAACCTTAAAACTTAAAAGACTAAAAATTTCCCCTCACCCCCAATTTTGATATTTCTCTAATCGTTCCTCTTTCCCTCTACTCAAACACACACACTCTATCTCTCTTTCTCTCTCTTCAATTGATAGTGACTTACAATTATCTTCAGCTATCGGATTCTCTCTCTTCAATCTCCACAGGTAAATCATTTAATTTAAGTTTTTTTTTCGTGTTTGTCTGTACTCAAATTGAAAACCCAAATTTTTTGTTCCACGAATTCCAGGACATTTATTTTATAAGTACTGTTGTTTATACATATATATATATATATAAGTACTGTTGTTTATACACACACACACACACACACACATATATATATATATATATATATATATTGGATCCTTACCGGATGATAGAATGTTTGAGCATTACAATTGTTAAGATTGGGCGGTTCTTTTTTATTTGCTGACAGATGAATTGCGTGATAGTGTTGTGTTTCAATGAATTTGGTATTCTTAATTAATAACCCCAATAAGTCTAGCTACTAATTATTGCTTTCATTTAGGGTTTGTTTCTCTGCAACTTTTATTTCGCTAAGGAAAAAGGTCTGAGTTTTCTGAAAGTAAAAGTGATCAACTTTAAGTTGGTCAAGAGTACAAATTATTGTAAAATGGGTATATTAAAATAATAATTACATTTGGCTTAAAAGATTCAGCCAGACAAGAACTTAATTTGAAAAAAGGGAAACTCAAATAATCATTCAACATGTCATAACGACAAGGAATTTGAAGTATTATGATAGCTGCTCTTTTGTTCACGATTATGCAAGTTTTCCTGACTTTTGTTATATTTAAGTACAAATTTTGTATTTAGATGATTTTTGGCAAGTCTGGTGGCCAATTTTTACATCTTTGGTATAAATCCATTTCTTAACAATCACAAATTAATTGCCTTTATAGATCTTTAAGCCTTGTTTTAGTTATTGTTTATGTTGCAATCTTTTGTTTTTGGCTGATTACATTGATGACGAGTCTCCTGATGTTGTATATAGGTTATTTAAATTTAATTAAACTACAAAATAGAGCTGGAAGATTGCAACTTATGTATTATAGAGATATGAATCTTTAACTGTGTTCACCACTTGCTAAGAAGACCAAATTAAGCAATATAAGTATACCCGTTTTCGTCAGATATATTCGCTGGATTCAAAAGTTGTCGGGTTGAGTTTTTTTTTCACAAAATTGAACACAAGTATCATGATCAAGAGTTTGATAATGTTCTGGAAAAGTAAAAAATAAGTGAAAAATTAACTAGTTGATTTAGAGTATTAAAAAAACTAGGAAAACGTTCAAGATTCTAGCATTGATTTGCCCTGGTCATATTGAGAATATTTAACTTTAGAAGATCAATTGGTTATTTTGACGATGCTTGAAATCTTAAGCTATAAAAACTCAACATAGGAACTCAAGTTTTTTCTTTCTCCCTTTTAAATTGGGCAGGTTATGTTCAGTTACATGCACACATACCTTAACCATATCAATTAGAGTTTAAATATGATTTGTTTCATATGAATCTCAAATTTCTGTAATTTTTATAGTTGGTATGAATTAGTTTTTACTACTCCATCTTAGTTTTTTAACGTACATCTTAGCTTAGACTATTAATTTGCCTTTGTGGTTTTGCTTTTTTGCTTGTCTTATAATTTCCCCTTCAATATGGCTGGATTTACCTTTTTATTTTCGATTTCTGGCCTTTTTAGGCTTGTTACGGTTGTAAAACAAAAAAGCTTCTTATTTAGTCCAGTGTAATCAAGAACTATTAAAATCTTTTCATCCACTTTAGTCCAGTGTAATCCAGAACTATTAAAGTCTTTTCATCAACTTTAGTTCAGCATAGCATAGCTTTATTTTTTCTCATATCCAAGAAAGAAAAAAGTCCCCCATGAACAATTATTTCACGGTCTTAAGTTTGGGTGAAAGGTCATGCGAAAAAATTAGATGGGAAACTTAGTACTCAAGATGTTGTGGAGTAAATGGTAAAAAAAAACCATCATATATAGCTATTTATCCTTTTTACATTGGTTATGTTTTCATTAGCTTAATTTATTTTTTTGCATGTACTTGGTTTTGTACCTGGTCAGTAAGCTCGAAGTCAAGTGCGTGGAATGGGTTTGGAGTTAAACCATCGCAAGTGATTTGGAGTCGTCAGGTTTGTGCTTTTTGTTCAACTAATACAGTGCTATAAAAGAAATTCAATATAGTTTGCTTGTAAAAATAGCACAAGTAATAAGCAGAATATGTCGAATTTGATAACAATTTGGTCTAGTATTTCACCATTTTGGATAATAATGCATTAATGCTTTCCCACACGGAAAATACCACGTGATCATATAATACTTATATGCAAGTCCCTGTCGGTCATCGATTTTGCACGTAAGGATCTGTGTAAGGTATCTAAGCAAATATTAAAGGATAGTGAAGAACATGGTCTTTACAAGTTCATTATATGCAATGTTTTTTTTCTCTCTCGTTGATGTTTGTTGGTTGTCGGTAGTTTTAGCATTTGTGTGAAATTTGCTCCTAATTTATGATTGTTTCTGTGTAGGTAAAAAAAATTGAGCATATATTAACCGGGAACGTGAAAGCAGTTTGCAGTAGATAAAAAAATTTGAGCATATATGAACCGTGGAACGTGAAAGCATTTTGCAGAGCCTGTTTTGATACACACACCGGTTCTATAGTCTACTAAGTATTAAAGAGAGATGTAACGGTTATTAAGCCACAATTTTGTAACTTTTCGGTGTAGCATATGTAAATTATGACAGTATTTTGTTTTGGATGAAATAGTTATTGATTTTTATTGTTTTGGTGATAATAGTATATTGGTATGTTTTGTTATATACAGAAATATATATTTAATTTTTTTTTAAAGGAGTATCAACAGCGTGCAATGAGCGCTGTTAATAATCTTTCATTCGCAGCATACAATGTGAGCTGTTAAAACCATGTATTGGCAGCTTGCAATGCGCGCTGCTAATAGCTTTCTTTTGCAACTTGCAATGTGCGCTGCCAATGATATCAAATTAAGGCAGCACTTAACATTTCAGTATAACTTTTCGCGATGCAAATAATCTTTTTACGTGCTGCAAAAGGCCATTTTTGTTTTAGTGGGTGGCGGTCTGGTCGGAGGGCCGCGTCTGGTATAAGAGCCGCTATCTAACCGATGTTGAGAGTAGTACAAGTAATTGAACCTCGGAAGGACGGCGTGCCCGATAAAGACAATTATCTGTATGGATTGATTGTTTTGCAGCAAAACAAATTATAGAAAAAAATATTAGACATCTAGTTTGCAAGCAAATATTTGCCGGATGGCAAGAACAATTATATATTTTGACCTAGATATTAAATATATCAAAGGAGAGACTAATAATCTCACAGATTATCTAACACATGAATTTTTGCATGGTAAATGAGCTCTATATCCAAAGGTAGGGGCAATCCCCGAGGGCGTGGCAGAAGACATGAAATATATATACTTTCTCCACCAATTACTCAAGCAGCCGCTATTAATGGTAGTCTAAATTGATTAGATTTGCATAAAGCTAAAGATGAATTTTTTTTTTCTCAAAGGGGATCTAGTAGTTCTCAATTATTACTATCAGATTAAAAGAAAAATATAACCATTGCAGAAATAAACAACGGTATCGCACCTAAACCCGTAAATTACTGCGACTCAAATTCTTTAACAAGAACCTATTTTTGTTAATAAAGACAAATGTTAGACCATATTGGTTATCGAAAAAGAGGATATGTATTTATGACATGATTCATGAACAATTAAATAAAAATATTTAAATAATTTGTCATACCCTTCACAAGCTGATAAATATCAATTTATTATGAAAGAAATCCTTTCTGCAATAGAGTCTGTGGAATTTAACCACACCTTACAAGACCGTAATGAAACGGTTATTAGTTACAATAAATGTCTTATAAGGAATAGTCTAAGACACATTGATTGAGGACTAGATCATAGTAACACCTAAAAAATTCCGGTTAATAACCAAATATATCACTATAATTATTGAGATTATACTGAAGCATGAAATTTGGCTTTCTTATACTCCATTCGTATTTTTTTAAGTGTCCCCCTTATAAATTGCTACTTTTTAAGGATATTAAATTTTGATGCATAAATTACCAGTATTGTCATTGCAAATATCATAATTAAATTTAATGTGGGTAACTTTTTTCCTAAAAATTATTGTTGTTGTAGTTATAAATGATAAGTATATAAAGGGTAACAGAGTAAATTTGTTGCATTGAAATTACCATATTGAAAACGCGGACACTTATTTTGGGATAACCCAATATGGAATAATGGACACTTAATTAGGGATGGAAGGAGTATGAAAACCCAATATGGAATAGTGGACACTTAATTAGGGACGGAGGGAGTATGAAAAAATAAACATACATGGTTTTTCCAAATGCCTCCACAAATTTTGAAAAAACAACTTACAAATTGTATTTATAAATAGTGGGTTAATTATGGAGCCACCGTAGATATTCTACCCCAAAAGGTAAAATATCTATATACACCACGGATGGAATCTCATCCTATTTTGTCTAGATTAGAAGACCTAATCGATAGACAATGTCCATTATATTTCGTTGCTAAATTCCAGCTTATGTGGATATGCAAATGGACAATATCCGTTGAATTTGATAATATCAATTTACCGATGTTAGCAATAAAATTCCATTCTAGATTGTATAATTCTTACAATGTTAATTTAGAATCAACGATCGAAAAGATACAAACGAGTATCAAAAGTAATTACCACCAAAAGCATATTGAAAAAAATTCGATTGACAACAAAAAAGAATTTTTTTTAATGACTGTTAAAAACAGTCAAAGTATAAATATCATCTTCTAAGTCAAGAAGATCTGATGATCAAATGCATGAAATTCATGCATGATGAATGAAAATCAATCTTCTCGAACAATATAAACAATATGTCTATATCGGAAAAATCAATCGCTAATAAAACAATGGAAGACAATTATTTAGTAGGAGAAGTACAAAAACAGAACACCAAACTAATGAATTCGGACAAATCATTTAATGAAATAATGAGTCAATTAATCCCATCATTAAAAAATAACAAAGTAAATGCTAAACTGACTTAAACCAATATGACAATGGTGCTAAGTAAAAGAACAAAACTAAAAGGAAAATATAATTTTCTAAACAAAATAAACTTATATTTCCTCTTTGGAATGGCTCCTCGACTACAACATTTAAGGACCCAAAACATTTCAGTGGAACTTTATTATGTAATTTCTTTTTGTGAGTGTTGTGTTATGTAATAAAAGTGGGGATGTATTATTGTAATAAGTGTAGGAGTTGTGTTGTAATACGTAATAAACAGAGGAGTTGTGTTGTAATATAATTATGTAATATGGAGAACGGTTGTTGTGTAATACATGACATTTACTTGGTTATACATAAGGAGGAATGTGACTTGTTCATTCCATCCCGAAACATACACTCATAATTATTCTCTTTCATTTTATATCTGTAAAAGTTTGGTTATATTTTGGTATGTAATAAAAGTCTCATTTATTGTTTATTGTCTCAATAAAAGAGGACGATGCTTATTGTTTCGTACTTATTATATTAGAATATTTTACATGAGTTGTCACTAATAATAGTGAATAAGCTAAGACTTTATTACAAATTTTAAATGTACTACTTTAACCCAATTTAGATGGTATAAATATGTTTTACTACCAATGGTAATGCAACTCTCATTGAAAGTCCAAATTTATTAACGGTCTTCCATATTTATATACAGAAAAAATAAGAAAGAATATTACAGACAAATATGATGGCGTTACAATTCCCTATACTAATTACACCCATGATTTTTTAATAAATGCATGTATACAAGAAGGATTAACTTTATATAATGAGTTAAAACTTAGAAATTCCATGAAAAAACATACATTAACAGAAAAATATCAATTAGCTGAATTTGTAATCAGTTTTCTTGTGGAGAAAACTCACTTCCTAAACATAAATTAAAAAGTCCTAATAAAAAGGCTACATTTCTTATATATTTTAAGAGACAATTCCAATAAAATAAAACGAATTTTAATAATTCTTCAAAAAGTATAGAATTTGCTTCTAAATTCACAGATGAAATTCCCAGATCTAAAACAATTACAAAGATTTTTGAAAAGTTTAAATTACACATGTCCTTATTATAAAAATCTTGCTCAACATGCAGCTATTCTGTATATCATACAAAAAAAAAAGAAAAATTCTTCTTAGAGTTCTAAACACACAAAAGCAGTTAGATTGATAAAATCTAAAGTCAAAAGTTTGCCTTGTAATTGGATAAATTCTAAGACACATTGAGGACTAGATCCCATTAACACTCAAAATATTCATGTTAATAACCAAATATATTATTGAAACATGAAATTTGCCTTTCTTATATGAAATCCTAAAAAAGAAACATACATGGTTTTTTCAAATATTTTCAGAAATTTTGAAAAAACAAATTTCAAATTGGATTTATAAATGGTGGGTTAATTATGGATCCACCATAAATATTTTACCCTAATAGGTAAAGAGATCTATATACAAAATGGGTGTAATCACATCATATTTTGTATAGATTAGAAGACGTAATATATGGACAATGTCTATTATATTTGTTCGGCCAATTCCAGTTTTCGTGGATATGAAAATTGACAATATATGTTGAATTTGATAATATTAATTTACCGATGTTAGCAAGAAAATTTCATTATAAATGGTATAATTCTTACAATACTAATTTACAATCAACTATCGAAAAGATACAAACGAGTATCAAAAGTAATTACCACCAAAAGAATATTGATTTTTAAAAAAGAATTTTTTTTAATGACTGTTAAAAAACAGTTAAAGTATAAATATACTCTCATAAGTCAAGAATATCTTATGATCAAATGCATGTAATTCATGCATAATGAATGGAAATTAACATTTTCAGACATAGACAACATGTCTATATCGGAAAAATCAATCTTTGATGAATGAAATAATGAAATACAATTATTTAGCATGAGAATAACAACAACATGACACCGAACTAATGAATTCAGACGAATCATTTGATGAAATAATGAGCCAATTAATCACATCATTAAACTGACCTAAACAATATGACAATAATGTTAAATAAAAAAATATAACTAAAAAGAAAATATAACTTTCTAAACAATTTTTTTTTATCTTTACTCTCTATAAGGCTGCTCGACTCCAACATTTAAGTATACAAACCATTTCAGTGTAACTTTATTATGTAATTTATTTTTTCGCATGGTGTGTTATGTAGTAAAAACTATGAGTGTATTATTGTAATGGGACTTGTTTGTTACATCCCAAAACATATCCTCTTAATCATTTGTTTTATTAAGAGCTTGTCTCAAAATAATAACAAAAAAACTCAAGAACGAAATGAATTTTGTATAATTTAGCTTGTTTTAATAACGTTTCGCTCACGCTTCACCCATTTTTTTTAAAACCATTAGGTAACCTAAAAATGTAAGTGGTACAAGGTAAAGAACGATAGTACGTACTCGCTCCGTTCCCAATTAATTATATTTTACGAAATTACTTGTAATTTTGACCGTCTTATAACATGTATCAAAATTGTCGAAATGAAAATTTACAAAACCAAATCATATAATTTAATATTTGAATTATATGATTAACTTTTAAAAAATTTCATTCCAATAATTTTGATACAAGTTATTGACCGATCAAAATTATACGTAGTTTCGCAGTGAACAATTATTTGGGAATGGAGTAAGTAATTAATTCAATAAGTTTAAAATCCAAAGCATATCAAAATGAAATTATAATTTAATTGAAATTCCATATGATTCGTTTCTTGTCTAATGTCAAATCAATCTTCAACAAAAGAAACACAAAAGCTTCCATTTTAGACATTTAACTTTAATCCATGTGTGCGCCAAAGTACGGAATGTCATTATAAAAATTATAATCTGTTGGAGATTCACCTATAAACAAAATAAACTTTTGAACGCTGTAAAACTTGCATCACATTATACACTTTGAAATGTCCATAAAGGAAAAATGGCTTATGATTCCTTGGAAATCAAGTTCTGATGTAAAATTGGAACTACTTGAGTTAGAAATCCAACCAACTTTTTGTCCTGACAAAACCACCATTTTTGTATCGGCCCCCTCTCTCTCTCTCTCTCTCTCTCTCTCTCTCTCTTGCTCGCTCTCTTCCATTGCTGGAAGCTATTTGTGATCGTATTGACTCTCAAAATCGTGTCAGAAAATAAACATAAGACAAAGGGATTGCTGTTGTCCAAAACTTTATTGCTCTGGTAGTCTTTTGTTGTTCCATCCACACCTCTACAAGTCCCTGAGAGAATTTGAAGGATCGGCAGCAAGAATATCGCAAAATTATTACAAAAAACAAACTGTAAAATTTAATGCTCGGGGCCGATATTCTATTTGTTTTCTTTCATAATATGAGGGGTAGAAAATCTTATTTTTGAAGTTTACAATCAAATTATATAGAAATAAATAGTTTTCATCATTTTTTTTTTATCAAAATGGAAAGACCCAGCCTCCGATTGTCTTCGTCTAATTCGTTTCTAAAAGAAATGGGTATTGCTTAGCAAGGTTCTTGTGAACCAGATGCTACTGGGATCAACTTACTACTTAGGTGAACAGGGGAGGAAGCAGGCGGTCAAGTCGATCACATAGCAGCGGATGTAAACTCATGTGGAAAGGCCAAGGGATTGATAGAACATTCACACCCTTTCTGCCATTTTTCTGAATATTAAAGAAGACTATCGGCATCTAGATCAATCTGGAGCAAATTCCATCCCTCAACGAATAGAAAAGGTAGGAAACAAAATCAGATACTAATCTGAGGTTTTCAGCCACTAATGATAGTTAATTTAAAGTTACATGTTGCGTTCTCGCCTTCTCGGAGAAAACTGCTAAAAGTGTTAATGCTTAATCCTGATATCAAAATAGAAAAAGGTACGAAAGATAAGCGCTTAAATGTTTGCAAAAAGTTTATAACAGCCAAATAATTGAGGCGAAGCATCAAAAAAATAACCTGTCCGAAAGGTGTCCAGAATAATCCAGACACAATCTCATTAAATTTGTTGCTTCATCGTACGTGTAAGGCAATTAGTTATTAGACGGCTCCATTCCGACAATCTACATATGAGAAAATTGATGGTCAAAGTTGTATGCATTTTCGTAGTGAACACTTATTTAGGGACGGAGTGAGTATTTTTTAAGAATGTAATCATTGACGATATTGAACGGTTTAATAGCAGGGACAGCCGTACCTATATAAGTATCTATTTTTCAAGGTTGATCATAAAACTTGATCCTCATAGCTCAATATACGGAAGGGCGCCTACTCAACCAACGTAACATGAACATTGTACAAAAAATCCAAAAACCTTGTGTGATAATGTTCAATCTTAGCAATTTTGCACTAGAATTATTAGGCGCAACACATAGCTAGTGCCTGAAAACAAGTCTTTCGGATATATATGACATGTGATGTCATCTCTGGGTTCCATTAAGGTGAAAGATGTTCCATTTTGTATATTGATGAGGAAAAGAACTAATTGTTATTATACAAACCATGCCTTTATATAGGCTACAGAAAGATAATACTTAAAAGTAAACAAAATAAAAAGTCTAATCAAAAGTAGATGAATACATAAGGTAACTAAATTAAACCAACTATTTCCTATATAGAATATATGATTATTTCTAACACATTCGAAATCGAAGGGAACTGAATCTTTGCAACGACCTCAATAGAAACACACAAACTATAGAACGAGCCAACAAGGAGGTGAGTTAGCTCGTTTAGCAACCTGCTTGTCTGGCTATAATCTAAACATGAGTTTCGTAGTAACCAGGAGAAAAAACATAATACGTAATCAACTGAGACTTGTATATATGGAGAAAGTCTCACAGGCTTATCTACCACTATGAATTTTGCAACTGTTAAGACAGTCCACAAAAAAGTTCATTTATCCAAGAACAAACAAGAAAAATTGAGACATGCGAAGAAAATTGATGAAAACTTGTATGAAGCAAGTATCACAGGCTCATAGTCACAAACATATATATAGTGGAAATGCCATAAATCATGAACCTAAATCCATTATAGAAAGACCCTAAGATAAGCATGTGTTATGGCGACAAAAATCCACAACTTGAAAAATTCAAAACTGGAAAAAGAAAACTGTTCTCTATCGTCTACCACTCTGATAATTACTAAAATACCAATCACTGAAGAAGCGAAATGCAATTAAGGGAGATTTTCAGATCTAATAGTATGTTTTCAGTATGGAAAATAAATAAATGAAAGATAAAGGACACCATCCAACAGATAGAGTGGGATGGCAGCAACATCATAGAACAGCACCTTGCAAAGGCGCAAATAAATGTTTTTTTCCAATTAATATTTGGCCCTCAGCTGTTCATAATTCTTCATAACACCTTTAAGTGCAGATAAAGAAGAAATTAATTCCAATTTTTCCATCTCTGCTTTAACCGGCAACCTTTAATTTATTTGTTTTTTCTCTACTTTTCGACATTGCTTCACCTTAAAATATACCTGCTTCTTTACTATTTCTTCCAAGAAAAATGTCTTTAACATATCCAATATGTGTATGTGTAAGAACATCATAAGAGTTTCTGTAACTTTAAGTGGCAATTACGCAGCGTTGAAGCTTTTCATGGGTGTTATCTAACATCTGCAAGGTTTGAATTTTTTTACACACTTCGCTTGACTGTCGCTTCGGGTTCACCTATTTACATACAATTTAATATACAAAAAATGAAATCTTATCAACTTTAATTTTGTTACCTTTTTGCATTTTTTTTTGGGTAACTAAAACTTTTTTGCACTTAAGTCACATAAAACAGTCACACCAAAACAGGGAGTTCAACTGCTAAAATAAAAACTGCTCCTGCTTGTATGTTCTTAGGAGTTAGGAGCAATTCTATTTGGTTTCTTTGGCTACAACTTTGAGACAACTAAGCTAACTTATTTGGGAATATGAATATAAAAAAGTAATTTATACGGCTCGAGAAGTCAAGATTTTCCATACCAGGAAACAGAAAGAACTTAAATCGACAAATATTAAGGTGGTAAGCCAAATACGGTTAGACAAATAGGCAGAAAAGAGTACGGAATAATAAGTTTTGAAGTTGCAACTGAACAATCCTTTTGTATCCATGTCATTCTCCAACATCGGAACCTTTTTTTGGTTCCCTATTTATCCTTTTCCTATCTTTCACTTTTCTCTTACAACTCGGCCCTGCATACATCTTAAACAATTTCTAAGTAGACTAACAAACCGCCAATGACCATAAGGTTCCTCGTTCTTTATTCGTTTCACTCTACGTTACAGTTTTTTGGTTTTCTAATTCGTAATGCTGAATACTGTTTTAAAAAGCACTTCGTAATAAATAATAATAAAAACTCAATTCAAAGCTTCAAAAGCTCGCTTTTCTGCTTTTTAGACCACTAAAAGCTTAAGCGTAACTGTTGCAAAAACGCTTTAGCTGAGATTTCGCTTTTTAAAACAGATACAGAGACTTCTAGTTCTGAGCATCAGATCAGATTACGAGCATAAAATTAATAGATTTCACAAATTTAAATAGAGACCCAAGTAACTATAGTAAGGAGTTAAAAGGTTAAACATAAATTCATACAAACGGCAAAAGTGACAATTTCGTATAGAATATAAATAAAATGCAAGCTTCCACATCAGTTACTCCAAAAAAGTTTCTACATCAGTTTAAATAAGTATTAACTTGGATTTAATTTGTTTGCAAATGATTACCCATATTAACTCAATAGCAATTAAAAGCCACATAAGTCGAGACCCTCCAATATATAAAGTTCGTGATTTTACGACTTAGGAAATTGAAAGGTTATCAAATGAATAAAGTTAGAAACAATAAACAATTTTAGAAAACAAATTAACTTCATTCGAGGACTAAACTTTTAAAACTATGAAGACTAAATCTTTAATTTTTAAAACTAAGAGGACCAAAGAAAATAAGTTTGAAACTGTAAGTATCAACCGAAACATAATAAAGATCTTTATTTGTACCAATAACACCGGTGCTGGTCAATCAAATATAAGAAGTGAATTACAATAATATCATACCGAATTAAATATTAAGCGGATCTGTAAATTTGTCGCGGGCTCGGATTCAGTTGATGCAAGGCAGGAACTAATATTCTGAGATCGGACCAATTAGTTCCCGACCTGCACCAAGCGAATTAGAGACCGCCGCAAGCATTTTTTATTAGTACACATGTATCTGTATCTTATATATTAATAGTAGTATATTGTGTATGTGAGAGGGAGAGTAAAATAATAAATCTGACAAATCCCACGTAAGTTATATATAGAGAGAGTGGGGGAACCCTATCAACTCAACTCAACTCATAGAGCTGTAAAAACCTATGAAGGCTAATAGGGGGCGGATACTTTATTTATAGACCAAATAAATTACTACTCATAGTCTAGCTAGTTTAAATCAATGTTCTATTTGGTTATGTTTATCTTTTATTCCATCCATACTAGTTTCTTGATTTTTGTTAACTGTCCGTAAACAAACGAATATTTTACAATGTTTTTTTTAATGGAAGTCTGCTAAAAAAAATTAATATGTCCAGTTTTTTATTAAGTTCCATGTTTTTTTAATTCTAAAAATTATAATATTTCTCTTCATCACACGTTATGTTTCTACTTTCTTGATGGCATGGTGATAATATATATATATATATATTGTATAACTTTTAAATCTAATCTAAACTCAATTTCTAAGACTAATGTTGTTAATAAAATCGTTTGGGCACAAATCATGATTCGGTCCTAAAGCCTTCGGTTTATAATTGTCCTTTACTTATTAGTAACAATTTATTCACTTCTTGAAAAATTGGTAGACAATTATAGTTATATGTATATGAGTGTGTTAAATATTAGATTTTTTGGGTAATTTCTGAATTTTTGAATTTTAAAAATACGGATTTTTTTAATACGTGTTTGATTACTATAATTTTTATGATTCTTAAAATCCATATTTTTAGTTAAAATAATCCAAAAATCCAGAATCCGTGTTTTTTTTAGATTTTTTGATTTTTTGTCAAAAAATCTGATATGAAACGAACTCTATGTATAGACCAATCAGAATTCTATATGAAATACAAATGACCTTCAGTTTAAAAGACATGGTATTATTACTGTATTACCGGAATTGCTTTGGCGAGGTGTTCAAAAGGGGAACAAATTTACTAAAGTTTAAATGGTTAGGTTTTTTATTTTTTCGTATGTATTCATAATATATTTTTTTGATTTTTTTTTTATAAATCTATGTATTATTTTATTTTAGAAGTGTTTGTTTAAAAAAAATGTAAATTTTGAGCTTTTATATATTTTTTTTATATTTAATTGTTTGTTTGAGAATTTATAAGTTAATAATATTAATAAAATGTAAAATTTTATAGTTTTTTTTAACAAACAATTTAGAAATAAAATAATACGTTAATTTAAAAAAATAAAATTATAAGTACATATAAAAAATCGATAACATGTTTTTCGAGTGGTCAATCGAAGAGTTTGCAAACAGAGATTGAATGCGACGTTTTAGTTACCTGATCATGATCAAACTTGAGTAAATTTGAACCAGTTCAAAATGGATAAAAGATCTGGTTTGGAGCCTGGATGTTAGGTTAACATCTTAAAATAATAATGCCTCTGCTGCTAATATAATAATGCAACTGCTGCTAATGTGGAAAGCAATATACAGTAACTGCACGTGGCTTGCCAATGCATTCTTAAAATAATTTTACTTTATTTTGTATGTACCCACCCTTTCGGCCTGCATTTTCTATTGTCTTCAATTCTTTTGACATGTTACCTCTTCTACCAGGTGCACTCTCCCTGAAATTATATTTTGACAAAACAAAATAATATGGACTATTTTTTTGTAACGTAACCCAGGCAAAGCCGCAAATGCTAATTGTGAATCTGTCATGTAAGCTTTCATGAAATTTCTTATTCTACTAATCATCGTATCCATGGCGAAACCAGTGATTTTATTTATAAGAAAAAATGTGAACACGGACATATGTTCTGCTATTTTGAAGTGTTAAAACGTTTGCGACTAATTTGGTGACATGAATGACAACAGTTTTGTTGTTATTGCTGTCACCAAGTTATTCACAATCATTTAGCATCAAAATAAGAACAACACGTTTAGTATTCCCCCTTTTCATCATTTCTTCATAACAATTAGAACGGACGAAAAGTTGTGTTGCCTACTACCCTCTTCCGAGCTCGATGTTAAACCGGCACCACATGCTTTATTCCAAGACGGGGTTGTATTCCTCTTATTGAGTTGTATTCTCTTGGAACTTTTTTCTTTTGGCATGCTTGTTAACAAAGCAAATATGCTTAAAGCCGTCTAGTTGATAAAAGTAGTTATGGTACATTTTCTTTCCAAAATATCAACAAGATCTTTTGTTGATAGTTGAGTAGGGACCAGAACGTTTTGTATTTTGTTGAAAATTTAGTTTCAAAAGAATGAGACATTTCCACACGTTGATTACCTCATTCTATTAAATTCTATAAAAAATTATAGCAACCTTTTTTTACTTTCTTCATTGATCATGTGAGGACTAATCGGGTTATAACATGACCATGGCCGTTGCCCGTTGATATAACAAGCAACTTCGGCCATTGATAGATTCCAGCAGATCTGAGATTAAATTTTTTGTGTATCAAAAGTCACTTTTACGTATCTCAGCATCAATCCAATGGCCGTCGGCCGAGGTTGCTTAAAAATACTAAATGTTTCAGTTTATTACGTCATTCTTCAGTTTTTGGAACTATTTATTTGTCTATTTTCCTTTGGTACAATTATTTGTCTATTCTTTTAATGAATCAGTCAACAGGGAATTCAAATTTACAGGCCACTGAATATTTAATGCCAGGCAACTTGCTGATGAAAATACAGGTAAAGACCGTAAGAGACATGTATAACCATGAAAATATACAAGTTAGTTAGACTGACAACCCTTTGTTTTTTTAGTGTAGTTATTTTTTGTTCTGAGCTGCCAAACCTGCCATTTGCTTCGTTTACAAGAAAATTTACTCTAAATCGAACAAAAAGAAAGGACTTATTATATATGTGTAGAATCTAAAAAGAAAACAATATAAAATCGTAAATTTGAGATGTAATTAGAATAATTGCAACGTGGGCTTTTTTGGGCTGTACAAACTTTATTAGTGCAGGTGCAGGAAATTTATAATCTCATCTAAAGAATAATATTGTATAAGCAAATGTTCAAACTATTTTACAAACTCGCATTTAGTCTCTGTTTGATTTTTTAAACATTTGTAACTCTAAAGAATTTCAGCAAGCGGTTTAAACAGGTGAAATTTAAATGACGAGGCGATGACAGCAAAATGATGAGCTAAAGAGAACTAAACAATTTAAACCATGCTAATTAATGAGCCGGAATGATATTTTCCATAAATATAGCTGAAAAAGTCTTGAGGGCCAAGATCTAAGAGAGCAAATTAAATTTGTAATATTATACTTTAGAAAGTTATAAGTGTTGTAATATATTATTGGACTATTGGGCTTGTACTTTATGAGCCCAAGTGGGCTTGTAACCCTACCCCTCTATCTATATAAAGAGGGTTAGGGGTCTTCTATTTGATGTTCATTCATACATTCTGATTAATGAAAGACTCTGTTGTTGCTTCTCTCATACATCTCTCTATATCTATACATATCTCTATATATATCTATAACGAGCTAATATGTCACACAACACGTTATCAGCACTTTGCTCGCGGAGACTACGATATACGCTCGCGGATATGAGAGATTTTTGTTAAACGCACGGATATTAAGTATCTATAAACCTTGAGGTTTATCCGGGTTTTAGGGTTTATTACTATATCGACCTTCATCAAAATAGCAGAAGTACGGTAAACAGTTTATTCACTGTAGAAAATTGATGCTCACATATTTTGCTACTGCATGAACATATAGTAAATTACACTACTGGTTTACCATGAACATATTTTGCTCACTGGTTTTCTCATCATAGACTTAATAAATACTGCAGTTTATTCACGGCACGAATGCTACTGCTCAATAATAACTCTTAGACTAATATGATGGTTTACCATAAATTACACTATCCTGCAGTATATCCCTAAGTACAAAATAGTATAATGTTATATTTTGTCTTATATATGGTCAACACATGCTATCTTTGCAACCTATCTGATAATTTAATTTGGTAATTACTATTAAATTAAAATTTGTTTTCCCTGCATGTGATATGGTAAAATAATAATTAAATATACTACTTCCATGCATGTCGTAATTACCATGAGTTAATATTTGATTCCTTTCATAATATAATGAATCTTGTGAATTACCATGTATGTAACTTGCGTGTATATTGTAAATTGGTAAATAAAATATATTACGTACATGAATGATTTAGTTACCATGTATAGAACTTACACATATAGCAATAGAATAATTAATTATTGAGTAATATCTTGCTTAGTGTAAATTGGTAAATTTAGATTGTGCTAATATGTACTACCATGCTACTGCTATTTTATTTAATCATGCAAGCAGGTACGATCTATGTATTTATTTACTGCCATGTACACTTGTGTAAAATATGGTAATTTGCGAAATCATATATTTTCACATTTAAGTTGGAAAAATTATGAACCTTCCCCAAATAGGCTCACCTATTTGGATACGATGTCTAGGAAAGATATAGGCGGAAGTCGATATCCTAATGAGGTCGGGTTTTAAGTGGCATTCGTGCCCTCCACCCTCACCGTCTTTCCTGGTCGTTTTTCAAGTAGAGCTACCGAAAGGGGTTGACTAAATAATAATTTCCCCGAGTGTGTTTATATAGTGATGTATGTTTCGCCGAATTGGTGTTTCAGTATCGACCCGTCGTTCGATCAATGAGAACCGATTCACATGAAAAGCAAAACTAATGTTTTCGAACCTGTCGTTTCGAAGAAAAAAAAATGTTTGTGCTTGTGCAACCCATAAACATATAAACCAGTCGTTTTATATGAAAAATAATCCAGAACTCCCAACACATGTTGGATGCCATCTATGATGAGAAAAATCGCAAAACATACTTGCGAAATGACTGTTTAGACGTTGATGTTATCCCGTCACCACATGTTAGTCACCCTGATGTGTGAGCATGTGATACCCAAATTATTTGGATGTCATCTTTGATGAGTAAAACACGAGTTTGTTGTTACCCTCGAGATAAATGCTAAGGCGTTGATTTTATTCCGTCGCCACATTTGAGACGTGATAACGTCTATGGTGAACAAATGTCTGAAATTGACATATTGGAGCTATCCTTCACCAAAATACTAGCTTGGAAATTGTATTCCATAAGCAGTATCGTGAATTTATATTCACCATGTTCCTTTATCGCCCATCTGTTATTGGATAAGAAAATTACCCCGGTGAGTAGTTTTAATCCTATTGGGTCAATGGCGAATTGTTTGCCTGATATTAATGCTCTTCGTGTACATTTTTTTTCACGAATCGAGAACCGAGACAAGTGTTATTTGTCTCGAACTGTCGCGATCCCGATGAATCGCTTAGCCAAGCGAGATTTTAGACAATCGTCGAAATTGAAACCTGTGGCTCCAAGACAGTAATTGAAAGGAACAATATGGGCCGTTGTCACAAAGTAAGAGATGATGCTCAAGGAGCCAACTCTATGCTATAAAGACAACGGTCATGCACGGTTACTCCTTAAATAGTTCACAACTATTATAAAGGTGGAAAAACCGATGCTAATGTGGTTAAAGTTAATTGAAAGGAAACTATTGAGACCCCCGATTTTGTGGCTCAAATGAGTTTGATACCTTTCTTTACTGATTTTGATAAATCATTGAGCCATTTTTTCTCTCATCTGGATTATGTTTTCCATTTGGATTATTATTTTTCCATTTGGACCATACTTTTGGATTATGGTTTGCCTGTTTATGAAATTTCTCGAAATAATTTAAAGTGTTTATTGAGCAAATTCTTTTGACAAATGTGACCAAACTTTAAATTATGAAATTTTAGGCAATACTTGTGGTGTAGTTGGTTTTCTAGAAATAGTGGGTAACAGTGTACCACATAATTTCACCAACTACTTGCCTAAAAGTGTACTCAGTGACAGCGATTCTGGACCTGTCGTTCCAAATCGAAATCTTTGGTAAAGCCAAATTGATTTGTCAAATATGAGGCGTTATACTCCTATAGGTCCTGTCGTACCTTGTTGAGTTATAAAATATTCGAGAAAACCAGTGTTACCTGGTAATAGCTCATGAAAGAATTGAAATTTCTTTACATAGTCTCCATTCAATACGACCAAAAGCGTATTTTAGAGGAGTTGAAATGTCTTTCAAGTGGTTGCTACCACATTCTTTAAAGCATTTAAAGTTACCTTATCATTTCGCCTGTCGTCGAATGATAAATGATTTAGATGCTAAGACATGATTGTCTGTACTATCATTCGCCTGTCGTCGATTGATAAGAGCATTTTGATATTGTGGCATTGACCGGATGAGATATTCCCGGGTCAAAAGACGATAGTTGATTTATAATCACATCGCATTTGGATTCTCTTTGAGGATATATTTCGTGATTAATCCGAAATTAATGCCACTAATGCTCACTTTGAAAGACTAGTATGTGTAAAGATCACGAAATGAACTCGTAGAATTCTTGTAAAGAATTGAAGGAGTTATTGTGGACTTATCCAACCATAAAACGGACCATAAATATAAATGGTTATGGTTGATGCATCGACAATAAGGTCACATTTTATTGTTGTCCACAGAAATGCAGCATTTCCCAAACTTTTAGCCCTATCATTAAGTTGATGGCTCATGATCCGGATTATCCTGAAAAGTCTAGTCGACTTGATAATTCCGAAGAGTAATAATCGAAATTTCGATTTGAATTACTTGAGTTTGGAAATTCAAATTGAACATCCTGTCGATTATGTTCAGACCCAAATGGACTCACGGAAAGTTTGTTGATGCGACTGCAAATGATTGCACGCACATCTTGGTCTTGCGCACCAAGATTTATATTTCCGTGTGGGTTATGCTATTTTGATGCATTGGTCCGTTATGAGGCCCATAGACACTCAAACACCATATGCGTACCAGCTGGTTACTGGTTATGAGCCAGAAGTCTCATAATAACGCGTGTTTAGAGTGATTAATTAATATTTTGATTGAGCCGTTCTAGCGTTCAAAATATGGACCTCTGAAGGGGACATAAGTCGATTATGAATCTCCTGCCTATCATTTGATAGAGTAACCTTGGCAAGCGATCTCTTTACCGCATGATATGCGAAAGTGACATCGCTAAGACTGTTCTCCCCGTCGTTAGGGGGAGATTTGCACGTTACCGTTGATAAGGAACGACGTGAAGTAACGTGGCATAACCCACTCAGTCTTAGCTTGATCCCCAAAACTGCACTTAGTGATAAGTAAGTGCATAGACTCCCTCAAGTCTAACTAAATGCCAGACGCATTTAATGACTTTATGAGATGTCACGAGATCATTTATACCTGCTGCAAAATGCTTGCAAGGATAGACGTCCCTATCGGACGCCGTGTTCCTGTCGTAACACGTTGCTTTGGCCGAACCCGCCAAGCAAAGGACGCTGTCGTCGGCCGTCAGTCTGTCGTCCTTCCCAAGATATGAGGAAGTTGACCGGTTCTTAATTCGTTCAGCCCCAGAGGTGGTGAACTGAAACTCGTTTGTTGCACGAGATTATAAAGGATCAAGGAGATGTGTGATTTCCTCCTCATCCTAAGAATCTCGAAATATCTGTCGATCATGATATCTTAGACGATATTGAAGCGAAACGAGACTGTCATTGATTACTTGTTCATATATTCGGTGACGACTGATAATATGAGCAAATTATGACAGGGAACCATGTACCGTTGCCTGAAGTCAACGTAGAATAGACTGGACTAATGGAAACTTGAAATCCAAGCAGACTCCTTAGCGAAAGTGTGTTCGGACCTGTAGATCCAACACTACCAATGTTAAACGAGTTCGTTTATTTGGTTATTCGTAAGGAAAAGTGATGAGAATAATGAGATTGTAGAATGCTCGCCTAGTAGCGCAAGGCTTCTCTCACACCTTGGAATTGATTACGAGATGGTTGATTTCCTCGTAATGGACATTATAACAGTCCCCTACTTTACCAGTTTAGTAGTTTTCGAAAAACTGAGTATGCAGCCATGAATGTGGTCACGGTTTTATCTCTATGGGGATTTAGACAAAGAGATATAGATGAAGGTCCCTGTGTGACTTCATATGCTTTAATCAAGTAGTTCCTGACCATGAAACACGATCTCAATTAAATGAGACGTTCACTATATGGATTAATATAATCCGAGCGGATGTGGTATACCGCCTAAGTGAGTACTTGATCAGCTTGGGATACTTGAACAAGTATTATGCCCTTGCGTGTTTTATTACGCGATCCATTTTTGGATTTGCCTTCGAGATGAAGGATCTTGGGAAGACACGGTAGTGACTCAACCTGATGATTGAGTCCCGTAAAGATTGAATCTAAGTCCATGATTCAGACTACACCCAGAAGGTGTTATGACGTTTTAGTCATCATGACGCTAAGTCGTCAGATTCTCCCATGATCGTTCGATCACTAGACATTGATATAGACCCAGTCCGTCCGTGATGAGACGATGAAGAGATATTGAACCATAATGTTCATATCTAAGTACAATAAGCACATCATTGTACTTGGTCTAATGTGCTAGGACGAACATCTCGTCTGTTGTGAATGGTATAGCTCGACACAACATCGCGCTAACACGCTGCCATCGAAATGGCACTAAAGACACATTCCCTTACCTTATGGTAATTTTGGAAGTGGGCTAGTTTATCCCATTTGCGTCATCGAGTGTACCTACCCCCTTCGGTACTCGAATTAACGCAACCCTTTTTCGGTTATACCGATGCCGGTTACTTATCAGACCCGCATAAGGGATATTCCTAACATGGTATGTCTTTACCATTAGGAATAAGGCGACATCTTGGAGGTCTTGGAATGACTCCAAGTGAATCACTCTGATCTATTCGTGCTCTATGAGACGATTAGAGAGTGTATATGGCTTCGAGCTCGTATTAGCCATATTTGAATTACATATGCTCTGTCTCACGATCCAGATAAAACACTTGTCATAGAAGGCAACTTGTTGTTATCGATCAAGAGAGACATGACTACATTATGCTATTTAGCATTTCTCGTCGAAATAAATCTTCACATATGAAGTTTAAGAGCATCCTGTCGAATGCTCATTTTATTTCACGTTATATTTTCTTGCATACAGTCGTATGCAAGTAAATGAAGCATCCAGTCGAATGCTCGTACTCTTTCTTGAAATATGAAATCCTTGCACCCAGTCGTGTGCAAGTGAGGGGGAGCATCCAGGTGAATGCTTATTGTACTAATTACTACTTAGTCGAAATTCTCGCACCCTGTCGTGTGCAAGTGAGGGGGAGCATCCAGTCGTATGCTCGTGTACTCTTTTTTTGTCCTTAGACCAAGGTTTTTTTCCCACTGGGTTTTCCTTGGCAAGGTTTTTAGCGAGACACGTTCCCATCATACCTCACTTAAGATTGCCGAAATTAGGGGGAGTATCCTGTTGTATACTTCTTACCACTGTGTACTCTTTTGTCCTTCGACTAGAGGTTTTTTCCCACTGGGTTTACTCTAGCAAGGTTTTGATGAGGCACCTGTTTTGTGGTTGATCCCCTACTACTACCACTGTTGCACTCTTTTTCCTTCGATCAGAGATTTTCCCATTGGGTTTGCTCTGGCAAGGTTTTGATGAGGCACACTGTTTTGTGGTTAGTTACTTACATGATATTTCGGCCTATATCATTCGGCTACACAGTTTCTCCTAGGTACCGGTTTTGTCCCACACTGGGTTTTCCGCCCCTAAGGTTTTTATGTGTTTAGCACTGCGAATGAACTCGACTCAGATCGACTGCATGAAGACGAAGAATTCAAGACGTCCAAAGGGGGAGTGTTGTAATATATTATTGGACTATTGGGCTTGTACTTTATGAGCCCAAGTGGGCTTGTAACCCTACCCCTCTATCTATATAAAGAGGGTTAGGGGTCTTCTATTTGATGTTCATTCATACATTCTGATTAATGAAAGACTCTGTTGTTGCTTCTCTCATACATCTCTCTATATCTATACATATCTCTATATATATCTATAACGAGCTAATATGTCACACAACAATAAGCACTTTATTCCAACCAATAAAATGACAAAGTCTAAACGCGTATGTGTTTCTTAGTTGTCCAACAAAAAAATAACACTCCTTTCATTTTCAAATGCATAAATAGTACTCAAATGATATGGTCCCAGTATTGCCAATATTTCCCTGAAAATGTGATGGAGTATTAAAATCTAAACGAATCTTTGGTGCTTTTCTTCTGGGATCCATTTTTGATCCCCTGTTTCTTTTATAGGGTAGGTTAGTCTGGATTTTTTTTAGTCTATTGGGTTAGAATCAATCTCATCTAAATTTTAATAATTTTTTTGAAAATATTAGTACTTAGAATTGCTTACATACACTGCGTAGCATAACTAGTTAAAAAAAAAAGTTCTCAATGCGATTACGGTGCGTTATTTTAAAGTAGCAATATCGTAAACTCGGTAAAGCTGTGATGTGTCCCTCACTAAAAAATCAACACTTATTAATGAATTTAAAATAACTAATACCCTATAATTAATTTAAAATTAAAACTAAAATATTCTATTGGTTGACACACCCTAAATTATAGTGCACCGTATAAATAAATAAAAAATCAAATTTATCAACCATACCAAAAAAAGTATCGGATGCATTTCAAATACGTTACGTAAAAAATAAAAATCAAATTTATCAAACGTACTGAAAAAGTCTCGGATATGTAATCGTGTCAACATTTTTTACCAAAAATTGATCATTTCTTCTGAGCCGGATAACCACTCATACAAATTTGTAGTGGTGAGCATATTCGCCCCGTGAAAAAAAAACAAAACAAACTTTCACCGATATGTCGAAATATAAGTATTGCAGTCGTATTGCAAAGTGAACTCAGAGTAGCATGTATGTAGCCGTTAGTGACAGAATTTGCTCTCGGCGCAGAATGGTTCGCTATCTTGTATAAAGTCTGCTATAATTTAGTGATCTCTCTATTCTGTTGGCCAACGCTAGTTAGAATCGTTAGAAATTTTTTCTCAATTCTATTTCGCATCATTTTCCTTACATATATAATTTCTTGTTCAATTTTTAGAAAAGTACTGTATTGCTGTTTAGATTTCTTTTTCTACTCCGCTCTGCTTCTAGCGCCATTTCCTGGAATTTTGCAGTTTCGGTTCCAATCCTGGTGTTTGTTTTGAAAATTATCGTTGCTCATCTGAATTCTTGATCCAGCTTTAAAATGTTTTGACCCACTAGTTAACATTAGATTCGTTAATTCGAATTTATCCTATTCTCCTTGCCTTTTTGGGTTATTCTCACCTTAAAGTTTCTTTTTAAGAAAAAAATGCAGACAACTAAACAAGCACTTGTATCAACCTATGATCTTGCCCACACGACAACAAAAAAGAAATACTTTAGGGAAATGCTAGAGAAAATGATACGAAGTGTTTTAAGCACCATATAACATAGAATTAATTCAATACTTTTCGTACCTTCGTTTCTTTTTTCTTTTTCTTTTTTTCCGTTTTGTACCTTGATTTCTTAAATTTTCTTTTTTGTACCATGATTTCTACTTTTATGTCATTTTTGTGCATTTGTTTCTCAAATTTTCTTTTTCGTAACTTGGTTTTTACTTTCTTTTCCTATTTGTACCCGAGTTTTAATTGTTGAAAATTGACTTAAAAGAAAAAATATATATAAACCAAGGTAAAAAAAGAAAAATTAAGAAACAAATGTACAAAAGGGAAATAAAAATAGAAATCAAGGTAAAAAAAAAAATTAAGAAAACAATGTACAAAACAAAAATAAAAATGAATAAATAAAGGTATAAAAAGATATAAAACCCTACCAATTCCATGACGATCTATATGAAAAATCATATCAATCGACTTGTAATACTTCTCAAAGCTATTTACTTTTCTATTCCATTCATTTATGTTTTCATTTTTTCTGTTATACGAGCATACCAATAAGGCAATAATTTTGAAAGTTGGAAGCTGTCTGATCAAAAGATTAATTCTGTCACATTTTAAAGACTTTGAGGGCAAGGTCCATCAATAATATCTACGTTTGAAGTTGAGAGATATCAAACAAAATCTCAGACAGAAAAATGGGAATCAATGTGATTGGATTCATGCATTTTTTTAACGGTTTCATGCTTGCACTAGTTGTTAGAAAAAGATTTGTTGCTCAGTTTGGTAACAGGAATTAGGTTATTTTGGAAAATCACTCTCATTCAATATTTTTAGTGGTCCAATTCCGAACCCAATTTAATATAGAAATTAAAATTGAAAGAGACCTAGAAGTTAGCAACGACCAGAATATTAAAGTTTGAAAACAATAAGAAGAAGAGTGTTCAATTGAAGTATACATATGATTATGTGTATGTAAGAATGAAGGACCACCAACCAGCTCAACTGACAGTATCACGTTACCTGACTGGCCTTGCGTTTATGATTGCGTTTGATAAAAGTTGAAAACTTTACATTTTAAATTGAAAAAGGAATGTTGTAGTTGGTAGTTTTTTAAATACAAAATTTAAAAACAGGGAAATCTCTCCTGATAGTTTAATTTCCTTTTAGATCCGGGTTAAATTTTTGCTTGTTTTTCTGATTTATGTAATATGGGATGTGTTTTTCTTGTAAGCTATGATCGAGGCTTTTTCAGCGTTTTATAACAGTTGAACCTTTAAAAAAAAAAATACAAAATTCATATCCATAAGGGTTAGGCCTCTCTACTACACATTTTTCCTGCCTACACATAAAATAAAATACAATATATGTGGTGTGGAACGTGTTGAATGACTCATTCTAGAGAATGCAATAATTTGTGGATTAGGCCAAACAATATCGAGTACTTTACTACTTTTGACAATAAAAAAGAACACATGCCGTTGCAAACTAGCCAATTGTTTTGTTTATGGAACCTTGAATTTTTTTCCAAAAAAGAGTAGAACTTAGAACCAGAGATGAAAGAAAGGTAAACATAGTAACTTGGTTTTTGGCCTTTCGTATGAATATGAGGTTACAAATCAATGTAAGTCTCAAATGAAGTAACCAGTACACTATAATGTACTGTAGTAAGAAATTAATTAATCTTGACAGCACATCGGGTACATCGAGTATTTACTCAAATTAGTTGATACGAGGGCTTAGATCAGTAGTGATGCCTGAACACTTGTAAGTTTCGATTTGGAGGTGAGGTAGAGAACTGAAGCTTGAGTAAGGGTCTAAAATGTTTGAGTTTCTTTATTCCAATGGTTCAGATAGAAGTCTGACACCACATTAAGGATTTGTGGTCTAGTATTCGGACTTGAGCATCCTCAATTTAATCCAACGTATGTATTCGGATTTGAGCATTTCAAGCCGAATAACTTTTAGTAACAGAGTTTATTTTATGATACGGACACGAAAGAAAAGGGAAAACGGAATAATAGCTAAAAAAAACCAATCGGTTACTTTCCCCATGCAATTATACTGCAAAAACCGAAACGATAGTCATACAAAATTATGTAAACAATTATGTGGCATTGTCAATCCTGTAATTTAGAAGTAATATGTAGATGGAACCATACAAACTTAAAACCTACAACTCATAAATTCTGCTTTAGTTTGTTTGTATATGTATATTATATACCATCACAGAAGAATACTTGTAAAATTCATGAAAAATCTATATTGTTCAATCTTAAAAGCAACACTGGTGCAATCAGGAAAATCGCACAATGCAAAAGTGATTCCTTTCACTGACATTTAAACACTGTTATGCGTAAAATTAATGACAAAGGATTACTGTAAATTCATGGCAAACAATTACTTAGTCCTGGAGCTACAATAAGGTCCCGTGCTATTCCCAACCGAGCGAACAAACCGTAATCGGCAATTTAGATGTAACCCGAAATTAACTGACCCCAGAGGCCCAACCCGCCACCGTGTCTTTGCTGTCCCCCTAAGATCGAAGGTCACCAGATCCTGCTTCAAAGACGCATCAATAAATGCCATATGTCTCTGATCTAACGGTATTGGAAACGACTCCACCTCGTACAACAACACAACCGAGCTATTTTTCTTAACATCGAAAGGTGGTGCGACTAATTTCGCTATTTCTACATCATGTAACCCGAGAATAAAGCTAGCATCAAAGAATCTCGCATGGGCTTTCGTATTGTCATTCTCCCACTTCACATGGATGCTCACTTTGGTCGTGAGAAGTCCGGTTTGGTCATAGTCAAAAAGATCGAGGTGTGTATATACAATGCTTATATACGGGACTTTTGGTGCTACAGCTAAGTACCCAACGAAAATAACAATACCCGTGATTATAACTACAATTGTTATTACAGTGCAGAGTATGGCCACAGCCCAGACAAAGAGACTTGTGCCGTGTTTACGAGTTAATGAAGTTTTTGGTGTCATTGCAAGAAATGAAATATGGGTGGTGGTAAGAGGGCATGAACATTATGTTATTTTGCTGGGAAAGGGATAAATCTAGAGGTATTGTTTGTGATACAGGGCAGATTTTAGGTACTTGGCTGAAATTTGCAGGAAAGGTTTGGTATCTTCATTTCCCAAGTATAAAGCTACCGTTATTAGATTTTGCCACATACTAAGAGTACTATTTTGTACTCTCTTTTTTTATCCTGTTAAGGTACCTTGATCCAACTTTCCACAAAAAAAAAGTTCCAAACTTGTGCTGATTGTAGTCAGGACCATATTCTATGGCTGGCTACATATATGATATTAGTTTTTTAACAGAAAGTTAATTTTCTGACTGAAGCTCCTAAATGAACCAATAACACTACACCATTAGTGCAGGTTTTATTTTGATGATATTTTGTTTTATTAATAGGCGGCACGAATAAATAATTAGTCACTGAAAAAACATATCAAGTAAATTGCGACAATCAAACAAGAAAAAAGAGAAGTAACTATAGCTAATAAACTAAACATGTTCCGCAAACATTAGCAACTAAGTATTATCTATACCAAGGTCAAGATGCCCACATCAGTATAATGGTAATTTATCTTTTCTCTCAAGGTTATTAAATACTAGGACTCCTTACATTGCATACCGAGTATAATTAGTAAAACGGAATGAAATGTATCACAGCATTTTTTACCTTTTACAAAACTTGAACCAAACACACTCAGCAGTACAAGACATTATAGCAAATGACAAGCAACTACATACAGATATCGCATTATTCCATCTTTAACAAGCAACCAGAAAGATGATCTTCTAGTTCTAGACACATTGGATTTTTATCCATATGCATATATGTCCTCATAGAAGTTCCATAAAGCACTTGCAAGGGTAGTCGAAGAGATGCTGATGATACCCCAGTAACACAAAAAAAAAAAAAAATGCTGTCATGGATGTAAAAAACAAAGGCAGTATATGTATATATATATATATATATATATATATGATTCGGACTAATTGATGCTTATCCTAGGACACATCTGCAAGTAAACTCAAAAAAGGCAGTGTAAAGATGCTACAAATACAAGTTTTTTCAAAGTTTCAAACATAATATTCGTGGTTCACTAAATATAGTCTAATTTCCATTTGATTAACAGTGCACGTACAACCCCTCTTTCTACATCTAAATATCATGTAAAAGCTGTAATAAACGATACGAAAAAGCAAGCTACAAAAAAGCCGAAAGAAATGAATAGCCTACAACCCACAAAGGGTACAGAATAGAACAAATTTATGAACAAGACGCAAGTCTCTTCTTATTGTCACTTTAACCATCTAACTTAACAAATCTCATCAAACGTTTCACATATGTAATATAACACAACACAGAACAAAAGAGCAACCAATTACCAAATAGTGAAAAAATGGTTTTATTCTTTGTTAAATCTTCAAAACCAGCATGCTTCAGGTAACTTTATACTCAACTGTCCACTCAAAGCTTGTGTTGCCAATATAATTATGCAACATAAGGAAAAACCTTTTTCAAGATTATTATGTAATTTATGAATCATAACAGTAACATGCTATGCTGGACATATATACACAAATGCCGAACAATGATTCCTGCAACTAAAACACTCCCATGAGATTGAGGAATAAGATAGAAAAAAATTACATGAACACCTACAAATGATGGCCTGCTAGACAAACAGCAGGGCTTGGTGATGAGGATGAAAGGAATACATTAATGACTATGCAAAATCAAAAACTCTAGACTATACCCCCAAAAGAACGAAGGAAAACAGAGAACAAAGCTCTCTCTATAAGTTTGAAACCATCACAGCATTACAGAAGATATCATACGCTGAAAGGAACCATAAAAGGACACCAAAACCTCAATATGCAAATTCGACAAATCTTTAAGCTTTAACAAGGAAAAGTGGAAAACAACATGGGTGATGCGTGTGATCTATTTAAAAAAATCATGCCAAGTTATCAAATCATAAGAACAACTACATGACACTCCAGTGATCTATAGAAACACAACTAGAGGCTCTCGATGCCAATGCTGGAGGGTGGGAAATTGTAACAAAATAATTTCACGTAAATAGTATAAGCAAGGTAAAAAGTCTACAATTTGGTTCTTATACTCTGGGCAACAAATTGGTTAGCTAATCAAAATTCAAGTGTTGTTCTATCAACGAGTTGGTCAAAGCAATAGGTTAGGTCCCCTTCAAAACAGCTCCTTCATTCGCAGGCACTAGATGCTTGCTTGTCTGAAGAAATAAACTAAGCAGGAAGTTGTGTTCCATATAATTGTACGATTAACAAACGCAGTACAGAAATAAGAAATAGAGAGGGCAAGCCTTGTGCAATGGTAACGCTGCTGTCATGTGACCTCGAGGTCACGGATTCGAGAGTCGTGGAAGCAGCCTCTTGCAGAAATGCAAGGGAAGGCTGTCTAGGCCCAAAGTGGCCAACCCCTCCTCGGACTCCCCGCATTACGAGACCTTTAGCACCGAATTTGCACTTTATAAGACTAAGAAATAGAATAGGACATACGCAGCACACATTAAAAACATTGAGAATTGTAGACTACCCACACCATAAAGAACTCGAGTAATAGCGTTTATTAGAGTCCATCCAATCACATCAAAATGCCTCTAGTGAGAGGAACTCGTTTATAAACCACAGGCTTGATCGATATATCATCGATATGGGTCGATTATAACTCTAACACTCCTCTTGTTCATGGCTCGACTTTTCAAGAGTCCAACGAGCGGATATAATGAACGATGGAGGTGAGGCACAACATAGATGGCCCGCTCTGATACCATGTTAGAGTCCATCCATTCTCATCAAAAAGGCATTATGAAAGGTAGTAGATTAACTCATATATAAGCATAGGCTAGGACGGGAACCCATCAATGTGAGTTAATATTCACAAATGTAAATAGACGAGACAATGGGGGCCCAACAATCGACAAACAAACAAAGTCTACTCTAATACCATATTAGAGTTCATGCATTCCCATCAAAAGTCATCTATCCATGCAGAAACTCATTTATAAACCACAGACTTGATCGATATAGATCGATTACAACTCTAACAATGTTATTATGAGTCGAGATCAACTACCCCCTCTTTTATGTTCCATTCTATGCCCCTTTTACTTATTAGCACGAAAAATGTATTAAAAAAATTGGGGAAAAAATCCTACAATTATGCTTGGATATATATCAATACATCATAACTATTAAACTCATATTTATTTAGTTTGGAGCAAACATTATAGCAAATATAAACATTAAATCCGAAAAAAATTAATATTTGATTAAAATTATGCTAAAAGATTATGAAAGTTGACAAAAATCTAGTATGCCAATTTTTTAACGAATCTAAGTGTAAAAATTCAAAGTTTGAGGGAGAAAAAAGGGGAAGTAGATGGGGGCCCTCAAATGAGGAGGTAGAAGATCCAGACTCCGTTGTAAAACATACTAAGATCAATTCGGTTCGCATGATGTTTCAAATATACTAAGATCATAAAACATTAACAACTGATATTGCAATGATAAAATAGTGACAACTAATTTTGTGAAAGAAACTAGTCCAAGTACTTATCCCAATCTGCTTCATTATGCAAGAAATCAAGTTTCGATATGGCTTAAATCCTGAACAATCAAAATCTTTTTAGAAATCCAAACTATACTTTATCCCAAAAAAAATGTTAACCTGTAGTGACAAGATCTCACAACCAAAAGAGTAAAAATAGTACATACATTCTTATTCCAAATGTTAAATTTGTTCTAAGCAAAAAATTCCAATGTCCAAAATTCAGGTGTCACCTAAAATTGGAAAAAGTACACCAACAAACTAAAGCTATTCGATTTGTGATATTACCAGAAAAAAACCGTGACTTCAACAGTTTAGTCTCTCACAATGACTAAATTCCATCATCAACCGGTACTTTCTGCAACCAAAGCAAAAGAAGGTTTCATGCCTTAATGATAGACATCTAAACTACGTTTTTTCAAAGGTACTTGCTTGAACTCTTTAAGGTGAGGTTAGGATGTTTAATGCAAAAACTCGCCACTTGAGCATTCTTAATAGAAAAAGGAAAATTACCAACTAATATTGTTTTTGATACTAGATAATCATTTAGTGATACTAGTAATATATTGCTTTCCATATGATGCCCACTTTGATAAAATCATCAAAATCAAAGCGGCGTAAAACCAATTTATCCTACCCAGAAACACAAAACATACAGGTTCCCTGCCGCTACGGACCTGCTATCCCCCAGAATTTGACAACCCCCACTTTCGACATTGGCGCCTATCACTAATATCCGGCTTCGGTGAAATCGATGGGATCTCCACAAGAACAAGAAAATAAATTCTTCTTGAACCAACCCGAAACCTAATAGAAGCATCTACGACAGCAATTGAGTATCAAACGAGCCCAAAACCCACTTTATGCAATCAGACTAGCGAAACATGCATTATCACCGCAAATCAATAAAATCGAACTACCCACCCTAACTTATTAAAGAGAGAATAATTGGAGAAATCAGATGCTCTGTCACTTTAAATCACACAGACAACAGTATACACACACATCAAATGAGGCTCACCATCATATCCCAAGTATGGAAATGTAATAGTTTCTGCAATCTTATTTTAATCTCTATTTCAGTTCAGATTTTTGGTCAGTAAAAAGTTCAAGAAAAAATTCCTACATTGATTGAACTGGAGATGTTCAAGGGCCTTAATGAAAATCTCTAAAAAGAGGTTGTGCTAAATTTTCCTACCATACTATCTGACTGCTAGTAAAAGAAAATAGAAAGAACAAGGTGACATAACTACTTCATGGTAGCTAACTGTTGGACTAAGATTTGTGAGAAACTTGCGGAAAATGATTATGACATTCCACAATAAAATATCACAATAGACAAGGAGACATTTAGTATAAATCAGAAAAGGCCCATGCACCAACAGGTAAAGAACAACTTACCAGGAAAGAAGCAACAAAACCTGTAATCACAAGAAAGCGGACAAATAATTAAAGTAACAAAGTCAGTTTGTAGAAACTCCAGCGAAGGTAAAGGAGTATCCTAATGAAGAAGAAAAAAGACAGAACTTATGACCCATCTCAATCTTCGACACAAAGCTGCATAAAGCATCAATTAACCCTCAGAAGAGAGATATTCACCTCAAAAGGTCAAAGCCAAAAACAAAGCATTCTGTCAATAAGAAAATGGTAAAAGTAACCATAGAAAATGTGAACCACAGGCCCGATCCTGCTAAGAAGGTTTCCACTTCTTTGTAAGAAGCTGAAAGGTATCTCGCGCACTTCTTTTTCCCCTCGAAAAAGCAGTTCTCATCTTCTCCATCGTTGCTTCATATATTTTAATCCTCCGATCGAACATATCTTCTAGATATTTCAACACCTCTGTGAGCCTATCCATTGTAGTAAACCCATCAAGCAAAGCATTTGCACCATCTTCTAAAGGTAGCAAACGATTTTTCACCATAGATTCCCACAGTTCAACCGCCATCTCGGGATCATCACGGTCCAAAAACATCTTTATACCCAAAGAAAAGTTTGAATGAGAAGGAGGGTATTCGTTCTTTACCATCTCATAATAAAACCTTCGAGCTTCTCTCACTTGCTTGTTCTTAATCAGACAGTGGAAGATCATGTTGTAAGAGAGAGAATCGGGGAAAGCGCCATGAAAGGCCATCACGTCGAGGAAACTGAAAGCGTTCTCGACATCTTTGTTGTTACACAACAAACCGATCATGGCATTGTACATTACCAAGTTGGGTACTATTCCACCACCGACCATCAATCCCCACAAAGCAATGGCACGAGTTGAATCGTTTTCCTTTACTAGAATATCTATCGCGGTAGAAAAGAATTTCAAACCTGGCAAGCAGTTTTTCCCTTGCATGACATGGAGAAAAGTCATAGCGTCTTCAACCTGCGATTTACTTAAAAGGGTCGTTAAAAATGAATCATAAGCAGATACGTAACGAGGGCTCCACCCAACTCGTATCACCATCTCGCCAAACGTCGTTTTTGCCTTCATCGCGTTTCCTTCTTTCTCCCACCCTTCGAGGAGAATCGCGAATGAGTCCCCATCGGGGGGTATTTTGATCTTTATCTTATCGAAGAACTCCAAAGCCTTCGAGGTCTGGTTGCTCTCGCAGCATATCGCACTCAACAGAGAGTTCACGGCAACAATATCAGGCTCAACCCCGTACCTATTAGAAAAGAAATATGTGCCTCCTTAGTTTATAAGGAATCCTTGTTTGGTTAGGAACTATTATTCATTTTACTTGCATATCTTTCTTCCTTAATTGTGAGACCCTATATAGGATCTTGTTAGGCATAATATGTGATGTAGGATGCGTTCAAAGAATATTAAAGTGTTTGAGTTTCGGTTTTAGTTTGTGTTGCTATTTCAGAGTTTTGTTCTCATTTCACTCGCTTTCTCCCTATATCTGTGTCCTATTAAGCCATGCTACATCAATATGTATATGGATTGAGAATTGAGATCCTATTCCCTCCCAATTAAAACTGATTCCCGTCAGTTTCCAAAGTTAACGCCGTTTTTATGATTCAGTGTTTGATAGTCTCTCACAGTTATTCATCTCCGTCTGTTTCTTTCACCCTGTGCAGAAACATATTCTCTCACCAAACACTCCCTCTTCCTGATTGTCAACAACTCCACTGACAAGTTGGATGTTTTCAAAAACACTAACAAAACAAAAATGATTCCCAAGAAAATAGTTTCTCTAAAATTGATGAACTATATATATATTGGATGTTCTCGAAAACTCTAATATAATAAAAACGATACCCAGGGTAAAAAGTTTCCCTACACTGATGCACTATATATACGTTAAGAGTGTTTTCAGAAGCACATTAAAACAAAGAGGAAAATTACCAAATACTATTACTTTTGTTTTTAAAAATAAAAACACTATTACTTATGAAACCATATTCTCACAAACACAGAGACCAGAGTCAGACTATATCTTCCCTGAAACACATATCACACTAATACACTAACAGACGCTAAGAAATAGTTCTCTCTCTCTTCCCCACTCTCTCCAGACCATGTCAACGGTGACCAACGCCACTGGCACGCTAGCCGTCAATCACCACCACTGCCGGAAATCTATATCACCAACCTCTTTTTGCACCCTCTTTATTTCACCTGTTTCAACTACGTCTAACCTTTGATTAGCTGTAAGTAATTCTCAATTGGAGGATTTTGATTGAGTTAATCAATTTAGATCTTTTTCGTTGATAATTCTGAGGTTTTTTGCACTCTTTTATGTGTATAAATAAGCCGCAGATCAAATCGAATCCATATGTATCAAATTCAAATATAGAGTTATAATTTATCAATCGCGACAAATAGCCTGGGGTTTCGTGTTAATCGATCGAAATCTACATCCTACAATTCCGTTCTTATCAATTGGAACTTTCAATGGATAAAAATGACAAAAAGGGTTTGAACGCTCAAGACATGGACATGCATTAGCCAAAAAGGGTATGAACTTAAAAGAGTTGGTTCAACTTTGAAATTGCATATCTTTTCTTTTTTGAGTTCGTATCCAACTTTTTTCAAATACATGTCCTTGTTTTTTAGATTCAAACCTTTCTAATAGCATGAACTTGAAAAAAAGTGTATGAATTCATAATTAAATGAGTATGAACTTGAAAAAAGAACTCAAAAATAAATGGATATGAACTTAAAAAAAAAAAGGGTATGAACATAGAAATAAATGAATATGAACTTAGAAACAAATAGGTATGAACTTAAAAAAAATATATGAACTTAGAAAAAAAAGGTACGAACTTGAAAAAGAGTTACAAAGTTTGAAAAAAAAAATGTTATCAACTTTGAAAAAAAGGTATGAACTTTTGAGAAATAGGTATGAACAACGAAAAATGCCATGAACGTTGAAGAAAATGCTAGGGTTGATTTGAAGTCTTCTACTCACTTGACTTATAAATCTTGAAACTTTAATCAATGTTTATAATGACATTGATGTAGATGGTTGTCAGATTTCAAGATTTGTTGGGTCAATTTGAAAGTAATCAAAACTTTTTGTTTACTTAATTTACACAATCTGGTCCAATGAATAGAGCTTCAAGCCCACCACTCGTCCTCAGACCGAAGCAAGTAACGTTGCTCCGACGTCACTCCCCTTCCTACTCACTCAAGCGCCACATGCATTCAACTCAAAAAACACCACTTCAGTCGGCAGGGGGAACTAGAGTATGTTTGTTGCATTACTTTGCTCAAATTTGGCTTATGGCTCAATTGGAAAATCTTTGGTAGATCAATTCGCCATCAAAAGAATGAATAATTAACAGAAATGAATAAAAAGTAGACAAGGAAATAATATTGCGAAGAAGATGTGGTAGCAATTATGACAGTTGATGGAGACCATGGTGGTTACTGGCGGCAGTGTTGGTTATGGGCAAAGGTGTTCTCAGTAAAGAGATATAGAGAGAAATGGGGGAATTGGTGAGAAAGAATGTATTGCGCGTTGATTAATGTGATCTGAAACTTAAAAAAGATCGTTAGCTTCCATTAGTATGAGTTTTTGGAAAAAATAGTTTGGCATGTGTTTTGGTAATATCGTTTGGTCTACAACATTTGTTTAGTCATTCCACCAAACAAAAATGATTCCCAAGGAAGGTTTATCCTACATTAACGAGTGTTAAATACAAGCAGTGTTCTAAAAAGCAGGTGGTACACGCGGCCTAGAAGCCTAGCAAATTAGACGGGATCAGAACCTAGGCGCATAAAACCCTTCTTACGACTTTTAGAATATTGGATAAAAGTAATTAAAATATTAACAAATATCTCCCTCCTTCGGGTTTCATTCAAATATCTCCCTCCTTCGGGTTTCATTCAAATATCTCACATACTATGAATTTTTTTATTTTTTATTTTTTATATAATTATAGAATATCATTTCATTTATACTGAAACACCTCTTAGTTTACAAAGGAGTATAACTAATAACACTTTACATGGGTATTACTCTCTCCGTCCCATATTGTTTGACCTATACAAACCCACATGCAACGTTGACGGGGCAAAAACTTGTATAAAAATTGTCGAAACGAATTCTTTTAAAAGTTATTCACATAGCTCAAATGTTAAATTCTGAAAATTGCCATATTTCAACAATTTATATACGAGTTTTTATCCTTCTTCAAAGTTCCGCAAGCTTTCGCGTATGCCAACAATTTAGGATGGCCCGGATAGGAGAGTATTAGTCATTAGTTGCATCTAGTGTTCTAAAAAGGTCAACCTAGGCAGAAATATGGCGGAGCCCATGCGCTTAGTAGATTAGGCAGGATTAGGCGGAATTATGAAGGATTAGATGCTAGACGTTCCGTCTAGAAACCGCCTTAAACCTTTTAGAACGCCTTTTAGAACACAGGTTAAATCAATGATAATGCCTGCTTGGCTTGCTTACAAATTGTACCCATCTACACCATAAACATGAATGTATGAATTAATCATTAACATAAACATGTACTTCCTCCGTTCCAATTTATAAGTCCAATACGACAACTCTCTTAATTTAAGCAAAAGTCATCATTACTTTGTTTTTACATCTACTTTCCAAATTTACTCCTTTACTTTTTCACACGTTTTCTATTCAACTTATTAATGTTAAAAAAACAAATATGTAAGATTACCTAACAAACTTTCTAGGCACGAAAAGTTTACTTTTAAAGTGGATCAGATTAAAATAATACTAGTATACTGGACTTATATTACGGATTAAAAAATACCTCTCCATGACGTCGAACGACATGAGCGCCTCGTTAATCCTCCCCGCCCCACAATAGCTCTCAAACACCGAAACAAAAGTCGCAACGGACAGAGCCTCCTCATTCTTCATCGACCGGATCGCATCCCACATCGACTCGAATATCTTATTCTTCCCCAACAAATCCACCATCAGATTCCACGCACGTGGCGAGTGTTTAACCCCTTTTCCAGCCCACTGGAAGAACTTGACGGCGGAGGAGGGGGAAGAGTATGAGAGAGAGAGGACCTCCTCGACGAGGGCGGGAGAAGGGGGGATTTTAGAGAGGGAGAGGGAGGTGGTTAGGGATTCGGGCGGGGTTTTGGTTAGGATTTCACAGAGGGTTTTAGCAAGTGGGGTTAGGTTAGGGTTTTGAAAATTGGATTGGAATTTATTTGATGATGATGGTGGGATTGTTAGAGGGAGGTTTTTGGTGGTTTTATCTGCCATTGAGTTAGTTCTTCACATGTATGTATATAAGTGTATTATATAATTATATGTATGTATATAGGTGATGAGATATGAAGGATTGGATTAGGAGAGAGATAGAAAGAATATAAACGAAATGAAATATGAAGATTATATACGGAGAGAGACTAATTGCGGGAGCTGGTTTTCGGTGTTTCAACTGAGCACCGAAAATAAATACTTAGTTTGGTAAACGTAAAACTAGCTCTTGGGGCTGAAATATAAATTGCACTATTGGGCCTTACTCGTAGTGGGCCTAAGTTAAGCTTTCTATCTTGTATAACCCTAACCTCTGGTATATAAAGAAGGTTAGGGTCCCCTTGTATTTGATACATTCTGATGAATAAAGACCTACTGTTCTCTCTCTCTATGTTCTCTCTATGTCTCCTATATAATATATATACTGAGCTAATAAGACTCACAACACGTTATCAGCACGATGCTCGTGGAGATTGGAGTATTTGCTTGGAGATTTTGGATAAGCGCTCGAATATTGGGTTATAAACATACGACCAAACTTTAAACTTTTTTGTGTTCGATCGGCCTTCCCCAAAATACGAGGCGTACGGTACAATATTTTACTCTTCTTGCAATTAATATATAAACGGCATGTGTAGTAAAATAATATTGCTAAAGCACTGGTTAACCCCATGAATTGATTACATGTTAAATACTAACTATATAATCCGTTTATAACATATACTATAGCCAGTAAATAAGTTATGTTTTTTTTTGTGTGTGCATAAATCAAATTGGTGTATGATAAACTGCATGTTACATGACACGCCACATCTTAGTGAATTATTGTAGTGTTCATAAATCCAACTGGGACTTAAGAATAAACGTGTGGTCATGATAAGTTCTATATATATATTTGATTTGTATAAACCCACTACAAGCTATAGATTGGTAGCATATAAAACATGTAGTAGCAAAACTATTATGTTCGGAATCATATGTATAAACGGGATTAATAATCTGCATGTCTTAAAACCTGTAGAAGAAAACTGTTCTTTTCCAAACATTAGGGACCAGATTGCAGCTCACTGAAACTTGTGTACTTCATGTGTAATTAATGTCAAACTGAATATAAGTTAGATAAATTACAGTACTGATCCATGTAGTTTATCCCTATTTACAGAGATGCATATAAGTTTAAATATGTATATATTTGGTCCTCACGTAAACTAGGAAATTACCATATGAATGGAAATTGCGTAAATATTGTAAATTGGCCATTGAAATATATTAGTTTCATGCATGATTTAGTTACCATGAATAGAAATTTACACATATTGCAATAGTAATTAAATATTGACTAAATCTTGCTAGTGTAAATTGGTAATTACTAATAAATTCTAGATTGATGATAATCTTGATTAATTTGATTTCCTTATTAGGAAATATATATTGCAATATATATGCTAATCATGCAAACAGGTACAATCTAAAATATTAGTCAATCATGTACTAATTTATTTATTGCCATGTACACATATGTATAATATGGTAATTTGCGAAATCATATATTTTCACATTTAAGTTGGAAAAATTATGAACCTTCCCCAAATAGGCTCACCTATTTGGATACGATGTCTAGGAAAGATATAGGCGGAAGTCGATATCCTAATGAGGTCGGGTTTTAAGTGGCATTCGTGCCCTCTACCCTCACCGTCTTTCCTGGTCGTGTTCAATTAGAGCTACCGAAAGGGGTTGACTAAATAATAATTTCCCCGAGTGTGTTTATATAGTGATGTATGTTTCGCCGAATTGGTGTCTCTGTATCGACCTGTCGTTCGATCAATGAGAACCTATTCACATTAAAAGCAAAACTATTTTTCGAACCTGTCGTTTTGAAATAAAGTTTCTGCTTGTGCAAACCATAAACATATAAACCAGTCGTTTTATATGAAAAATAATCCAGAACTTCCAACACATGTTGGATGCCATCTATGATGAGAAAAATCGCAAAACATACTTGCGAAATGACTGTTTAGACGATGATGTTATTCCGTCACCACATGTTACTCACCCTGATGTGTGAAAAATGTGATGCCCAATTTTTTTGTTGGATGCCATCTTTGATGAGTAAAACACGAGTTTGTTGTTACCCTCATGATGAATGCTAAGACGTTGATTTTATTCCGCCGCCACATTTGAGACGTGATGACGTCTATGGTGAACAAATGTCTGAAATTGACATATTGGAGCAATCCTTCACCAAAATACTAGCCTGGAAATTGTATTCCACAAGCAGTATCATGAATTTATATTCACCATGTTCCTTTATCACCCATCTGTTATTGGATAAGAAAATTACCCCGGTGAGTAGTTTTAATCCTATTGGGTCAATGGCGAATTGTTTGCCTGGTATTAATGCTCTTCGTGTACATTTTTTTTCCACGAATCGAGAACCGAGACAAGTGTTATTTGTCTCGAACTGTCGCGATCCCGATGAATCGCCTAGCCAAGCGAGATTTTAGACAATCGTCAAAATCGAAAACCTGTGGCTCCAAGACAGTAATTGAAAGGAACAATATGGGCCGTTGTCACAAAGCAAGAGATAATGCTCAATGAGGCAACTCTATGCTATAAAGACAAAGGTCATGCACGG